>JASFAT010001473.1:0-584320 GCA_031353405.1 Baronia brevicornis | reverse complement strand
CCTTATGTTGATTTAAATGGTTCAGTGATGAATTTACCTGGCTGTCGGTATCAAAAGTCGACAATTCGCATTCATGTCGAATATGAATGTCCCACCAATATCTTTGATAAGCGTGGTGAGTTAATGTCCATTCCTCCCCGAAATCGGAAGGCTCCTACAATGAGACATAGGTATATGGCTTGTAAAAATGATTTTTGTGGTAAAATCTTTCTATCCCGCAAAACGATAGGAATTCATTTAGGGTATAAAATACATTTATCGTATTCATTTTGTTTAACAACTTTATTATATTTACAGGGTCATAAAACACTGCATGATTTACTTTAATATATGTATCTGTAGTCGTCACTAAAATGTCTGTCAACAGCATGGCTGGTGGGTTTGCGGTCTCGTGTTAGGAATCCTGTGGTGTACAATCCTGACACCACTCTGTGTCAAATTGTGGCGTACGTACAGTCGGAAAATGAATGCTCAGGATTTTATGTCACTGTCTAATTTAAACTCAGCGTAAGTAATTTTTAAAACATAATTTTTTATTGATTTTATTTTTATCTATTATATGTATACCTATGACTGTATGAATATCAATGAATGCAAATTAAAACGAGTCATAATATTAGTTTTTGAGATAGCGGTCTCAAAGTAAAATTTTTGATCATTTAGAAATTGTTAACTATTCAAGCTAAATCATACCTGAATTTATTGTTCAGGTCTATTTTTATTTTATTTCATTAGTTTCACTGCATTTTTTGGTTAATAAAACATTTATTTAAATTACTAAATTTCAATTGATTGAAGGATCTCTTGATTATTAAAAGTCTGCTTGTCCTATTAAATCAATTTGTTTTTATCCATTAGACCCCACGGAACACCAGCCACGGAACCGTGTGACAACGCAGGATGGAATACCCCAGGGTTAGTAGTATGCTTATTTATATTTATATTAATAGGATACCTTTTTCATCATCATCAAGGCATTACAGCCGTGGGCGGGCCTTAAGCTGGTTCAATAAAGTTTTCCAGTTCCTTTAGCTTTTTCCCTCCAGCCCCTAACGCCTTTAAGTCGTCCTCGACTCTATCTAGTCATCTGAGCTTAGGCCTTCCGCGGCTTCTACGACCATCTGGTTTGCCATCGAGTAGACGTTTGGGTACTCTCGCCTCATTCATCCGTACCACGTTTCCAGCCCAACGAAAGCGTCCAATCTTAATGGTTTTGATGACGTTCGGCTCATTGTACTGCTCATATAGCTCGTGGTTGTACTTTTTTGGTTGCTTTTAATTAAAATGAACCTCAAAAATAACATAAATGAAAATGTGATTATTAATATTCTCTTTATATTTGTTGTAATGTAGATAAAATAGCAAGACACTATTACTTTATAAGAATAATATAATATTATGATGTTGTTTGGCGATTCAACTCATCAAAGTCTCAGAAATGACGGCTGTACATGACAAGTGCTTTAAATATGGGAGCAACAACAATAGGCATTCTTTTATCCGAAGTCTTTTCAATAATTACATAATTTTATTTCTGATATGATTGGAGACAAATTCGAATGCATTATATACGACAGAAATTACACCTCATTTGACATGTACACATTAGATATTCACACTTTATATCCAAAGACCAAAAAGTCATTCTTTTAACGATTTTCAATTTCCATTTGAAAGTGAATCCTTAATCATTTGCTCAAATCACAAATAGAGTCAAATGACCATCAAAATAATAACTAACTACTTTGTTGGCGCAGCGACCCAAAATGTATCTTAGCTTCCGAACAGATCTTACGCCACCTTGCATAAAATAATAAGAAAATTAACTTATAATTTAATAACTATCAAACCTACATCATTAAAAATATTTTTTCTAAGTTAGTCACCCTATTAGCTTAGTCACGTGACATAATTGCTAATATTACCGGTTGTAAATTTATGGACTCAAATTCGTTTCCTATATTCGTTCACATATGTAGTGTCTCTATAATGTCTATATTGTAAACAAAATATTACTAAGAAGCTTGATTACATAAATCCATTAGTATTCGTTGGCCGGATATGCAACTAATTAATGTCTTCGCCTGTATAAGTTGAACTGAGGCAACTGATAGGACAACTGATAGAATTATATTTATAGCTATTACTTTAAATGGAGTATTTTCTTAACTCTGAACTATAACGAAATATAAATAATAAACCAAAATGTAGTATAGTATAGGGCGCATTTAATATCAGGTGTCTCTCGTCTTTGTTTTCTTTCCTCTTCTATGAAAAATATTGTAATATATTTTATATGTTATTCAAGGACAAGGCCCGTCGATTTGTGCCAATTTAGACATTTAATCCGTTTCTCTTTTGGTTGATATAAGTCATGACACAAAAACTGTAGTATATTTTATATACATAATAGTTTGAAGTTTACATAATTTTTTTTATGAATATCACTTGCTGGCACTTATATTATGTTAATATATTATGTGTATATATGTATAGATATGTATATTTTATGTGTATTTATGAGTGTATAAATATATATGTTATATATGTATGTAGTTATTTATGTATATTCATATATGTATTTCAAATTTGAATAATGACCGAATCGGAAGGTCTCAGCACGGGCTTGCCTAGTGAGATCTACTATGCTCCATCCAACTTCACTGTAAATTGGATGGAGCATAGTAGATCACATAAGCACAAATAAAATAAAATAAATAAATATTCAATTTTACAGTCCGCCACCGCCACCGCAAAACGACAACTGGTGACGACATGATTACGACGCACTTTTATGAAGAACAATATGAATTACTTCTCAACACTGACGTATGTATCTGAGAATAAGTAAGAACCGAACGTTGCCTACAAGCACAAAATATGCTAAGTAATGTTTGCTGTATTGAGAAATGGTATGCATAATAAGTTTATATATAACTCAATTGTGTATACAGACATCTTTCACGAGAGAATAAAAATCCTGTCGAATCTAGTAAAGTAAGTATTTATTTGACATGTAATTTATAGTATTAAAAAATTTAAATCAAATAATGTGTTATCTTTTTCACTTGAAAACACTGATCAATGGTTTTATATTTAATGCACTCGGTTGGTTATTTTATCGTTTCATCGCCAGAGGAACAATGAATCGGTCGTGAGCAGACAAAGTTAATCGAAATTGTGTGAACATTTTAGGACAGAAGTAGATATCTCTTTTTACAATACCTATAAATCCGACGAGATAGCGCTTTTGATTTAAATGAAACTACAAATTTCCCAGAACGTCACAACAACTAAAGCCCAAGATCGGACTAAGTTATACGCCAATTACAGGAAGATATTAATTCTGCCCGCGGCTTCACCCGCGTGAAATTCAGTTTATTGCGCGAATACTATGGCAACTCCTTGAGACTATGTTTGATCTCGGGATCTTCAACTATATCCATGCTAAATTACATTAAAATTAGTTTAGCAATGAAAGTGTAATAGACGGACACACAGACTTTCGCAATTATAATATTAATATGTTCTGTATATTATATATAGTAACGGCGTCACGTTTTAAGTTAAAAAAATGATCAGTCAGTCAGTCAAATATATACCATTGACGACCGAATTGGCTCAGTCGCGGGGCTATCGATTACAGAGTCTATTGTCGTGGATTTAATTCCCGTATTGGAATAAATATTTGCATGGCCTACATATATTTATTTATTATCTGGGTACCCCGCCAATCCGCCGTGGACAAGCGTGATGGATTAATGTCCTTTCCTTTAAAAATGAGGAGTCCCGCGCCCATCAGGGAAACATAAGGTGTGTAAAAAAAATTTATGTCATGTTAAGTTAAAGTCTAACGTTGATAGAATACGTCGAAAAGTCTTTTTTAAACGTAGTTTTTTATCTACGAAAAAGAAGTAATGTTAACGTCAAATCTTTTGCGTGGTGGCGACGAACGATTTATCGCAGATATTACCCGTGCGAAGGCGTATTCGTTTCCTAAAAACAAAAGAAATAATTCACCTCACCTGCTCCAATCAAAACAAAAATCAGCAAACGGAAACGGAATCGGGAAAAAAAACGCAAGGACATCGGGCTCGTCTGACATTTAACGTTGCTGGCATTCAGCCAAGTTCGTTTGTACGGTACGATTTAAGTTTAGGCGTCGCTACTATTAACTTAAAGTTATTTTGTGGTTTTATATCGAAGGCATTCGGAATATAAATAGAGTGTCGCTTTCGTTTCATTGTGTATCTATAAACTTGTAAATGGAGTTTGTAGATGTCCGAAGTTTGCTTTAGAGCACTTTTTTAATATTATAATTAAAAAAATATGGAAATAGCTAGCTGAACACTAAATATGTTTTAGCACTAGCTTTGATACAGTACATGCACGAATAGGATAGAAGATTTAACTCACTTTTAAGAAGCTCGCAAGCGTATGTGATAATCATATCTGCGTACATACACTTATGACGTCTGAAATTATCAGGTATTGTTGAGATTTTAACGTTGTAGTTGAAACAATTTTGAATTGGTATGTCCTTCACAAGTGGATACAGATAGATAATTATAGGAGCTAGCCTTAGATCGAAGAAAATGAATATTGCTACATCAAGTGCTAAGCACTTTTCAAGTTGAAACAATATAAAATTGCTTAAACTTATTAAGTAGTGCACAAACATATAGTTTTTTTAAAGAACTATACTGCAAAATAATATACTTTATCCATTTTACATTATTCCATAATTCGATTTTATGAATTTTTAAATATATACTAATAAAAAATTTACCTAACCTATAGCCCCACCTAGTAATTTCTACGTCTTAAATATAATTAAAAACACAAGAATTTGCCCGCCAACATACATCAGTGACGTAGTGTTTTTATTTCATTTTCATATTATAATATTATATTATTATCAGTTATATTGTTTAATTGTGGGGACATATTACACAATATAGTTCATTTTATGCGTATAAGTCAAGTGATATGAAATAAATGCGTGTATCGTTGTGACTTTTTAATTTGACTGAAAAAGTTTTCGTAGAATAGCCACCATTTTATCAAGACGTAGTGTGGCAAGCTGACAATTTATATTTCAAGAGATTTGATATTACTTGACATTGGCATAATAGTTATAACTAATTGCCATCAAAGAAAAAACATACAAATGATCAGGAGAGGCACCCAGACTCAGCATAAACAACTTTAAGCAATATAAATATTTTATCGCTGTCATCGTGATGGTCGTGAATTTAGTTCCTGCATCGAAATACTATGTATATATATGTATAAATAAATATATATGTATAGCCTACAGGTATTTACTCTGAGTCTAATTGTCAATTTGGATTAGACCAGCGTGTTGGGTTGATGTGCATTTTGACAGAAAGACTGGTCTCGTGTTCAGAAGTTGGACATTTATGGAAGTAAAAAAAAATACAAATATTTATAAATTTAATTAATTATTATTATTATTTTCATTCATTATTATTGTCAAAATTTCAAGTGCTTGACTTGCAACCAATTGTGTCATCAGTCACTATTTTATGGATTTACAAATGTAGTCTTACTTCAAGGTTACTTAGAAACTAAGTGTCGGGCCAACCCCTAAGCTGACAAATCCTAAAGGTTTAAAAACAAAGTGTTACGAAAGGGTCAGCGAGTAGTTACTTTGTATAAAAGTGCTCTCAAGCCGGGTAGCTGATTCCGTTAAAATTAAAGGAAGATTTAAAGCTGTCGTCGTCTTTTTAATTCTTGCTTCACTTATCATATTCTTTTTGACAATACTTCTCTTATAAAATTTTATTTTTAAACAATATATCAGTTTAAAAATTATTTTTATTTATTTATTCTTTTTATATAAATTCTAGTTCAAAGGCGGCTTACTGACGGAAGGCATCAACTTTTGAGTGGATGAAAAAGATTTTTGTGTCATAGGTACAAAAACAATATTATGTTAATTAAATACATACATATATAAATATATATTTTATTAAAATATATACAACACAAGTATATAATATGTTTGTACAATCATGACAGAAGACAATTAATGAGGAAGCAGAGATTTTAAGAAAAAGTCCTAAACTCTACTCTTAAATCAAGGTTTGCTATGGGCTTTTCGTATATAATATAATAACTAAATTATTAAACTAAATGTGAAAAAATAATTGCGAAGAACAAAATAAATGCAGAAGAATATAATGCGACAGCAATTAATACTATATAATATATATTTATATATATATATATATATATATATATATATATATATATATATATATATATATATATATATATATATATATATATATATATATATATATATATATATATATATATATATATATATATATATATATATATATATATATATATATATATATATATATATATATATATATATATATATATATATATATATATATATATATATATATATATATATATATATATATATATATATATATATATATATATATATATATATATATATATATATATATATATATATATATATATATATATATATATATATATATATATATATATATATATATATATATATATATATATATATAGTATATAGTATTAATTGCTGTCGCATTATATTCTTCTGCATTTATTTTGTTCTTCGCAATTATTTTTTCACATTTAGTTTAATAATTTAGTTATTATATTATATACGAAAAGCCCATAGCAATCCTTGATTTAAGAGTAGAGTTTAGGACTTTTTCTTAAAATCTCTGCTTCCTCATTAATTGTCTTCTGTCATGATTGTACAAACATATTATATACTTGTGTTGTATATATTTTAATAAAATATATATTTATATATGTATGTATTTAATTAACATAATATTGTTTTTGTACCTATGACACAAAAATCTTTTTCATCCACTCAAAAGTTGATGCCTTCCGTCAGTAAGCCGCCTTTGAACTAGAATTTATATAAAAAGAATAAATAAATAAAAATAATTTTTAAACTGATATATTGTTTAAAAATAAAATTTTATAAGAGAAGTATTGTCAAAAAGAATATGATAAGTGAAGCAAGAATTAAAAAGACGACGACATCTTTAAATCTTCCTTTAATTTTAACGGAATCAGCTACCCGGCTTGAGAGCACTTTTATACAAAGTAACTACTCGCTGACCCTTTCGTAACACTTTGTTTTTAAACCTTCAGGATTTGTCAGCTTAGGGGTTGGCCCGACACTTAGTTTCTAAGTAACCTTGAAGTAAGACTACATTTGTAAATCCATAAAATAGTGACTGATGACACAATTGGTTGCAAGTCAAGCACTTGAAATTTTGACAATAATAATGAATGAAAATAATAATAATAATTAATTAAATTTATAAATATTTGTATTTTTTTTTACTTCCATAAATGTCCAACTTCTGAACACGAGACCAGTCTTTCTGTCAAAATGCACATCAACCCAACACGCTGGTCTAATCCAAATTGACAACTAGACTCAGAGTAAATACCTGTAGGCTATACATATATATTTATTTATACATATATATACATAGTATTTCGATGCAGGAACTAAATTCACGACCATCACGATGACAGCGATAAAATATTTATATTGCTTAAAGTTGTTTATGCTGAGTCTGGGTGCCTCTCCTGATCATTTGTATGTTTTTTCTTTGATGGCAATTAGTTATAACTATTATGCCAATGTCAAGTAAAATACAATGATATCAAATCTCTTGAAATATAAATTGTCAACTTGCCACACTACGTCTAGATAAAATGGTGGCTATTCTACTTAAACTTTTTCAGTCAAATTAAAAAGTCACAACGATACACGCATTTATTTCATATTACTTGACTTATACGCATAAAATGAACTATATTGTGTAATATGTCCCCACAATTAAACAATATAACTGATAATAATATAATATTATAATATGAAAATGAAATAAAAACACTACGTCACTGATGTATGTTGGCGGGCAAATTCTTGTGTTTTTAATTATATTTAAGACGTAGAAATTACTAGGTGGGGCTATAGGTTAGGTAAATTTTTTATTAGTATATATTTAAAAATTCATAAAATCGAATTATGGAATAATGTAAAATGGATAAAGTATATTATTTTGCAGTATAGTTCTTTAAAAAAACTATATGTTTGTGCACTATTTAATAAGTTTAAGCAATTTTATATTGTTTCAACTTGAAAAGTGCTTAGCACTTGATGTAGCAATATTCATTTTCTTCGATCTAAGGCTAGCTCCTATAATTATCTATCTGTATCCACTTGTGAAGGACATACCAATTCAAAATTGTTTCAACTACAACGTTAAAATCTCAACAATACCTGATAATTTCAGACGTCATAAGTGTATGTACGCAGATATGATTATCACATACGCTTGCGAGCTTCTTAAAAGTGAGTTAAATCTTCTATCCTATTCGTGCATGTACTGTATCAAAGCTAGTGCTAAAACATATTTAGTGTTCAGCTAGCTATTTCCATATTTTTTTAATTATAATATTAAAAAAGTGCTCTAAAGCAAACTTCGGACATCTACAAACTCCATTTACAAGTTTATAGATACACAATGAAACGAAAGCGACACTCTATTTATATTCCGAATGCCTTCGATATAAAACCACAAAATAACTTTAAGTTAATAGTAGCGACGCCTAAACTTAAATCGTACCGTACAAACGAACTTGGCTGAATGCCAGCAACGTTAAATGTCAGACGAGCCCGATGTCCTTGCGTTTTTTTTCCCGATTCCGTTTCCGTTTGCTGATTTTTGTTTTGATTGGAGCAGGTGAGGTGAATTATTTCTTTTGTTTTTAGGAAACGAATACGCCTTCGCACGGGTAATATCTGCGATAAATCGTTCGTCGCCACCGCGCAAAAGATTTGACGTTAACATTACTTCTTTTTCGTAGATAAAAAACTACGTTTAAAAAAGACTTTTCGACGTATTCTATCAACGTTAGACTTTAACTTAACATGACATAAATTTTTTTTACACACCTTATGTTTCCCTGATGGGCGCGGGACTCCTCATTTTTAAAGGAAAGGACATTAATCCATCACGCTTGTCCACGGCGGATTGGCGGGGTACCCAGATAATAAATAAATATATGTAGGCCATGCAAATATTTATTCCAATACGGGAATTAAATCCACGACAATAGACTCTGTAATCGATAGCCCCGCGACTGAGCCAATTCGGTCGTCAATGGTATATATTTGACTGACTGACTGATCATTTTTTTAACTTAAAACGTGACGCCGTTACTATATATAATATACAGAACATATTAATATTATAATTGCGAAAGTCTGTGTGTCCGTCTATTACACTTTCATTGCTAAACTAATTTTAATGTAATTTAGCATGGATATAGTTGAAGATCCCGAGATCAAACATAGTCTCAAGGAGTTGCCATAGTATTCGCGCAATAAACTGAATTTCACGCGGGTGAAGCCGCGGGCAGAATTAATATCTTCCTGTAATTGGCGTATAACTTAGTCCGATCTTGGGCTTTAGTTGTTGTGACGTTCTGGGAAATTTGTAGTTTCATTTAAATCAAAAGCGCTATCTCGTCGGATTTATAGGTATTGTAAAAAGAGATATCTACTTCTGTCCTAAAATGTTCACACAATTTCGATTAACTTTGTCTGCTCACGACCGATTCATTGTTCCTCTGGCGATGAAACGATAAAATAACCAACCGAGTGCATTAAATATAAAACCATTGATCAGTGTTTTCAAGTGAAAAAGATAACACATTATTTGATTTAAATTTTTTAATACTATAAATTACATGTCAAATAAATACTTACTTTACTAGATTCGACAGGATTTTTATTCTCTCGTGAAAGATGTCTGTATACACAATTGAGTTATATATAAACTTATTATGCATACCATTTCTCAATACAGCAAACATTACTTAGCATATTTTGTGCTTGTAGGCAACGTTCGGTTCTTACTTATTCTCAGATACATACGTCAGTGTTGAGAAGTAATTCATATTGTTCTTCATAAAAGTGCGTCGTAATCATGTCGTCACCAGTTGTCGTTTTGCGGTGGCGGTGGCGGACTGTAAAATTGAATATTTATTTATTTTATTTTATTTGTGCTTATGTGATCTACTATGCTCCATCCAATTTACAGTGAAGTTGGATGGAGCATAGTAGATCTCACTAGGCAAGCCCGTGCTGAGACCTTCCGATTCGGTCATTATTCAAATTTGAAATACATATATGAATATACATAAATAACTACATACATATATAACATATATATTTATACACTCATAAATACACATAAAATATACATATCTATACATATATACACATAATATATTAACATAATATAAGTGCCAGCAAGTGATATTCATAAAAAAAATTATGTAAACTTCAAACTATTATGTATATAAAATATACTACAGTTTTTGTGTCATGACTTATATCAACCAAAAGAGAAACGGATTAAATGTCTAAATTGGCACAAATCGACGGGCCTTGTCCTTGAATAACATATAAAATATATTACAATATTTTTCATAGAAGAGGAAAGAAAACAAAGACGAGAGACACCTGATATTAAATGCGCCCTATACTATACTACATTTTGGTTTATTATTTATATTTCGTTATAGTTCAGAGTTAAGAAAATACTCCATTTAAAGTAATAGCTATAAATATAATTCTATCAGTTGTCCTATCAGTTGCCTCAGTTCAACTTATACAGGCGAAGACATTAATTAGTTGCATATCCGGCCAACGAATACTAATGGATTTATGTAATCAAGCTTCTTAGTAATATTTTGTTTACAATATAGACATTATAGAGACACTACATATGTGAACGAATATAGGAAACGAATTTGAGTCCATAAATTTACAACCGGTAATATTAGCGATTATGTCACGTGACTAAACTAATAGGGTGACTAACTTAGAAAAAATATTTTTAATGATGTAAGTTTGATAGTTATTAAATTATAAGTTAATTTTCTTATTATTTTATGCAAGGTGGCGTAAGATCTGTTCGGAAGCTAAGATACATTTTGGGTCGCTGCGCCAACAAAGTAGTTAGTTATTATTTTGATGGTCATTTGACTCTATTTGTGATTTGAGCAAATGATTAAGGATTCACTTTCAAATGGAAATTGAAAATCGTTAAAAGAATGACTTTTTGGTCTTTGGATATAAAGTGTGAATATCTAATGTGTACATGTCAAATGAGGTGTAATTTCTGTCGTATATAATGCATTCGAATTTGTCTCCAATCATATCAGAAATAAAATTATGTAATTATTGAAAAGACTTCGGATAAAAGAATGCCTATTGTTGTTGCTCCCATATTTAAAGCACTTGTCATGTACAGCCGTCATTTCTGAGACTTTGATTAGTTGAATCGCCAAACAACATCATAATATTATATTATTCTTATAAAGTAATAGTGTCTTGCTATTTTATCTACATTACAACAAATATAAAGAGAATATTAATAATCACATTTTCATTTATGTTATTTTTGAGGTTCATTTTAATTAAAAGCAACCAAAAAAGTACAACCACGAGCTATATGAGCAGTACAATGAGCCGAACGTCATCAAAACCATTAAGATTGGACGCTTTCGTTGGGCTGGAAACGTGGTACGGATGAATGAGGCGAGAGTACCCAAACGTCTACTCGATGGCAAACCAGATGGTCGTAGAAGCCGCGGAAGGCCTAAGCTCAGATGACTAGATAGAGTCGAGGACGACTTAAAGGCGTTAGGGGCTGGAGGGAAAAAGCTAAAGGAACTGGAAAACTTTATTGAACCAGCTTAAGGCCCGCCCACGGCTGTAATGCCTTGATGATGATGAAAAAGGTATCCTATTAATATAAATATAAATAAGCATACTACTAACCCTGGGGTATTCCATCCTGCGTTGTCACACGGTTCCGTGGCTGGTGTTCCGTGGGGTCTAATGGATAAAAACAAATTGATTTAATAGGACAAGCAGACTTTTAATAATCAAGAGATCCTTCAATCAATTGAAATTTAGTAATTTAAATAAATGTTTTATTAACCAAAAAATGCAGTGAAACTAATGAAATAAAATAAAAATAGACCTGAACAATAAATTCAGGTATGATTTAGCTTGAATAGTTAACAATTTCTAAATGATCAAAAATTTTACTTTGAGACCGCTATCTCAAAAACTAATATTATGACTCGTTTTAATTTGCATTCATTGATATTCATACAGTCATAGGTATACATATAATAGATAAAAATAAAATCAATAAAAAATTATGTTTTAAAAATTACTTACGCTGAGTTTAAATTAGACAGTGACATAAAATCCTGAGCATTCATTTTCCGACTGTACGTACGCCACAATTTGACACAGAGTGGTGTCAGGATTGTACACCACAGGATTCCTAACACGAGACCGCAAACCCACCAGCCATGCTGTTGACAGACATTTTAGTGACGACTACAGATACATATATTAAAGTAAATCATGCAGTGTTTTATGACCCTGTAAATATAATAAAGTTGTTAAACAAAATGAATACGATAAATGTATTTTATACCCTAAATGAATTCCTATCGTTTTGCGGGATAGAAAGATTTTACCACAAAAATCATTTTTACAAGCCATATACCTATGTCTCATTGTAGGAGCCTTCCGATTTCGGGGAGGAATGGACATTAACTCACCACGCTTATCAAAGATATTGGTGGGACATTCATATTCGACATGAATGCGAATTGTCGACTTTTGATACCGACAGCCAGGTAAATTCATCACTGAACCATTTAGATCAACATAAGGATAAAAATCGTTACCCTTTTATATATAAAAAAAAATGTTTATTAAGTTAAATTTATTTCTGATTAGAAAATATTGTGTAATGTACTAAATTAAAATTGCTTACGACTGGCTTGTGCGAATTAAAAGTAAGCGATAACATTCAGTTATACTCAAGACCATGTTGTTTCAGGCCACTGACAAAGAGGGTTTTTGATGTCAACTGTTTTCATTCTGTGAACCTTTAAGCGTGCTTCCTTTGAACACGCAGACAAGGAACCACTCGCCATACAAAGACCTCATAAATAAGTTTATTTTCTTTTTAAACGTACGTACAATTTCGTTATATATGGATAGATTTGGTGAAAGAAAATTTATATTTTTATTTTTTTTAATGTAAAATATATGTATGTTTCTAAATTTTATTATATCTGAGATCTCATTATCCATCCGTTATAAATACTGATAGTGCGTAAGACCTAATTTATATACCTAAACGCTCAATCTTGCGGTCTCCGTCTACGCAAGGCGTAAATTTTTGGGTTATGCGTGCCATGCATGTTCCTTACTTTATATATTTTAGTCTTAAAAATCTAAATTCTGGATCTGGTCTGTGGATCATCTGACAAAGTTTGACTCAGAGGATTGTCACGTTACGTCTTGATAAAATGGTAGCTATTCTACCAAAACAGCGTCATGACGACACATTAAATTCGGCACACACACACACAATGTTTAACTCCGACACGGTGTCGAGCCGATAGAATCTGCGATTTGGGCAGATTCCACAAATATGTTTTACTTGCCTGCGGGCTCCGAGCCTGCAGTTAAGCTGTTAAAAGCTAGCTGTTTGGTAAAACTGTTAAACTCCATAGGCTACCAGCTTTAACATCTTCGAATCAAATCTACTAAAACTTTTTCAGTCAACTTAAAAAGTCACGATACACGCATTTGTTTCATATCACTTCACTTATACGCCTAAACTGAATTATATTGTATAATATGCCACGACAATTAAGCAATATAACTCATAATAAGATTATGAAAATGAAATAAAAATACAGCATCACTGATGTAAGTTGGCGGGAAAAGTCAAAATGTTTCTTGGAAAATAAAAAAAATACAAGATTCTAATATAACATAAATGATCATCTTACCAATGAAGCGATATACTTGGTGCAGAGCAATGTTCGAATCGCAGAGTACACTGCGAACAGAGGCTGGCACTTCGCGGCCTGGTTCCCGGTTGACATGAGCACGTGCGAACGCCACCCCGCCGCGTGCGAGATCAGCCGGGATACGTACGTTGATACCTTCTAAATTGCGAAACAAGCCTTCAGTACTGCGACGCATATATCGGGGGCTCATTTTTCATCCGTTCGAATACATTAGAATTATTTTGTCTAGCAATTTCTTACTTATTTGTGAGATTTATTGTGAAAGTCTTTTGTACGCTTCTAATGTACTTAAACTAAATCTTATTGGAGGCGAAATAGATATAGCTTGACTAAAAACAATTCATATAGACCATACAGATATTTATAGTGATACCGATCGAACTCATGACTCTCGGTTCAGTACGCGACACTTCACAGCTGCGCCACGTAGGTCGTCAAATTGAATGGACGTTGCCCTTTAATGACCATATAGAAATAAAATTAAAATAGATATGGTATATTAAAATAAAAAAATGTCAAGATATGCTTTCAAGATATGTTGTTTATGTTGTTGTATTTTTTGTTATACATAAAAATTAATTATACAAAGGTCCCAAAATGAAATGTACAAAAGGAGTACTTATTCTAGAGAGGGTTTTCTCTCAATCAATCTTATAATTAACTTTTAGTAAGTAGTACTACCTGTGTAAATCCTTAACAACATCTTTCAACATAATTGTATATTTGTGTTATGACAATCTACTTCCAATATTACAAAACGAATTATCTGTGTTATAAGCATAGCTAAGAATAGATACGATAAAAATAGAACTTCGTAAGCAAGCAGTTCAATCCAAGTTTAATTGTCGTGTGGGCGGATACTTTGTGCTTCCGCACAAGATTTATTCGATGCTTTCTAACATACTTTTGCTCGATTAAAATATACCTTCTGAGCGATGACGTCACCCTGATTGTCAATGTAATACTGCGCGGTATGGATGTGGCTTAGGGAAATGTTCAATTTCCTTCTGTAAGGTAGCAGCTGTAGTTCTAGTTCAGTCAGTTTAAAGACTAGATCGGCTCGCAATAACTCCAATGGCTTTATGTTTGCCGTGTATAATCTTTGTGTTCTTTTGGCTGAAAAATTAAATAAATTACGTCAAAAATTTTTATGTACATACATAGATACACATACATACATACATAACTGCCGAGATATTTATTTCAAAAATAATATTCTTGTACTATCTTATTTATCAATAAGTTGGCATCGGATACAATATACAACAGCATTGGATTTTATAAATAACCATATATCTAAAGAAACTTGAAACTTTTTAAATTCATTATCTACTGGTACTATGACATTTTTATTAATTTTATTAAATTTATTAATTTTAGGCTCTCCTATGAAACTTAATGTGATTCTTTCTGGGTTTACATATAAAGCAGCTTAAATGATTTATCATTATAATAAAAATAAAATGGTAGCACAGACCTATTTTGTTATAAAAGTTTTAACTTAAAATTATATGTTTACTTATTATACATATATATATATATATATATATATATATATATATATATATATATATATATATATATATATATATATATATATATATATATA
This sequence comes from Baronia brevicornis, assembly GCA_031353405.1. Lineage (NCBI taxonomy): Eukaryota > Metazoa > Arthropoda > Insecta > Lepidoptera > Papilionidae > Baronia > Baronia brevicornis. The sequence continues at coordinate 568,731 of JASFAT010001473.1, read as the reverse complement.
TATATATATATATATATATATATATATATATATATATATATCAATTATTGGTTTATCCTTTTAATAAGGCTCGGAAAATGGACAACTAACGGTATAACCAGTTTTATTGGGATAAGGGTAAATACTCACAGGCCTCACAAGTCTTACCGTAACGACATTCCTAGCAGGGCGGCCATAAATGGGGTAAATAGCATGACGCTAAAGGCAAATCATCTGCTATGGGAGAGGCCTACGTCCCATACCGGATTGTAGAAAGAGGTTGAGGACGAAAATACTTAAAATGGAATTTTAAGTGTAAATAGGTAATGTATATTTTTTGTGAGAATGTCCAATCCATTACTTTATAAACCTTGTTCACCTATGTATTTTATTCCTTTTAAACTATTTGTTATGCTCGCAATGAAAGAATTGTTATGGTAGATAAAATTTTTGATCTAACAACAAACAAAATTAATTTATTTATTTGTACCAATATTAGTATTTCACGAAAAAATGATGCGGATAAGCAATTTCAAAACATATTAACAAAAATCTATTGATTAAAAATTGACTTTTGTAATACTGGTATATAACTTACAGCAATAATGTAAGTTTTATAAGTGCTTAAATTGTTAATGTTGAAAACACACGTAACCTGTATGGACAGTCAAAAGTTTTTACTTAGGTAAGATCCGCGACAAGCAAAACAATAACAAAAAATTAATAATGTGTGTTTTTCCGTTGGGTTAAGTGAATTTATTTGGAACTTAAACCAAAAACTTACCGAAATTTGGTTTAAGTTCCTAATAAATCCATTTAACCCAACGGAAAAAAAAACACACGTTATTAATTTTCTGTTATTGTTTTGCTTTTCGCGGATCTTAGCTAAGTAAAAACTTTTGACTGTCCATATAGTGATGGATTTCCGCAAAGTAACGCCTGACTCCATTAATAATACACGTAACCTGAGCAATTTTGTCAATGGATTTCAATAGAACAAGGAAAGGTCTTCCACTCAGCATATGAGGTTAGTATTTCATCCCTCCAAATCAGTCGAATACAAGGGTTTTAAAACTGATTAGCCTTCTGAGTCAGTTGATTTGATAGAATTAAACTGATATGAAGGATAAATAAAAAAAATATTTTAAACGAATTAATACGTAAAAGAATATCATACTGCTATATAAAAATATAAGAAATAAATACCTAATGTGTCCAACCTTCCTGAGGTTGTTAAGTCCGATACTTGAGCTGCTATATTTTCTAATTGGTCTTCTAAAGATGGTAGGTCTTTTCCAACTAATGGACCGTTGTACTCCATCCTGAAGAGAAATTTATTATTTTTTTTTTTTTTTTATGGGATAGGAGGGCAAACGAGCAAGCGTGTCGCCTGATGGAAAGCAATCAACGCCGCCCACGGGCAACCGCGACACCGCAGGAGTCGCGGAAGCGTTGCCGGCCTTTTAGGTATGTATAGGCTTGTTTTTTGAAGGTTCCAATGTCGTAACGGTTCGGAAAGACCGCCGAGGGTAACTGATTCCACAAACTGGTGGTGCGTGGAAAGAAAAATTATATCTTGGTTTACGTATTAAATTTACTTTTATAAACGTAGACAATGATACTATTTTAATTCTAAATTGTAATATTGAATTAATACTTAAGTCAATTTAAATCAGGATCGAATTTTGAATGCTTAACACTCATAGTACAGAAAATACGCTTCGTTTTTTAAAAAAATTGGAAAGGGATTAGTTAAAGAAACATGCGGTAGAAGGGAAACTTTCAGAAAACTGAAGCTGGTGAAAATGAGACGAATGCAGAGTAACAGGAGTGGGATAATGGATAACGATGTATATAATTTATTATAATATTGTTAACAATTTTAAAATTTATTTTACATTATACTCTAAATATATTATATTACATATTTTATATAGACTCCAAGTTTTCAACAACAAATGACACGAGAGATTCTTGGTAGCTAAAGTATGAAAGTAAGAAACATTATAATGTAAAATCACAGCGGTTTTAAAAAAGAACTTTTCACTTTCACTTTTCACTGTTCACTTCAAAAAAGAAATACATAGCAATATTTGTTAATAGTTTGATGTAACGTAAGCTCCAAAACAAGGTTAATTAAGTCATGCGTTTTCGTACTAGTTTGAAAAAATTTGCTTATTTATAGTTTATCCCAAAAGAAATATTTTTGCTTTATAAAATATCATTTTTACCATAAATATCATAATTTCACCATGGTTTATACTAGGGTCCGTACGAAGAAGACGTGCAAAATAGGTTGGATGATTATGATTTTTTAGTGCAGTAGCTACTATAATTGCGTGTTTTTTTTAATTTTTTAAATTATTATTTTGTTTATGGATGAATTTTTAATTTAAATAAATTATTAAAAAAAAAATAAAATAAAATGTAGAATAAACGTTGTTTCTTTTAAGTTTAATTTTATTTATATATATTGTTTTTATAAGTGAAATAAAACATTCTGTATATTGACACGCTGTTATATATAAAGGATACGGGTTGTATTCACTTACCTATATTCTGCTAAATACACATTAGATATGTACAGTATATCATTTAATATTCGATTAAATGAACCAGATATTGTTTTCAGAAAACCAACATCAACTGATGACGCCAACCGTCCCAAATCCGCTTGAAGTTCCTCCCATTCGAAGTAAGATGTCTCTTTGTTCACATCCAAGATTTTGTCGAGTTGAAAAACGATGTACGCAGGTCGATTCCTTTCACAGTCTCTGAATAACATAAAAGGAAAGTCTTAATAGAAGGAAGCGATCGCCATTTCTTTAGATCTATCAAGGAAACATGCGCTCGTTTTGTGTGAAAACATGGTGCTTTGGTTGTAGGTTGTTCAAAATATAAATAAAAGTATTTAGGTATTTACTTAAAAATTTATAAAGAATATTATTATATTTGAAAAAGCCAATAAAATTGTATTATTATTATATATTTACAATATTTCTTAATAATAAAAAATTGTTTAAAAACATACTATTCTTGTTTCTAGATATAATATTTGCACGTTTGTCCTGTGTTTTAAAATGTACATTCCGTTTAATTCGTCTTAAAAAGATCGTTTCATTGAATATGGACGAGAGATTAGGTACTTTCTTTATTATTTATTGGAATTTTTTGGAAAAGGTCATTGTAGCTGAATCTAATAATGTAATTACAAATATCCATGGTAATGATAATAATAGGTTGTTATATACATAATAATTGATTTGACACAATTGCTTAATGTATCTCTTTAGAGGTTATTGGCTATACATATGTATGTTTTCCTTATGGCTCTCATACTTAATAGCAATTTCGGAGTTCGCTGATGTTTTACAAATTTTATCAGGCGCTATTTTCTCTAAGCCTTTTGAGCATGTATTAAAAATGAACGTATAAAATAAATCAAATCAAATAAAGTTTATGTTTTCATAACGGTTTAGTAAAACCTTACAAAACTTTTGATATAAATAAAAACTGGTGTCACGCGAGACTTTTAGAGAAATTAACATTTAAGAAACATATGTCTATTACGAGTACAAACTACGAGAAGTACGAGTACAATAAAAAATGAAGAAAGAATAAAAGTTATTATATTTGAAACTCACCTCAAAACATCTTTTACTGGGACATTTATAGTAACATTTTCAAGATCTCTAAATAGAATATCAAAAATTCCTTCTTGGTTCGATAAAAGCGGAGATGGTCGATCTAATAGTTTCGAAAGAGTGCTATACTGCGCGGAATCCCAAAGTGCGTGGCAGATGTAAACCTTGCAAAAAAAGTATGTGAGTATTGAGTTTTAATAATTCACATTTTTATTTGAGAATTCTCTTCTCGTATTTGTGATGACCATTACGATTCTGGTATATGTGATATATATATGAACGAATGTATATCTGTCTTTCTGTTTACTCTTAATGTATTCATCAATTCTATACCATTCCTCTAATCACCATGTATCTTGAGAAAGTATATTGATATGGTATACGCACTATGTTGGTAAATAATGCTAAGTTTGTAAACGCCTTGAAGTGTTTTTATAGCAAGATTTTAAAATTAATATATTGAATGTGTTATTAGTGAAAGGTGCTAATATGTAAACATTTTAAGCATATGTCAATAAAAGCCTCTTCTATGGTCCACAATTTAAGCACTAAGTAGTGTATGAACCACGCTTTGAACCCACTATGCACGTTTAAATGTCATAAAAGAGCCCAAACTCTCATTTAAAATACGAAATAAAATTATCTTATTATATTGTTTCTTTTTTTCTTCATTCATTTATCTTATTATATATTTATCATTTATTCTAATATTGTATATTTCTTTTATATTCATGTTTAAAAGGTTCTTGTGGATAAAGAATTCGTAGTTAAATTTATTTAGACTAATAACTGAGCCAAATAGTTATCCAACTATTTAGCTTAAGTATAGTAAGTTACAACAAAGGATTATATAATATTAATCAATACTTCACTACACAAAATATTTGCTAATGTAATTATTTTTAATTGTTACTATTCTTAAAAAAAATCACAAAACATTTATGATTCTGAAATGTACTGAATAGGTAGATACTAAAAAGTGATAAAGCTACGTTTACCTCGGCATGACCTGCGATAAGAAATACTGCGGAAATCATGACCCATAAAAGAAGGGATATGAAACATAACCAAACTGAGGACCTGGAAAGTGTGGAAATATTTTTGTGAAACATAGAGTAGCTATTAAGATTTACTCTTTGATCAAATAAATTATTGGATTTTCAATTAAGTAATTCGAAGGTTTCGAATCTTTTTTAGAATATTTGCTTGATTTTTAAAACTAGTTAAATCAATAGTCAATTTAATAGCGTAAGGAATTATGATAACACCTCTGGACTCTGGAGTAAGACAATGTTCAGCAATGTTTGCAGAAATGTTCCAGGTGCTACTAATACTTATTTGACTTGACTTGGTATTTTATATATTTTTTAATATATTAAAATAAGTTTAAACTTTGCAGTCACAATAAACCAAATAATGGTTTTATTTAAACGATTTAAGTAAAAAATGTAATTTAAATAAATTACATTTATTTTCAACACGAAATACTTACGATCGCGAATCATAAACACGAAAGTATAGTGTTATGATTACTAGGATTTATAAGAACAGAGGACACATTATTTTGTCTGTTTAAACAATTTCTACAGACCAGATATCAGTAAACTTCCAATAGTCCAGTAAATAGTAAAAATGATAATACTGAGCATTAAGAAAATAATTTTTCTCATAACTTACACTTGTAACGTCCTTTTTGCATGAATTTTGGCTTTTCCGCATCCACATATTATAGCACATAGCATCAGAAGCATTACAAAAGTAAAAGCTACCGTACATCCTGTAAAAGTAGAAATTCTATTTTTAAAAAGCGGTGTGTGGAAGTTGCTGTCCAAACACCAAAATAACGTTAAAGAGATTTGAATAATTTACAAATGGAATTATTTAATCATAATAAAGAATTTACTGTTTAGTTAGTTAAATAATTTACGGTTGTATTTATTTAAGGAATTTACCTTTATTTTTTAAATAATTTCTTGGTTAATATGGTATCGTGAGCTGTGAAATTTATAAACAAAATATATGTCTAAATAACAGGTCTAAAATTTCTTCTTTCTTTATACAGGAACAGTTTTCTATTGTATAAACATATAATATGTTATAAAAATTAAAATAAATAGATTTTTTTTAAATTTTGAGTTTTAATTTACTGTAAAAAGCAATAAAAGTCAAATAATTTATACACATAACCTTCATTGACACAAATGATATTCCTTTTTTACTCAAAATTCTTTGTGATGTTACTGTGTGTGTGTGTGTGTGACTGTGCTGTAGACAAATTTCTGTTTTATTTTGGCAGGGTTTTTAATTGTCAAGATCACGGTTGCCTAGAAGCGGCCTCAAGTTTAGCACATGTCCACTCTAACGGTTCTTAGTTCTCCGACCAACGTGAGCAGCCCCTATGAAACTTCAGTTTACCAACTGGAAATTCTAGCAAACAAATTTCGAGTATAGACTTCTCTCGATGAACTCTATGAACGAGTTTGAGCCATAGGAGTAGACAGATCGTTAGTAACCACGTTTTGGTACCGTAAGTACATATAGATAGAACGCACTCGTTGAAGACTTGCCTTTAGGCTTTGAGGTTTTGCCGAGAATGTTTGACGAACTTTCCTAAATGTTGTGACATCAAAACGGAACACATAACTTATCCTACGATTCTGGAAAGCGTACGTTTATTATTTTCTATATATTTAGGCTTTATTCTTCTATAAGAATCTGTCTTTATATATTATAATATACTTTATAAAACAATAAAATCGGTATGCCTTGACATTAAAAAAGCAAAAGCCTTTTTTTTAGCTTAATCACCTCAAACTTAATTATAGTGGAAAATAACTACGTGTCGACGTGAGTTGTATATATTATATAATGATTAACATGCAAGGTTAAAAAAGAATACCTCATAGTCAATGCCAAAATAAAAGAACTATTTAATATGGAAATGGACGTCAAATCAGGAAGTATTTGTTCCTATTTGAGTAACTATAACAAACTAACATCGTTTTAGAGGGTCAAGTTCGAATTTTTAAGATTGAATCTGAATTGAAATTGAAGTTCAAGTATTTAATAGCGAGATGCTACGTCATGAATGGCCAATACCAATTCGATCGGGGAATTGCCGTACCCTCACAGAATATTGCTGTCTTTCATACGTGAAAATATAAAGATTCAGAGGCCTTCCTCCTTTAATGCTGGCATCCCTCTAAATACTTACTTTTCCATTGCTCAGTATTGACAACTTACCCGCAGGAAGGCAAAGCAGTTACTAGGGCATGAGTGTTGCAGATGTCCATGGGTGGTAATTAGTGACATATTTTTTATGGGAAAGAAAGGCAAACGAGCAGGCGTGTCACCTGATGGAAAGTAATCAACGCCGCCCATAGACTTCCGTATATCCATTCAATATCCATAAACGTCCACCATAGGCAGTGCAGAAGCGTTGCCGACCTTTAAGGAAAGTGTCATTATGGAGTGGTAATGGGAGGAGAGGGGTAGAGGGAAGGTGGAGGGTGTTAGGCCTCCGGAACTCGACCGCTCACCGTACGAAGCGCGGTAGATAAGCTACAACTCAGATGCTGGTTTTCTGCGGGAGTGTGGTACTTCCCCGGGCAAGCCGGCCCATTCACGCTATATTATGCCATTCTTGACAAAGTATTCGTGCATGCATCTTAAATGTCTGGGAGTCTAAGTCACATGGGTGTCTGGCGGTGATAATTTACCATCAAATTACCCACTTACTCATTTGCTTACCTTTTCCGTAAAAATAATTGGTATGTACATATGGAGATTATTAAAATGATTTATCATGTGTTTGGTGGTAAAGTGCAAAAATTATCAAAAGAAAATTACGCTTAATTAATTGAAATGAATTTTGGAATTGTAAGATTGAGAAGATTTTTGTAAGATTTTTTTAAATTTAGGTAAATATATTTCTTCTTCGTCATGTATTTGTATATAACTGTAAGTTTTAACCATGTATACTTACCTACCATGAATGTCCATCTCCAAAATTCATATTTTTCAAATCTATACAAGCTTGATTCAAGTTGCCTCGCGAACAAGTGCAAGCTTGCCGTCAAGTGTCGTACAATGTCGTTCAAAATTTTTGCAGAAGTGTGAACCGTTTGTCGTCTGGACTCAATATCTTGAAGGATATCTGAAAAAAAAACACCACATACATTTCAACATTACAATTTTCCTATCGTATCGAATAAAGATATATTATGTATTATACATATATTTTACAGATTTAATTACAGCAGCAATTTCTTCTATAAAATTCTACTGATTTTGTCCAATTAAGTGCTTTATGTTCCCAAATCTTTGCTTCATTTGAATTTACTCAAAACTTTAATGCAGTATATAAGGCATTATTAACTTCTCTTCTATGAGGGTGCCATCGTCTCACCAGAAGACCTCTTGAGTTGCTAATAACCTTCTATCATTCACTACCCATATTTTTCCTAATACTGGCCTCCACATTTCTGGAGTAACGAACGTCCGTTAAATACACACAGTCAGAGATCTCGCCGATGTTTAGTTATATGCGAATATGCTGTCTATGGCAAAATTAATATATATCGAGTTATAAACAAATCAATGAATACATCAACTCTGAATAATTATCGTCTGTTTCCGATCTCTACAGAGATATAATAAATTACACAATCAACGCTTGTCAACGGATGTTGATAGTTTAAAGTAATCAATCAATCTCAAACTATTGTAATAACATATATGCGTTATGAATTGATACATTTGCAATAAAGATTTTAAGTTTTAAATAAATTTAAAACATAGGAAATGTTATTTCGAAAATTCATTTTAATATTTTCGTTTAGTTTAGATTTAAAATTAAGTTTAGAAAACAGTTGTAATTGAAATGGTTGGATGATTTACATTATTTTTTTTAACTTATAAATTTAATCATATTTGATTATAAATTATACCAAAAATAGGAAAAGGTACAAAAAGATGTGTGAGAAGTTATAATGTTCCTAGTATTCACAATTTTTTGGTATTGAGGATTTTTAAATTAACCGCATAATCTAGGTTATGCTATTTATAACGTATTATTTTTTTTCGATATAAAGTATTATTTTTGTACCATAATCGCGTTCATTATCATCACCATTTTCAAAAGCAGAAAAGAAATTTATTAAGACTTAAATAGTTTGATAGATAAATCATTGTCCCACGAATAAATAAAATTTATCTTAAATAAAAATTAAGGAAATAAGTGAAAAAACAGTATAATTAGCGGTTTTATTATTAAAAGCTTTTTATTTAAGACAACTGTTGAATAAATTGGATTATAATAATTCTTTTTTGGTGTTTAAATATAATTGTTTTTATTATTAAAAACCATAATTGTTATTGTAAAAAAATATATATTTATATAAAAAATATATATATTTTAACTAATTTTAAAGTTTTTAGATAATTAGATAAGATAATTAAATAACTATAAAGTACACTTACACTTACATATTTAATTTTATAACTGCTGGGTTTATACAGATGTGATTAACGAATCAAGGCCAACAAGTAACTTGTTGTTTTTTTTATCGTATTATAATTCTTTGGACAGGGTTTTAAAAATCTGCATCGGATATTGCTTGTTTGTAATGAATCATGGAATTTATTAATATTGTAGTTATTTTCTTCATATTTTGAGTGGGATTGTGTTATTGTTTCGGAGGTGGCGAATACTGGTTTTAGCTGATACAAGTTATTCCAATATTGTAGGCAGATAGGAGAGATGTTCATATCTGTGACGTAGGCTACCTCCGAGTATTGGGAGGATTTGTCCCTTACTCAGGGCAGTCCGATCGATCACCAAAGAATTAGTAGTTCTCGTACTGATTACTTCCAGTTATCGGTTTGCGTTACTTTGTAAGTGGCCTTTATATTACAATGGTTATACCATCAGCCTTTGATCAAGGCCTCATTTGTGACGTGTCAGTCAGTTAGGCCACATATATACTATATTAATTATCGGCCAATAGTATTCTATTATCGGCCAATAGTATTCTATTATCGGCCAATAGTATTCTATTATCGGCCTTTCGCATAGCGCCCTTCTAGTCCGATATTCGATTTTATGCATTCAGTTTCTACTAGCCACCCTGCGCAGATTGTCAAAAAGTCTGAAGAGCTGTTTTCCTATAATTTTAAATTCTTTTTTATACTCACTTTCTCGAACATCCTTTGTCTGTTTCGAAATAACGGACGGTAGGGATCGGAAGTCTTCCTTTGCAGTTTGAATCGCCGAAGTTAGGTTGCTTACTCCTAATAAACGTAACTCCAATAATTGGTGTTCTTTTAGTATCTATAAAACAAAAATGATATAAAATTCCTCTTTATAAAGGTTACAAGTACAAATAGTTTTTAGCTCGACTAAAGATAAAATTTATTTAAAAATATAGTTTTGATTTGAGCCTATCTATATTTTGACAAAATAATTGGTTCAGTGGCGAAGTTACCGTGGTTACCACTTTCGAGGGTAAAAGTCGTGGGTTCAATACAAACATAATTTTATATTAATGTTAAACATTTTCAAAGGTAATCATTAGTTAATCAGTATTAAATAAAACATTGTAAGGAACCTATGGAAGCTAAAGAATAATTTTGGCTTTATATTATTTCGTTCCGAGAACAGTTTCAGGCTATTGTTTCTTGGAAAATGTAGGCTACAGGTTGGCCCAATTATAGCATTAAAAGTGGGCGAATCATAATATTAATTTTTCATATAATTTTTATTATATATTATACTTAAAGGTTTTAATGTGTAGTATGCATTTTATAGGTGAGGCTCAAATTAGGAATTAGTGTAATTTATTTTAAGTATAAAGCGGTCCTTGTGTTAATAAGTGACGAATATTTTTAACTATGCAATAATGATCTTGTTTTTTGTCTGTTTAAATATTATATAAGAAGTGGAGGACGTTGCGAGCTATAAATTTTATAGTTACTTACCATAATATGGTGTAATGATAATAAGAAGACAAAAAGTTTTAAGCGTGAACGTTTTTAAAACAAAAGTAATAAATGATTCCAAACTATAATTATAGATATTAAATTAGTTTGACAAACACTTTGACCACATAATTATGACTGAGAATTAATTTTTTTATTTGGCGGTGGTTTATAAACATCATAAAAATCGCTGTCTGAAAAATTAAGGTAAAAACTTATTTTTATTGTTCCTATTACGTAATGTTTTTCATATAATGTATTATATTTCACAAATGTTTTTCATCAACTCAAAGATTCACAGGCAGAAATTGCCTTCCGGTATTAAGTTCACATTAGTACTGTTAGGTGCGCAACTAAGTTCTCGCTGTTTGTCGTTAGATGGCTCCAGCAGTAAGTGTTGATCGATTTTGACATTTCCAAAACATCATGAACCAACCTTAGATATATGGTAAATAAACCGCTCTGACACGTTAGTGCTTTTATAGTGGCGTCATATACTTTAAGTTGTGTGAAAATGTCTGATTATATGCCAATTTGTAATATAAAAAAGTTTACGGAAATGCTGCTTTAAGTGAAACAACGTGCCGCAATTGGTTCCGTCGCCTTAAAAACGGTGATTTCGATGTTGACGTCTGTCCGCGCGAAAGAAGGCCAAAAACATTCGAAGACGCTGAATTAGAGAAATTGCTCCATGATGATCCGTGTCAAATGTAAAAACAGCTTGCGTTTGACACGGATCATCATCTGTGAAATCAATACTGAATAGTCAATACTGAAGTATTAGAAGTTGCCTACAAAGCCATTTTCTAAGCGATTGCATGCGTTGGAAATGATTAAAAAGCAAGGAACTTGGGTTCTTTATGAATTGAAGGCAAAAGACCTTGAGCGTCGTTTTTTTTCCTGTGACCAAATATTCCAGCGGCAATAAAGAAGAATTTCCTTCATCACATCATGACAAGTGATGAAAAATGGGTTCATTACGAGTCATGGGGGCTGCCCGGTCATGCTTTTACGTTATCGGCTCGGCCAAATATACACGCTGCGAAGATTATGCTGTGTATTTGGTGGGATCAGGTCGGTGCTGTTGAAACCAAACGAAACCGTCACTGGGGAACGGTATCGACTTCAATTGATGCGACTAAGCTGAGCACTGCGCGATAAACGGCTTCAATACGAGCACAGGCAAGAAAAAGTGATTCTACTGCATGACAACGCTCAGCCTCATGTTGCCAAACCCGTTAAAAGCTACATGAAAACGCTCAAATGTGTAGTCCTACTCCACTCGCTATATTTTCCAGATATTGCGCCGTCCGATTATTACTTGTTTCGTTCGATGGCATATGATCTGGCTAATCAGCAATTTCGCTCATATGAAGACATCGAAAACTGGCTTGATTCGTAGATAACCTCAAAAGACAAACACAAAAAAGTTGTAGGTAGCGATGGGCAATACTTTAAATAATGTATATTTACGCATTTTTGCACAATTAAGTTGCATTTTTATAAAAAAACAGCGATAACTTAGTTGCGCACCTAATATAATAGAATTTGTACAGAAAGAATAAAGAAATAATGTCTATGTTTTTAAATGTTGATGGCCCGAGTCCTTTCCCCTTTTTTTATTTCTTTTTACTTTTACCTATTATTAATATCCTTATCCTAAAGAAGGCAACGCATCCATGTCATAATCAGGTAATTAGTTATCTCGTTTGCTCACCGCTTCCGTAAAAAAAGGCTGAATACCAATACCGCTAAGCACAAAAAAAGACTCTTACTTGATTTTCTATATAAGCTGTGTTCACCACTTCGTATACGTTGTAGATTAAATATAACTTAAATTAGTCATAAATATACTCGTATATGTCTTTCTAAACCTGTTTGATTATATAACAAACTAAAATTAACACATTTGTTTGTTAGAATATATTATATAAACGTGTTATGGTTGTCAAGGTAAATAAATTTTTTTTGAATCTATTAACAACGTTCACAGGTTAATAAAATATATGGCAACAAGCTTCTGAAACATAACTTAGCCAATGAGTTAAAGTAGTAAAAAATCCATATCTACACACCAATTTAAAACCTGAATTTAAAGCAGAACCATTTAAATGTCAGTTATAAAAGAGCTGTGCTTTCGCTGCCTGTTTTTGTTTCGTTATCGATGAGGATGAAGTCATTAATTTTCATTCAATACCTATATTAAATATACTCTCCCATAATTTAAAAAAAAACCGAAACTCCTTTCCAAGCATCACCACTCAACACAACACGAAATGAGTATTTGTTAGTAAGTTATCGCTAAACCTATATATTAAATATTAATAACAATAAAAAAATAATAGAACATTTTAGTTTCACGTGATGAGCGTTGTACGATGAGCACGCAAATTACCAGAATTAAGGATTTTTCCCGTCAAATGATGCCAGTGACGTGTTTTTGTTTAATTTTCTTGATCTTATATTATTATCAGTTATATTGTTTAATTGTGGTGGTGTTTTATCGTGAGTGAAATGATAAGAAATAAATACGTGTTCGCGGGCTTTCAGCCCGCGGGCCCTGAATACGATAAAGCTGTTAAAGCCAATAGGCTACCAGCATTAACATCTTCGAATCCAACAAATACGTGTATCGTGACTTTATAAGATGGCTGAAAAAATCCATAGAAGGTTTTGGTAGAATAGCCACCATTTTATCAAGACGTAACGTGATACACTTCTTATATTTCAAGAGGTTTGATGTTATCGTATTTTACTTGACAACGGCCCACATGTACCTAAACCGTGTGTCATGTTGAATAAAGACTTAATGATTGTGTTAATGTACTTGTGGATAAAAAACTATCACATACATATATATTGTATGTATGTCACACAAGGGCCTCTCCACTTTTTTGAATAATGTGTATTATTAACCCACCATGAATGTCCAATGATTGAAGTGGCACCCAGACTCAGAATAAAATCAAAACTTATACCCATGCGGAATTCGAACTCATGGGCTCAGTAAGCAAACACATTATGACTGTACTATTTGGGTCATCGAAATTGAATAAATCTTACATGCCACTTATATAGGTGTCATTGAGGATAGTCTGAGAATCTTAAAATTGTCTTTGTTTTAAAAAAAAATTAACACGTGACCTTGATACTCTCACACTTTCGTTAACTGTGTGATGTTGGAATATTTGTAATATAATTTCTTTATGAAAATTACCGAATTAAACATCATCAGTAGCTCCAAGGAGTGCGTGTTAAGTGTATCGCATAAAGGCGTGTCTTTGGGGGAACATTGTTTCTTGAGATTGTCGATCTGCCGCGAGAGGTCATTTATTTTGTCAGACGCTGTAGCTGCTAATGCTCCCGCTTTGATGCTAATATTACGGAGCGAAACTATTTTGGTTGAGAGGTCTGCACTTTCTGTAACAATGATAGACGTGTTTTATATAAATGCATTTAGAAAAAAAAAATGTTTCGGTTGTCCACAATATAGCGAAATAGTCTCATTACACAGACACATAAAATAAGTTCATTTTATTGTATTTTTAATATATTTATATTAAATACTTAATATTATCTTCTGGAGGCAATATGAAAACAATTTATTCTTAAATTAGCTAAAAATCATTCAAGACGTGAAAATTAAATTAGTTGAGTTTGTTAATAAAGGTCAGGGAGTATCTTTGCTTACACGGAACGCGAACCTGGCCTCCCGAGCTACTACCGTATCACTCCTTGTCTTTCGTTGCAGTAGTATCATATCCCTATCATCCTGTCTAAATCCATCTTTCCTTTCCTTTCTTCTCTACCCTTTTCCTTTTCTCACCGCCTATCCACGATCTGCCGTGCCAATGGATGCTTGGCTAGGGGCGAGCTTATTCGCAAGCGTGCCGACCATCCCGGGATGGGGATCTCCTGGGTACTATAGTGCCTTACCTCAGCATGCGAAGCTCTCCTGGGGCTGACCTCCATCCTGCCTTGCGGTTTGTGGCATTCACTATAACGAATTTTAATATACCTAATTTGTTAAAAAATGACGGTGATGTGGTTCGCCACCCCTCACGTCCTGATTCCCACGAGAGCGAGAATCGACTAACGGAGAGCTGTTTCGCTACGATCAATGTGAAAGGAAGGATGAATGAAAAGAGGGATGAGTGTGAAGAAAGCCGTATGCCGAGATCATAGCAGATGGAGATCTGTGGTCTCTATCTACCTCTACTGGGTAACAGGCGTGACGATATGTATGTATGTAATTTATTTTCTTTGATATTCATCAAAGCATAAGTAAACAGAATAGTAATTAAATAAATTTTAATATATATACTAATATTGTTGACAGAAGTATACAAAATAACTAAAAACTATTATTTCAAAAGGAATCCATTGCAATTTGCAACATGCAATTATTTGAACTCCCTTAGGTTTCGTCTTTCAATAGATACCTGCTATTATGTCGGCTAGTGAATCGATGACTAAATCAATGCCGCTCTCTGAAGCAATTGCCTGTTGAATTGGCTCGCCCAGTAGTGTCTCGACATCTGTGAACGAATTATAGAGTGTGGCGAAATGTGTAGTACACGAGTAATTTGAATGGCAAAAGCTCTAAACTTTCTTTGTGAAATTCATTCAATTTCATTAATTAGAAAGCGACTAGGTATGCAAAAGTTCACTAAAATCAAATTTTATTATATTTTTCGTTTTATTTTAGATAAAAATACCTATAGGCTATCTATGAGTACGTTTATGTGTAAAAATTTATAGACTAAAAAACTTATGGTATCAATGATTTATTTATTTTCTTGTCTCTCGAATCGTTACTTAGTTTTTCTATAAATATATTCGTGACAGTCTACTGCTGCACATTGGCCTCTTTGATGCGTTTAATGCGTTGCTGTAATTCCCGCTTCATGTGCTAGTTGGGGATTTTT
This sequence comes from Baronia brevicornis, assembly GCA_031353405.1. NCBI lineage: Eukaryota > Metazoa > Arthropoda > Insecta > Lepidoptera > Papilionidae > Baronia > Baronia brevicornis. Next base: position 553,202 of record JASFAT010001473.1, on the reverse strand, counting down.
TTATTGAGGCAGACGCTTCTGCCGTCTACTGGTATATGCATCCATTGTTGTCCAGTACGACAAATACTGGAAGCATTAGAGTCGCCCTATTTCATGCCGGAACCGCATTGTAATATTATCAACCTAGATTAATACACTGCTAGACCTTCGTTCATGAAAATGTGCAGGGCAATGCTCATATTCAGTTTTTCATCTTAGATAATTTTATTATTTTTTTAAGCTCGTACGATCCGTGAACTTAAAATTTAAAGCATTTTAAATTTCAATCTTTTTGTTTTTATAGACTACTTTATAGACTAATATAAACAGGTAGGTAAAATTTAAATAATAAGGTAAAATCTAAGAAAAGAAATATCGCAAGCGACGCGAACTACGTATAGTAACTACAGATGACCCAGACATAGAATAATGAGTTGCTGGAGTTCGAAATTACTAGTCTGTAGCTCAAAAATCACAGAAAAAACCGGAAATCGATGCATTTACAATTGCATCAGCAAACACTTTTATCATTATAATTTATTCAGTTTGAATTGAATTGTTACAGGGTTTATACATATTCTAATCATATATATACTAAATGCAATGAATGAATAAGTTCGATAAGAGTGAACTATGTAAATACATGTGTAGCGTGAAAGAAATTTGATATTTATATTTATATATAAAAGATCACACTAACAATGAATTATAATAAAAAGATAAGTGTTACAAGTTAATTGCAATTTTTATACAGTTAAATTGATGCAAGTTTGTTTAAATAAATTCAGTGGCGCCAGATGTGCCTTATAATAAAATGTAGTAAACATTTTGTTTGGCGATAATGCGACAAAACTATTTTAAAACTATTTCACTATTGTTAAAGGGTAAGCGGTCACATTTTCCTTTCCCATCGCGCAATGCACATATTTGCGGTGAGCGATGACGCGCTCCCTTTATTTTGTTTACTATTCCACTGTCGCATTTATTATGTTGGAAACGCGAAAGTAGCTGTGACGTTAGGAATGAAAAACGGGTTGCAAAATTGAATCAACAGCGGAATTTCAAGCGTTAAATGAAAATTGAATTTTGTCTATAATGTCTGGTTTATATGAAGAACGTTATAAAATAACAGATATTTTATATTCATATAATTTTTAAGCTAACATTATATTTTTTATATTATAATTTACATTAATCTTACGTACGTTAATTATGGAAACAGGGTTATCTATTATATATTAAAGGAACCTTTGGGGGTAGAGAAATTTAAAGTAGAAGATACATTTATCATTCCTAAAACTTTTCTTCCTTTATAATAACTATGCAAATATTGAAAGTGTCAGATACCTAGGAAGCGGCAGAAAGATCGTCTTGAGAAATATAAGAAATTTAGTGAAGGGAGACCAGAGACAGAGCGAAATGGAGGAGATTCGTCGAGGAGGGCAAGACTCATGATGGGTTGCAGAGCAGAAGAAAGCAAAAAGTAAGAAGCATACGAAAATTGAAGAACACATAAATTTGATTTTATATAAATTGTTAATAAAATATAAGTTGGTATATCCTTTAAACTTCTATTTATCCTTTTAACTTTCTATTTTTTATATATCATTATAGTAAGGTCCTATTAAACGCAAAGCTGGTGAGAACCTATAAGATTTCAACAGTAACTCTTGATATCTTACCGGTTCTTACCAGTTTTAACATATTCAGTTCATACAAAAATAGGTCATACCTTAACCTAACAAAATATTTAAAAAGTAATTTAATAATATTCATCGTCATAAACAAAGTTTTTTCTATTTCTAATATTTTTTTACAAAATGCTGGTTAACTCAATACATTAATTTTCAAAGATCCTGTTAAACAAGCGTAAATTTTGTGCCATGAAAGAATTATGTACTCTGTTAAACAATTAGTAAAGAGCTTTGACCTTGCCTTTTACACAAGAACAATCATGAACGAAGTGTACTTCTATTATATGAAAACAATTTTATAGTTCCACTCTTTTTACTTAAATCATAGTTTTACTAATAAATGAAAATGGTAAACTAGGAAAAAATTTTAGTCATGGATATATAAAAAAGTTCACCCAACAGTGGGTCAAACCCAGCAGTGGGTCATATATGGATTGTGAAAAAAATAAAAAATTACGTGAAACGAACGAAAAAACTTTTATTGTAGATACAAATTTTCATGTATTATACAATATAAAATAAAGATAAACTTTGTATTTCCACTTCTTACATCCTGTTAATGTAATGAATTTCAATATCGTAAAAAAATACTACCACTCTTTGTTTGAACAAAGAAATTAAATTTTATTTTTATCTTTAGAAACTGCGCTTTATAACCTAAAAGGTGTTTTCTGAACATATAATCCAAATCCGAAAGGGTACGAAACCATAATATAATCCTTTTACCTTTGCGAGCACGGTTTCCTACAGAATAGATATAATACGCCTTGTTATGTAAATGTGAAAGACTAATTGAATGTTTGCTCATATTTATACACTTAATAAATCAGCTGAGAGCAGACTGCGCTCGGTACTAAATTGTGTATGAGGTAAATAAGGCATTTTTCTGGCAGCTTTTATTACGATACTCGTATCTCTGTAATATATTATGTTCCATCAGAGTGTTTGTACCGGAAACATAGGGTTTGCCCTTGGCATTACGAAAAGGGTATCGCGCACTTTTGCCCGGGGAAGGCTCGTTAGCGATATGTGGGAAGTCAAATAAGTCTTTGATATTTGTTAGCAAACAGAACTTTGTACGGTCCACAATATAGTAAGGGCCACTGAAAGGAATAGTTTGAAATATTGGAAATCGCAAAATCAGGTATCAAAAAAAGGAAATTAACATACAGTTATACATTTCTTTATCGAAGCTATATTACTATGCTTTAAAAATATAGCTTCGATAAAGTATATAAGTACTTAAAATAAGCTACTTACTTTTCAAATCTTCTTGATATGCGTACAGAACCAAGTCAACGGGTGGAACTAGGCTGTGGTGCAGTTCTCTTGCAGCTGTTGCTAACCACGCTGCGATGTCTGCGCATGCGCAACTCACCACATTCCGGCTGCTCGTAGCTGCCGTGTGCGATTGCTCATTACTGAGCACCATACCGGATATAAGAACGCTGTAAATAATTATTGAAGTGAAGAAATCTTTAGCATCATTGTGATCTGAAACACCAAGGAACGAAAAGAAAGAAACCCATATGTACATATGTATGTAAGATTTAGCCGGCGAGTGAATGGGATAGAATACATTATCAATATCAGCCCGCGGCAGTCCATTGCTGGACATAGGCCTCACCCAAAGCGCGCCACCTAGCCCGATCTTCGGCTACACGCATCCAGTCTCTGCCAGCCGCCTTGCGCAGATCGTCACTCCATCTAGCAAGAGGGCGTCCCACACTACGTTTGCCGAGTCGCGGTCTCCACTCCAGCACTCGTCTACTCCAACGATTGTCGGTTCTCCGACAAACGTGTCCAGCCCATTGCCACTTCAGTCTGCTAACTTAAAGAGCAATATCGGTGACTCTGGTTCTCCGGCAAATTTCTTCATTTCGAATTCTGTCCACCAGAGAAACCCCGAGCATAGCTTTCTGCATAGCCCTCTGAGCGACTTTGAGCTTGGCGAGGAGACGGACTGTCAGTGTCCACGTCTCAGCACCGTAAGCGAGCACGGGCAAGAAGCACTGCTTGAAGACTTTTGTCTTCAGACTTTGTGGTATGGGCGACGAGAAGACTTGACGGAATTTCCTGAACGCTGCCCAGCCCAACTGTATCCTTCTGTCGGCTTCTTTCTCGAAGTTATCTCCGTCTAATCGCACTATTTGGCCAAGGTAGACATATTCCTGGACAACTTCGAGTACTTCACCATCGATCGTGGTCGGAATACATTATACGATGTTTTATATTATGAAACTTTAGTAAGCATGAGCCTCTCGTTTCATTTGTTGAAATTGAAATATATGCAGTCAGAAATAGAAAAATATGAGTCTGTATAATATGTAATGTAATTATGATAAATAGATTTATTACAATTATCCTACTCCTGATACTCTGCATTCTTCTCATTCTCCCGTTTCGTGAAGGTTTCACTTCTACCGCATGTGAACTGCGCGCATATTTTTTTATGTTCTTTTTATATTTTTATAGCACACGCTAGGTTGATTTTTATCAGTATTCCGATACTATCGTAATAGAATTGTGATAACATGTCTAACGATCTTTAGTTAAAGATAAAACGAAGGTATTGGAAGAAAGGGTATCTAATATAAACATAGGATTATGTCGTGATATTAAAGCAATATGAAAGCAGGTAAACAAGTAAATCATTACTATTTAAACTTCTCCAGACATATCTTACTTTTTATTATTGATAGGAAAGTTTCGCTAACCTAAATTTAGTTTACCATCTGTTGAAACTTTAATTATTATTACACTAGAACAAATATTTGTCTTTATCTCGGGAAAATATATTTTAGGAGAGGCTTAGCTAGTAGGAAAGTTATATTCGTTCTCATTTATATCAATAAGAAGAGCCTTACGAAACCCAAGTTTTTGATAAATGTTTGGGCTTATCCCATATTTATATTGTAGTCATGTATGTTTAGTTTGTTTTGTGTTGTTGTGTAAATAAATGCTGTCAACCGAAGTTTAATATTTATACTTTATAACAAATCATGACCATCAACAATATACCACGGAGAACTTATTACTATATACGTATTTTAAAAAGACTTAATTAGTTGGTTTAGTGAAGAAGTTACCGCTTTCGGAGACAATGATTGCGTGTTCAGTTTCCCCATATATATCTTAATACAAGGAATAAATATTATATAATAAATAATAAAAAAATAAAATTATAATTAAACCCTTCTAAAAATTCAGAATGTGAATATTGACTTACCAACTTAACAATATGATGAAAAACGTTATAAAAACCAGCAATCGGTCACTGCAATTTGATTCCTGTTCTTCTGGGAATAAAGCTCCAGTTTCCGTTTCGTCATCGGCACTTGATCTTGAGAATAAAGACAAGATACCCAAGACGATAAGGTACGAAGGAATAATCAAGGCAATGCACATAAATATAACAATGAATGTGAGAAACGTTGACTCCACTTTGATAGACTGCAAATAGAAACAAACACTCTTATTATATTTCGTTTTAAATAAAAATTATTTTTTGTAAAAAAAGGAATTTAACATAGATAGGTCCATGAACGCCCATAACGCCCATGAACATCTGCAGTACTACGTGCACTACAGATGCGTCACATACCTTAGGGTAAGGATGTAACTAATAAGAGGAGAAAAACAGAGTAATGGGAGAAAAGGATAGAAATTGAGCTTTCTTATGTTTTTTTAGGTAATAGCTTGATTATTTATTGAATTTACGGCCTAGGATCACGATTTTAATTCTGCCTACCATCGGACAATTGATGTAAAATATTATTTTCTTCCAAGTATTATTAACTTAATAGAAGTGTCTTAACCACTTAGAATATAGTAAAAAACAGCCTAACCTAAGTTAAAATATTTTTGTTACAGATATATTGTCGCATTATTTTTTAATTAATCGAACTCTGAAACAGACCCTTTGAAGCAGGCAATTAATTTGAAAATTTATTAGTAATTAAAAATGGAGTCAAGAGAGCGTATGTGGGTCGCCCACGATGTGGACGACGTCTTGTGGGGCGCCCCAGGTACCGCAGGAGAGACATGATTGAAGATGACTTGCGCAACCTTCAAGTCTGTAACTGGCAGGAGGTGGCGCAGGACAGGGCAAAGTGGCGTAAGATCTGTTCGGAGGCCAATATCCATTTTGGGTCGCTGCGCCAACAAAGTTAGTTAGTTTATTAAAAACGTAGCCTAGAATAATATGATAAGTAATCCGATAAACAAGATTGAAGACCGGCGGGTGATAAGAAAAAATTATAGACTTTTTGTACATAAATATAAAATTCTGTTGTCAAACAGTTTCTCGCCTGCGATTTTAAGAGCATTAAGTTACAGGAAGCGATCCTTTTAAAATGTCAATGCTGCTGCCTTAATGGGCACTTTAGTGCAATGACTGGAACTAACTTAGTGGACATTTTGACCATGGCATACATATATGGTGACCAATGGCTCAATGGCGTAGTTACCAATGTTTGTGGGTTCATATTCCGCATTGGGATATATAGATTTATAGCATGCTGGTATAAGTGTTCCACTAATCCACATTGGACAAGCGCCCTAGGTGACACAAGCGGATGAAATTGTATATGTCTTTTATAGAATATTAATGTACCTATATAATATATACAAAATACATATATGGAAAGAAATATATGTATCCCTGTCTACGTTTAGTCCACCGGGTTGACGTGGCCTGAAGTGAAGCGCGTCGCTCAAGACGGATTGCAATGGAGAAGCACTGTGGTCGTCCTCTCCCCCACCTCGGGGACATAGGACCATAAGAGAAGAATCTACATTTGGAATTAAATTTTAGCAATCTTGCAACTTAATCTTAGCAAGTTTTTCGCTAAGATTAACTTCTATCTACTTCTAATTATGTTATGAAGTCAATGTTGGCAACGAATTCTGTTACAAACTTTTGTTCATCACGGATGTCTAATGAATCAATGAATGAATTATTGTTGGCGATGTTTAAGCCGTTGATTTAAGTGAGATTTCTGTTTTTCAACTTTGATTTCAAATTTAAATTAAATCTATTTAATAAAACTTTTAAACTAGATGCATGTTTTTTATATAACATATTTACTTTTGTTCTTTTGCTTTCCGGCGTGGAATAGCGTCATAATATTTTTTCCCATCGGTTTCGTACGATGACATAATTGGAGAAAGTACCAGTATATATGCAGCGGCTTCTACCTGAATAAGAAGAACGAATCTGTGATCCCCAATCAATCTGCAATGGGTATCACCTCCACGCTCCTCAATTACGAAAGACGTTAATATCCGGGATTAATGCACTTTTATGGCTGTATTTGTAATGATGCGATAATGTGAGAAAATATTATAAAGACCTTCCCAACTTGTTCAAGTGATTTATATCCATAATCCTTTTAAATTTGTCTTAAATAAATATTTACCAATATATTATAATTAAATCAACAATAACATGATGTCTTCTAGGTGATAATTGTTTGTGTGATAAGCTAATTAATTAATTATATTTTATTTTTATTTATAATTAATATTACCATCATTAAAGTGATTCTATTCTATAAAGAAACGTTAATTTTACTGACTATAGAAATTACAAGACTCGATGGTTTTATCAATAAAATTTAATTCGTTTCGACCTATATACATATGTATGTGTTTATAGTTTAAGGAAAAAAATGCTAATCAAAATATACATATATTTCGATTCACTGTTCAGTGTGATCCAAGTTCTGGCTAAGACTGATCGCTTATGATTTAATTTTGTGACATAATTTATAAAATATTTCCATTTTTAAACAAAAATTAAAATGTATTTAACAGTGTCAAAAATATTTTTCATTACTTATGTCGTTCTAAATTGCAATATCTGTTTAGGAAAAGTTGCACGTAAGTCTTTTTTGTACATAAAAATACATTGGTTTCATTTTAAAAATTGGGTGTAAAAATCAATATTACTATCCGATTACATGAATTATTCAAATTAATTCCTTAATATCCGCGGCAACAAGTACGTGAGCGCAACGAGAAATCTTTAATTAATTTTTCGTGTGTTAATAAATTAAGTTCCACATATCCATCATTAAATTTTGCTCATTAAAAGCCATCTACTATAATTTTTTGTTATAGTTAACACATCTATCTTTACGTCTTTATTACAGATTTTTTTTTCATAATAAATATCAATAAATGGTATTAAGTGACGCTTTTGAACAATAAACGTTTCTTTAAAGTGTAAATATATTTACTTTGTAAAAAAGAAATACATTAAATGATTGCTATCTCAACGATGGGCAACAATGATAAGATAAACATACTCTAAATAAATAATATGAAACAAATTAAAGAAAAAAAAAAGAAGTAAAATTAATGACTTCCATTTTTTTTTGGAATTTATAGAACACATCAACGTCACATTTTTCAAAAAAGCCTATTGCATTTTCTAACAACTGGAAGGTCTTAAATTTGTTATTGATATTATTCAAGTAGAGGCATTACATTAAAAATATTGCTCACCTAGCAATATTTTTTGCTAGCTTTTATTTAACATAATAAATAAGGAAGTCTTTAAATCTACTGAAAGAGTGCTACTAACATTTATAAGACCCTATTTCACGTATAAAAGAAAACTTCAAGATCTTATTTGAATGAGGGATACGATCGGAAAATAGACTTTTACATATATTGATATAATGGATTTGTAAATTGGTTATGTCAAATTGAGATCTAAAATGAGTGATCAGATCAGGAAACAAATATTAACTCTTAGGTACACAGCAGTTTATTAAAATAATAAGGCTCGAACTATAAAAATATTCTTTACAAAAATAATCAACGAAACAATTTCAAGGCCAACTGGTTCGCAAATCAGTTTTTATGGTATTTTATTTACTATAATAAAACACTATAAACCGATGTATCAGATATATTTTTATAATATGTTAAACTTATTTTGTATTTATACAATTATAAACGTTTTTTTTTCCACGTTGTTATTATCAAAGCACAATACATTTTTAATAACTTTTATGTTTATATTTCGAAATGCAATGCTTTTCAGAAAGTTGAGTTTTTTATGACATAAGGGTGCATATAAATGTTTATATGCACTCATAGACACGAGCAACTCTATAGACATTGCAGAAGCGTTACCGGCCTTGAGATTGTATAGGCTTGTAATTTGAAAGATGGTTAGTGATATTTTGTTGAAGGTTGTTAATCTCAATGATATTTCATTATCCTGCAAGGCCAGATTAGACAATGGACAGGGACAGTTAGGCCTTCATTTTGACAAAATGTAACGTCTCTGATGAAATAATTGGATACTATGATGATGGTATTGATCACATCAATTCAGACTCCAAAATTAAACTCTTCCTACTTTGGACGTGTCAAGTCTTAACTAAAAAGAGTTGAATTTAGGCTTTAGTGATGCCTTGCCATTTTATTCTGATAATTTTCATTATTAAAACAACACCGCGCTACAAGAAGTTTAAAGCTCTATCAATATTGTATGCATATAGATATATTAAAAATGTTGAGAAAAATATTTAGACTGATTCGCTTTAGATATTGGAAAGTTACTTATTGCATTTCTATAACATCTAACGACATGATGGTATTAGCATAATGACATAATGTAGTTGTATTTAAAAATTCGGCTCTTAATATATTATCTGGTATACGTGAAATGGTAACTTATAGATCTGCTAGAAAACATGCATTTTTTTGCGTTTTTTTTTAATTTAATTTAATGATAAATGTTATAAATAAAAGCAATGATCATAAATTATTACAACTATAATTATGTACTGTACATTTTTCTCTATAGAATGAAATATTTTTATGAACTTCATTTAATTTATTTTGTTACAAAATATTAAACAATGTCTAATGACTGTAAATAGTAAAATGACTTTTTAATAAGTGAAATTAAATTTGCTAAAATTGAATTCGCTTTATTAAAAATATATTCATATATATAAATTATTATATTATTTATATATATGAATATATTTTCATTTATTTAGGCGTTACTGTAGTAAATTTTGTCTAAAACAATATTTTTTTTTTCAGCCGAATATATTAAGCCTTGCATCGGCTTAAAACCTGACTGCTTAAAGAAAAACGTACAGGAAACATTACCGTTATTCGTTAAAGGTATTCCAAGTCTTGGTATAAACTCTTCAGATCCGCTGACATATGGTACGATTAAATTAAACCTTCCCGGGGATTTAAAATTAGAATTCAGAGAAGGAGTGCTTACCGGACTAAGGAAATGCGTTGTTGATTCTGTAGTGTAAGTTATTAAAATTAAATTTTAATACTAAAACGATACATGTGCACATCTGGATCAAATGGAGCACATCACAATGGCAATGTATATCAAGACTATTATCTAAATAATGTGTGTAATATTTTTTTTAACAATAACCTATAAAAAGGACAAAACAGATGTATAATCAATATGTTAACTAAAATATGTATGTACAAAATGTACATTGTAAAATAATATAAAATATGTAATGTGACGTTCACACATACCTATATAAAACTATTAGTATTACAGATAAAATTAATATTGCCGATTATTGTTTAGGAAGAATTTTATTTTACTTAAATTAACGGAAGGGTCCGTTAATTATGGTAATGCAGTGCAGGCAATCTCTACTTTCTAAAACGGGTTTCTAGACGAAATCTATAAGAAAGATAAAATCGTCCTTTTCGTCCATATCGTCATCATTAAATTAGGCGCAACAGTCAGCTATTGGATACTGGGCTTCTTCAAAAGTTAGGAATAATGCTGTAATCTCTATGCTTGGCAGGCAGATTGGGGTTCATAGACTGATTTTTATTCTCGGGTAGACGCTGCTTCCTATCTACTGGTACGACTCCTTATATTATATAATTAGTGCGTAAACAGGTGAAGTGACGTGTCCGAGCGGCCCGGCTGCGAAAAAAACTGGTTGCGACTCTGCCGTTACGCATTAGGTATATGAAGCTGCGCGGCCGCTTACCGCGGACGATACTAAACAGGTAAAAATTCGTAAGTGCGCCCGTCCGCTTCATATAATTGGATGTATATGATCTCGTGTAATCTCACTGCACTGTAGCCGCACCATTCGATCACGCGGACGCATATAATTAGATATAAAACCGCGGTCAAAACGGTAGCGGTAGATTAGGTTTTGAACATTAAAATTAGCTTTTTTAGGTCTTTCAATGTTATTTTTTGTCTTTCAATGTTCATACATATCTGCTTTAACTCGTAAACACTAAAATGGAATTTCCTTTCAATTACATCGACAAAACGAACATTACGTTTTCATCGAACAAAGGAGAACTTGAACGACAGAGAAAGGTATTCGCCACAGACGAACAGACTGGTGTAAAATCACGACAGTACATATAAATTATTGTTGTGTAGCCGTGAAACATTGTTGCAGTTTTGGAAGAGATGATGCTGCTGTTGATTTGCACTGTAACATAACGATTAAAGGAAAATATAGGGCAAGTGGAAAAGTACTAGTTGTAGCCATAAATGGTGATGGAGATGCTAAACTCAAAGTTTGTAAGCATTTAACTGTATTTTCAAAATATAATATTTCCTTTCAATTTTTCTATTTATTTAAAATTAAGAAGTGTATTAAAAAGATTTTTCGTCCAAAATTTGGATGTTTGATGTTTAGTGTATAGAGTAACAATTTTTTATTTCTTTTCTGAGGAGATAGAACATTCTAACTAATGTGTAATTATGAAGTTATGTTCTTACGCATTTTTTTCACAACGCTAACTAAGCTGACTCCACTACGGAAGCTACTAAGCTGAGTCTACTAGGGAAGTACCACACTCGCAAATAACTGTTTTCTGTATAACGTACATTTTACTACGTTTCTTTTATAGAGTGAAGGGAGCCGGATGCCCAATTGTTGTCTGTTTTAAAACTTGAACCACATTAAAAGAAAATATTTTTATTATTGTTTGGTTTGGTTAAGCGGGTAATCTGATGGTAAGCAATCACCACCACTCATGAGCATCTGCGGTACTAAGGACACTACAGATGCATTTCCTGTGTGGCTAAGGATGTTAATAATGGGAGAAGTAGAAAAATTTAATAAGAGGAGTAGAAGTAAGTAATGGACCTGTGGATCTCACCGTACCTAAGAAATGCGGTAAAACAGTAGATTCTTAGGGTGGCACATTCGTCCTAACATAATTTTACCACTATTAGTTAATTTTTTTTTATATATTCACGCCTATGCCCCGCAGGGGTTGGCAGAGACCACAGAGCTCCATCCGCTGCCATTCATCGCAGCGAAATGGCTCGTCATTGGTCGCTTTTCGCCCTCGTGAGAATCAGGACGTGACGGGTGGCGAACCACGTCGCCGTCATTTTCGACAAATTAGGTATATTAAATTCGTCTTTAGTAAATCCCACGAGCCGCAAGTGAGGATGGAGGTCAGCCCCAGCAGAGCCCTGCATGCTGAGGTAAGGCACCATAGTCCCCGGGGGAGCCCGACCCCGGGACGATCGGCACGCTTACGACTAGGCTCGCCCCTAGCCACGCATCCATTGGCACGGCAGACCGTGGATTGGCGGAGAGGAAGGGAAAGGATAGAGAAGAAAGGAAGGGGCAGGAAAGGAAATGTGGATTGGGGGGGTTACCAGACTCGGAATAAACATTTAAAAATTCATATAAATATTTATTCCGATGCGGGAATCGAACCCGCGACCATTGACTCCGCGGGCGGAGGGCCCCGCCACTGAGCCAATCGGTCGTCAATTTTACCACTATTAGATAATTAACTACTAAGAAGAACTAATTTAAGTTAATAAGTATTTTTTACTTACTATCAAAAACCCGCAAGCTGGTTAGTCTTTCCTTTTTTTATCAAAATATTTTTAATCTTTAATGTGTGTATTGATGTTATGTTTACAGCCAACTTGGAATTGAAAGCTAAGCTTAAATTTGTCGACACAGTTCGCGACGGAGTTACCTACTATGACGTTAAAGACTACAAAGTTGATCATGAAATCAAAAACAATGTTCACTTTGATCTAACAAATCTTTTTAAAGGAAGTCCTGAATTGAGTATGTCTTTATATGATTTAGAAATATATTCAATTGTAAAAAATATTTTAATACTATGAGTATATTTTTTTTACAGGTCAAACGGTATTAACTTTCTTTAATGAAAATTGGAAAGAACTTGTTGCGGAATTCGGAGACCCTATAATTGAGGTCATCGTCAACATAGCTTTTAAAAATGTTAAGGAGTTCTTCAGTAAGGTTCCTAAAGATGAACTTATTGTATTTTAAATATCTCTTATTTATATATGTGTTAATTAATAATAAATATCATTATTTTTTTATAAAGACAAATGTTTTACTTGTAAACCGCCCTCAAAAGATGTGTAACTATAAAAAATATGTAATTTAGTTTTAATGGTTAGTGCAATCAATTAATAGTTCCATTTTAGTAATTTGACCTCAGTAAAAATATAAGAAAATAAATGTATAATATATACATATTTTAAGGTCTACATAATATAAATATAAAAAAATGTATACCTGTATGAATGAGTATGGAAATGAAAATTTCCCCCAAAAAATATCCTTTACGAGACCTGGAATTGAAATAATTAGTTTTAATAATAATTTAATATAAAACAATAAGGTAATTTTACGAGTAAGTTATAACCTTTACTCAAAAAGTAAGTTACTTTTTGAGTAAAGGTTATAATATTGTGATAACGAGTAGACGTGTGCTGAAGTAGCTCTTCGAGTAAGCAAACATAAGTGGCAATAGGCGAAACACGTTTGTCGGAAAACCAACGATCGCTGTAGTAGATGAGTGTTGGAGTGGAGATCAAATCATAGCAACTGTAGTGTGGTGGATCGCGTCGCAACAATGGAATCAAGCAGATGGAACGGAAATGTCTGCAGGGTAGCTGGCAGAAAGCGAATGCTTGAACCAAGGGGTTAGGTGGCGGGTATTGGGGTAGGCCTATGTGCCATACAACTTAAAGTATTATATTAATCGTATATACGTTACATATGAAAAATTATTAACTATATTTTAATACCATCATCATCATTTTAATACCCTAAATGCCTTACGGAATTAATGGATAAAATTAAATAATATGCCAGTTGAACTATTTTTGAAATATAACAATTGAAATCTATTAAAACGTAACTAATGAAAATAAATGTCCATGGTTTTACCTTTATTTTAAAAATAAACCTACGAATTGTGTGCAAATCGACAAAATTATCGACTTTTCGAACGTACATTTGAATATATTATTTTACAAATTTTCTTGGTTCTTTAAACCAAATACATAAGCCTACAAGAACTAAGAAAAAAATGCACGTAAAAAAAAAATAAAACATGGTTTAAGGCGTTATTACAACAATTCACTATTTAAAAACACTTACCGATTGGAAAATCGAATGGGTAAATCAAAGCAAAAAAATCCGACATAAAACTAAATGGATGAAATGCTTCTTCCAGCCTTAACTTTGGTATCAAATAATTCTGGGACTGAGGCAGACTACTAAATTTTATTCGACTTTTATCCGTTTCTTCAAACCAATCAAGTGAGTATGTATCCTTTAAATCGGTCTCTGTTACACTCATATCAAAAGAGACGTTTTCTATATTTTCGTCTTTTACTCCCCTTGTCATGGGAACTATACGAATAGAAGGCGTTGAATGTGTAATTGTAGAAGGCGTTGATATTTTGTTGAATAAAGTTATATCGTTTTTTCGTGCATTTTTTTCTTCACTCTTTGCATTTTTAAGTTGATTATATTTTTCCAACCAATCTTTCATAGCATTGGAATATGAGGCATTAATATTTCTTTTGTTCCAAAAGTTTTTAAGGATTTTGTTGTTTTTCATTTGTAAGTTATTTGCACTTTCAGTTTTTTTTTGCAGTTTTATGTTGCCTTCATTCTTGTACACAGTTTCCAAACAATTTTTCCATAATAAATTACGCGCTGGTATAAATCTATTTTCTTCTTCAGTATTGGAATGAAGAATTAAAACAGCTTTGCTTTTTTCCCCTAAGGAAATTTTATCCTGGTTCACGAGTAATACTGAATTTCCTTCGTTCTCGCGATTGTATTTTATTCTACCTTTTTTTTCCAATAAAAAAGTCGTCGAGATTGCCAGGAAATTTTCTTCTTGTACATCACGAGCTGTACTAGGAGTGCTGGAAGAAACGTCGTTCAGATTGTTTCCGGCGGAGGTCACAGGCGTCACTTCCGAGGTGAAGCGAATTTGTTGGATTTGCAAGGCAAAAGCGGCGTCTTTATAACTGTCAGATAACCTATTTACTCCACTCACAGGGCTTGATGTACTCGTAGTTATAAAAGTTTTAGATCTAAGTCCTTTTATTAACAAAAATAGGAGAAATCGAAAGAGAACTGACATTTCGATAATCGTATAATTTTTTGAAAATATTCATTATACAGTGTCCGCGAAACGTCTAGTAGTTCATAGCGAGTCGAGAACTGAGCTATGAGTGCCGGTATTGAAAAGAGGATTTATAGCACTTAAAAGTCTGCCCAACGACGTTGTACAATCGTATCATGTCGACCACGGACCACGCCTTTAATGGATTATTGATACAAAATTAAGTGAAAGTGTAAACGCCAAAATATATATAGATTTAATAATTTTATATAATTTGGGGGTAATTTCTGAAAAAGGATGGAAATGTTAACAGTAAAGCACCTGTAATAGGTACTAATAGTTAAATTTTAATGAAAATATTAATATTATTTTTTCTTTTCTGTAGAGACATATTTATATATAAGGCAATTAGTTTTCCCTTAAATTTTTCTAGATTACACTAACATCAATAATTTTTAATATTCAAATTAAAAAATAATATGTAAAAAATTAGTACGAATATAAACAGCATATTATTATATATAATGTAATTGTTGAAAGTCTAAATAGCAAACACAGCGTTGGTTTAATGTCGGATTATAAACATATTTTTATATAACATATTATACTCTAATCAAGATATAAACTTATTATAACGACCGATTGGCTCAGTGGCGCGGCCCTCCGCCCACGGAGTCAATGGTCGCGGGTTCGATTCCCGCATCGGAATAAATATTTATATGGATTTTTAAATGTTTATTCCGAGTCTGGTAACCCCCCCAATCCCCATTTCCTTTCCTGCCCCTTCCTTTCTTCTCTATCCTTTCCCTTCCTCTCCGCCAATCCACGGTCTGCCGTGCCAATGGATGCGTGGCTAGGGGCGAGCCTATCGTAAGCGTACCGATCGTCCCGGGATCGGGCTCCCCCGGGGACTATGGTGCCTTACCTCAGCATGCAGGGCTCTGCTGGGGCTGACCTCCATCCTCCCTTGCGGCTCGTAGGATTCACTAAAGACGAATTTAATATACCTAATTTGTCGAAAATGACGGCGACGTGGTTCGCCACCCGTCACTTCCTGATTCTCACGAGGGCGAAAAGCGACCAATGACGAGCCGTTTCGCTGCGATGAATGGCAGCGGATGGAGCTCTGTGGTCTCTGACAACTCCTGCGGGGGATAGACGTGAATATTTAAATATAAACTTATTACATTTATTAATTATATTATTTATAAATTACATTAACCAAAAGTACGCTTCTTTAAAAATATCATATAGAAAATAGTCGAAATTACAAAGACATAATATGAACAATCGATTTGGTATAAAATGAAATGTGTGATTAAGTGCTGGGTGTTTAAAAGATCCGTGCTTAAGTGTCGCATTGTTTAAATGTCGCAGTGTTTAAGTGTCCGTGTGTAAGTTTCACGTGTTCTCGTATCGGCACACCCATTACCTATCAAAAATATGCTTTTATATAAATCAATGCGTACATGAATATTATCTTTCCTCCTTGATAGCGGTCCAAGCCGAGATATTGACTTTGCTTGATTAGTCCTTGGATTTCTCCTAACCCCTCATAATACTATTGCGATGTAATATCTATATTTTCAGTGGGATTTGATGCGTTCATCGCCGAGGTGTCGTTGACGTCAGTTGGTCGTTACCAAGTCTGCAACATGCGGGCCTCCTGCTTGAATATTCTTTCGACAAAGTTACATAGACTAAGTTGGTGAAACGTTAAATATTTATTGTAGGAGTTATTTCTCTTAAGAAAAACTTCTATAAAAAGTGTATACTTTTACGAACGGTATTTAAACTGGAATACTGTCGGCTACAGTAACAGAATACTGAGCCATTAGAACAGGTTAATAATTACCCATAGCTTAACGTGTACTTACATTGAAGCCATAGAGCTGAGTAGCCGTGATGTCTCGAACTAAAGTTACATCGTATATTGTATTTCTTAGCACCCAGCGACCTTTCATTCACAATGCCGATATACTCGCTCTTACTTTTTTTAAAATAAATATATGTTGGGAACGGGGATGCTCCCAATTTCAAGAGGAATTGATATTAAACCACCATTCTTTCCAAAATGTTTGTTTGGCTATGGCTATTCTATTGTAGTGTTGATGTCAGTAATAAATCTTGCATCATTTTTGATTAAACTTCCTAAATATTAAATGATTGATATATTATGATGGAATTGATAAATGTGCGTAGAAATTTGTTTAAAAATGTTATTCCTAATTCCCTTATTCCAGATTTCTTAATCTGTTATTTTTTAAAACGTATTCTTTAGCTATAGTTTTTAATATAGATTTCGCTTGAAATGAAATTCTTATATGTTTACATGTGTATACTTACACATTTGACTCTGAATTTGAATCGACCTTTATTTTTTGTCTTTGGCACGTTTTGTTTATACAAAAATCATGCGTGACCTAATTCAAAAAGAACTACTACTTATCGTCTACATAACACGGCAACGAAGCCTTATTGGGTCATTAATGCTATGTCCTTTTCCACGCGTAATAATGCTTTTGATGCGATATAGCCCGACCCACGTGAACACTTGGTTAAGTCTATCAATTATTGTAGGTCACACACAAATCTAATAATAATAACATCTCATATTTTAATGGCATTTGAAGGTTTTCCATGTCCTCCACCAATGCTTACATTTTAGGTCAAGAGGGTGCTCGCAGAGATGCACTCAAAATCCACTTGTGACCTATTTTTACTTAACTCGAGTTATTAGGTCTATACTTTATCAGATTATTTGGGTGTATAAGCTATTTATAGGACATTTGATAATTGTTAAGAACATGCATATGGCGTGCTGATTTCTACAGATTCCTTAAAATTCATGATCATCCGCCTGTGACATACTACTCCTGGGAAAAGGCTACCTTCAAGTTGCACCATATAGTCTGTTCTTTAGATACATATTCTACTACAGTTTCTGCTGGGTTTCCCGCGTAGATAACGTTTTGCAAAACGCAGCAAAGATATATTCAATGTTCATTAGTTGTTGTTAATTCTCCGACAGATATGATCAGACCATTATTACCCCTATTTTATTATACTTCTCACTCCCTTAATCGTAACAAAATAATTTTTATATACATTTTATTTTTTTTTAAAATATGACGACCTAACTGACTGATGAAGTTACCGCTTTCAGAGTCAATAGTTACGGGCTCAAGTCTCGTATCGGGACAGACATATAGTAACAAGTAGCTTACAGATATTCATTCCAAAACTGGATGTCTCGACAATTCGCTTTGGACAAGTGTGGTGCGTTAACATCCATTCGTCGAGAAATGGGGGAGACTTCAAACCTAGCGGTTTATAGTTTAAAAAACTAACAGTTTTTTACTAACAGTGCAAGTTATAAATATTCAACGAATTAAAATATTTCTTTATTGTTACAAAATCTGGTATTCGAATAACAAATACATTATTATTTATAAAATTATAACAATAAATTATTATAACAAATACATTACAATTTGTACTTACATTGATACAAAAATATACTAATGTTCAGTTGTTGTTTAGGAAAATGTAATTGCACGCAACAAGAGTGTTCTAAAACGTTTGAATATTTGTCGATATTTGAAATACAATTTTTAGTAATGGTACGTCGCGGGCAGATTTCTCTTGCAACTGTAGGTAAACTTTGACGTCGCGACTTCCTTGAATTATTCATAAAACTTGTCGAGCAGATCGTATTGAATTTTATTTCTGTATAGAAATGCGAATACGTTTTTCATTTGGCAACGTATAGTTCTCATATCTCAGATGAAAAATTGACATATAAAAAGCTTTTGAAAAAAATTCCTACGTTTTTTTGTTTTGTTATTTATATAATCGAAGCTCTACTCTACAACAATAAAATATATTTTTCAAAAATAATAAATTTTGGCACGAATGTCGGTCGGCATCGAGGTAGAACCACAACTTTATAGAACTATAGATGTCAAATAAAAAATGTACTAAAAAACAAAAAAAAAATATCAATAAAAAAATATTTTTTTTATTATTTTAGGTGATTCCAGGGATTCAGATACCAAGTATTTTTTATGCTATAGCAAGTAAATGAGCAAATGTGTCGCTTGATGAAATGCAATTAACACTAACTAACTAACTAACTAACTTTGTTGACGCAGCGACCCAAAATGGATCTTGGCCTCCGAACAGATCTTACGCCACCTCCTGCCAGTTGCAGATTTGAAGGTTACGCAGTCATCTTCGTATAATGTCTCTCCAGCGGTACCTGTGGCGCCTCACAGGACGTCATCCAGTTGGGCGACCCACATACGCTCTTTTGACTGTGTGATCCTCCCCCAATTAACACTGACCATAGATATTAAATATACAATAAGCATATACCTACATACATATGTGCCTATAATACAAAATATAACAACATTCACCTAAATTTATGCAATTAAATAATAATAATATGAAATTTTGAGATGACTACTCTTAAAATAAATAAAAACGATTAAGGTTAGTCTTTACGTTACACATTGTTAACCATTCTTTAAGTTTAAAAATAAAACCATTCGCACACTAAA
The DNA here is from genome assembly GCA_031353405.1 of Baronia brevicornis. Lineage (NCBI taxonomy): Eukaryota > Metazoa > Arthropoda > Insecta > Lepidoptera > Papilionidae > Baronia > Baronia brevicornis. The sequence continues at coordinate 533,545 of JASFAT010001473.1, read as the reverse complement.
AAAATCAATTCGACGTTGAATCGTTTGAATATAAACCTCGATAAACTACAAAAATATTACACTCTGTAAGCCGGCTTAATGTCAAAAACCATTTCAGTCGAGCTTCATTTTGCTTTCTTCATGTTCAATAAAAGAATAGACAGTAAGTATGATAATGGTATTGGGCTCTAGTACTTTTTGGTGTTTTGCTATGAAAATATGTGTAGTTGTTATGAGCATTGGGCATGAAAATTTCTGACATAGTACCATCAATGCGTACATCCTCTCATGCAACAATCTATTACAATCACCCACGGATTAACACATGGTTGTTATTTTTTACATAGCAACGGTTACTATAGAGATCATTGTTAATAGCAACAATTACTATAGAAACGATCACCACTCCATTGATGGCCTAGCCAATATGATTAACTCCACCTACAATAAGATACTATTTAGTATAAGTCACGATTTATACTCATCATAGTAAAAAATGTTGAGAAAAAATTACATTTTTACTGGGTTATTCCCAACGGTCACCATATTTCTTCCTTTGGGTGAGTTATTAGGAGATTGAGAGACGATGAAAAGATGAAAGCGAATACCACTTGATAGGGATCAACGCCGATCTCTGTCTGAATTACCTTCAGTTTTGAAAGAGAACTGTGTAGTAAACTGTGTGAAGTAGTAAACTGTTTCGGCTGTATTGATGCTTTATGATTGATTAATAATGGTTTATGATTGATTTTCAAAAATTTGTTATGCATAAAGGTGTAATATAATTATAGAGAAGTAGAAAAATGAGAATGCGGGTCACATGGTGATAAGTAATCATCATAATATATGCCTAACCTACTCGGTAAGATACTTCTTCGAAGAATTGGGAAGTATGGGAAAGAGAAACTATTTAATGTTTGTACTTTATGGTACATGATTATTTATTAAATTACTCAATGGCATTTGTACCAGTAGCGACGATTTGAAAGTCGTAAATATTGTGCATATAGTCTTAACCTAAACATTTCTTCGAATATATATGTAAAAGCGATGCGAAACGCTTGTTGAGTTCAAAGAAATATAACCTTTATAACTAAAGATATGGAAAAGGCTTTAAAGTCAATTTCCCCTGGACGACAAAAATGGGGGCGCGCGCCCGTTATGTTATATATGTGTGTTATGCAAACATTCTGCTTTTGATACGGCTCGAGGTTTCTAAGATTTTTTTAAGGTAAATTGACTAGTCGCAGGTGGATGAAGAGAAACGGGTCACCAGGTCTCGGTGGCGTGTCACGTTCATGAGCCACCAGAGGCGCATTTCTGTTGGACTGAATTCTTTTTGAATATAACATAAGTTTATCATATTTTCTAGGCTTCAAAAGTTACTTATATTTGTAATAACTAATTGTTCGCTATCTGCTGGTTCCTTCTTTTATTGTTAAAAATGAAGGTTTAATTAAAATAAAATATATTGATTAGAAAGGTTGCTTTTTATATTGTTATTCTTTGATGGCAATTAGTTATAACTTTTATGCCAGTGTTGTTATGTTACGTCTTAATAAAATGGTGGCCATTCTACCAAAACCTTCTATCCACTTTTTTAGTCAACTTAAAGAAACATTTATTTCATATCACTTCACTTATACGCCTTAATCGAACTATATTATAATACGTCACACAATTAAACAATATACCTGATTATAATATAAAATTATAGAAATGAAAAAAAAACACAACGTCAATTATGTTGGAGGGAAAAGTCTTTTCCCGCCAACTTATTTATATAAGTAACAGAATTTTATAAGTAGAATTGTCAAATTTAAAAATATTGCCAGTTACTTATTAATATTTTCCACAAATATTATTTAATATGTAGCTGCCCATCTGAAATATTTGAAAGCTTTAAAGATGCCTGGACTGAAATATGTAACGGAATTTTGGCAGTGACAACGCAAAAGATGAGTTAGTTGAGTGAGTTTAGTTACCATAGACAGCAAATGCGATTGTGCAACGATAAAATTGTTACACAGTAAATAAAATTTACGAGTGTATCTGTAAATGATTTATTCTGATTAGAACAATAACGTAGGAATGCATCGTCTAATCTATATTTAATTGTAGACGCACGATTGTAAAATTTTATAAACATTTTTGTTTCACCAACTACAATCATGTCAAGTGCAGTAAGTATGCATAATTGTTGAGCACAATAAAATGTATGTTGAAATACATGTACGCTAAATGTGTTACCAAAAGAAATCTATCCACAAAAAAAGAATAACGATAGCTTCTCAAAGTAAATTATAATAATATAATTGTTCAATACAAGAGATTCAAGCGTTCGCACAAAGTTTGCACAGGCGTAACCTTACACAGTTATTGGCAATTTCGCTTCGTTAGCTCAGGAGTAATAAATTACTTGTGTTTAATTAAGAAAACATATTTAAAGGGGTAATTACACAGTAAATTCAGGAAATAAAAATTACTTCAAATCTTGTCGAAATTAATATTTATTATGGTGTATTCCACTAGCACCTAGGTGTTAACAATATTTTTTATATGTTGAATAATCGACTGTATACTTCACACAAGTGATTTCTTCACGTTTTCAAATAATGTTAAGGAATAATTGTGTTAAACAGTAATAGACAATTCGTACTAATAAACCATTTTTCTCTGGGGCACTAGTTGAATACACGTTGTGGCAGTAAGTGGTTATTTATGTTTGCTCGTTCCCGTAATATTATAAGACTACAAAATTATATAATATTGTGATATTTAAGCTATTCAGATCAAAACAAGTAATGATGACTTAAATAAATCTGTATGTATGTTAAATAGTAAAAGGTGACTAAGATATTTTAAAATGTTATTTATTATAAATGTTATATGATAAGTTTTAAAAATTATTTGTAGACAATTTAAAAAAAGTGATATCGAATTTCTAGTTCAGTCAAATACAATTTTATATGTTTTATATGAGCAATTTTATTTATAGCTTTTCAAGGTTTATTATTCTAGTTATTTGCAAGGAATATCTTTGTAAATATGTATATAACATTATATAAGTATTTAAATAAACATTTTTTTATAAACTGTAAAATATTTTTATAAATACGGCCCTGTTCGCACATATTTCTATTAATTATCGTGTCAACTAGGGCGCGTCACTCATTTCTTGCGGTGGCCGGCATTTTGCCCTATTGGCTTCTCATGTTCATTAAGTTTTTGATGCGAAAATGTCGCAGCAGAAAATTATTTAAAAACCCTGTTTATCGTTATTTAATATTTTTGCGTACCGTTAAAAATTAACAATATAAAATTTATAAGAATATTATGACAATTACTTGCGGTTTTACTTCAATATATTTAAATGAATACGTAACGAATCTATGAATTTTATTTGTAATAAAAGCGATGACAGTTTTGAAGCAAATAATAATTTATAGAGGGGAGGAAGGTGACATAGATCAATGTAATCAAACAGTAATAAGGATGTATTATTCAAATATCTAAAAATAAAATTACTGACAAGTGTTATAAAGAACTTAAACTACCACCTTGTCTAAGACCAATCGATTCATTCAACCCACATTCATTCATTCATTTTGTTGGCGCAGCGACCCGAAATGGATCTTGGCCTCCAAGCAGATCTTACGCCACCTCCTACCAGTTGCAGACTTGAAGGTTTCGCACATCATCCTCGATCATGTCTCTCCAGCGGTACCTGGGACGCTCCACAGGACGTCGTTCAGTTGGGCAACCCACATACGCTCTCTTGACTGCGCGATCGACCCCCATCCTCTGAACGTGGCCCAGCTAACGAAGATACGACACCCACACTCAGAATAATATAAATAAAATACCTATGGACTCTAGGGCATTCTCAGCCGTTGATTCTGAAAGGATAGCTTCGCTACTGAGCGAATTAGGTAGGAACTTATATTAAATAACTGAATAATATAAAAAATATTACTACAATATTATTAACTGAAAAAGCAGGAAAGAATTTTGCAAAAGTACTCATTAAGTTTCGTACTGTATCATCTTAAGTGAAAACGTGTAGTCCGTAATTTATTCTATTCAGTTCAAAGTTCAGAAATTTTCCACTGTAAAGTGAAATAATTTAAGAGGAAGTGTTCGTTGAAAATGTATTCAAAACTATTCACGTTTACAGAATCCGTCTCTATGTTCATTGAGGACATTTAAAGCGAGCTTCTCTTTCGTAATCTTTTGATTTCGCGTCATGGAAATATTTAAAATAAAGTATTTCACGTTTTATTTATAATAGTTAATGTTGCAATAAATACTTATAACACTTTTTTTGGTTTATATTTAATTAATTTTTTTTATTTAGTTTTTAATGTAAAAATAGCAGGCAAAAGAACAAGCAAGCTAACTTTTGATTACTAATCACCGCCAGGGACAACATTAAGAACAGCCAAAAAACCTTGCCTACTATAAAATGTGAATAATCGAAAAGTAGAGAATAGTAGTAGTTAGACTTTTGCTCTTATCATGTCAGCAATCGATTTTTTGGAACAATCTGATACTTCCTCGAACTAGCCGGCATATTTAAGTTTCAAAAAAATCTTTCAGTTTATTGTAACTTTTTAGTAAAGGAGTAATTTGTCACAATTTCAGAATTGTTTCCAAAGTAAGTTGTACATCTTTATATTTTTTACAGCCCATGTTGGGCAATGCCACTACTGCGCACGGGCCTCTCGATTTGAAATAAATGTAATATTCATTAATTATTATCGACATATATTTATTTCCATGTGGTACTAGAACCATTGATTCCTAAAGCAGTAACTGCGCCATTTATATATGTATGTATGCGCGTATGTATACTTCTGTATACATACGCGCCTATCCCCCGCAGGGGTTGGCAGAGACCACAGAGCTCCATCCGCTGCCATTCATCGCAGCGAAACGGCTCGTCATTGGTCGCTTTTCGCCCTCGTGAGAATCAGGAAGTGACGGGTGGCGAACCACGTCGTCGTCATTTTTCGACAAATTAGGTATATTAAATTCGTCTTAGTGAATCCCACGAGCCGCTAGGGAGGATGGAGGTCAGCCCCAGCAGAGCCCTGCATGCTGAGGTAAGGCACCATAGTCCCCGGGGGAGCCCGACCCCGGGACGATCGGCACGCTTTCGACTAGGCTCGCCCCTAGCCACGCATCCATTGGCACGGCAGACCGTGGATTGGCGGTATTATGTATTATTTTCTACTTTCTAATGTTCAGAAAAGAATGTGTAAAGGACACAACAAATAAATAAAAGTTTGGGCGGACTTTATATTTACTCGATAATTGTGAAATCTTTCGCAAAATATATTTTAGAAAGGTAAAAATATATATCTGTATATAATATAATTAATGGAGCCAGGCGCCACTTTGTAGAAATCTATTTTTTACATAGGAAGTCATTAACAACCTTGCTAAGAAACTTAAATTATTCGAAAATTTTTGGGTACATAGGAATCAAAACACACACACAACAACGCTTTTCAACAACGAGCACAACGCATTTCGCATCAACACGATGCATCCTGATCCTCAGGTATAATCGATTTTACAGAAAAAATATCGTTAACTCGACGAATTCACAGTATATTATTTTCCAACTTTGTTTTTCACAGAATCTAGCGAGGAATTTTATGGCTTACCACTCGAATTTGTACATACATATTCAGTATGTACAAGTTATTTCATTCATTAGAAGTTAACAGCGAGTAGGAAATAAATAAAACTCAATGTAAGAAGCCAAAGATCGGGAGCGCGACCGCAGACAGAAAATTTAATTAAATCTTTGTGAATTTTGTTAAAGCTACGCCACAAAAGTCAACTACCAGCATACAGAAATAAAACATAGTATTCATTCAACATATTATATTATATTAGTAGCATTGTTTTAATGCGAGCATAATATTAGTTATGATATGATATTGTGATATATGAAAACTACACATGTATAGTAGATATGTTTTGGAATGCAGAAATCCACTTGAGAACTAAATTAGCCGACATAGCTCGTTCTATTTGCGAATTAAAGTGGGAATGGACTGGTCGCAATTGTTGACTAGTGCTGCCGTGGAGGCAGTGTCTTGACAAACGTATTCTTGAACTTCTTCTTCTAAGAGTGCCTCTCCGACTTGCGAAGGTTGGCAGCCAATTCAGCACAACTATTCTTGAACAGCCCCTGTTAAATGTTGGGGGCTAGCAGAAACTGGATGCGTAAAGTCGGAGATCGGGGTACTTTGCGCGCTTTGAGGCAGGCCTATGTTCATCATGCTGTATACTAACGATGATGGCAATGATAATAATAGACTTTTTGTAATTAGTAAAAAAGTAAAATTAAATATGCTACGGTTAAATAAGGTTCTTTGTATTACTAATCGTTAAAATACGATTTCTAGTAAAAAAAAAGTAGTAGTAAATTTTTTAATTATCATGTTATAAATTGGCCTGCAATAATATATGTGAAATATTACTGCATGTTAATGATCATGGGTTCGATCCGAATAAATAAATATAGTATACGTATGCCTACAGATATTTATTCAAAGTCTGGTTACCCTGCCGATCCATCTTGGACAAGCGTGGTCTGGTCTTTTAGAAACGGGGAGCTCCGTTTCCAGCAGTGAGAATAAGTGGAATAAATTACTGCATACTAATATTAATTCTTCTTATCCACTTAATATGTATACCCATATTGTATTGATTTGCAATTCTAATACGTGTTACGATTGTAAATAATAATTTAGAACGTTTACACGATAGATTCAACCACCTTAACGATCAGAGCTTCTAATCCCATTAATGGTGGTACTTAGTCAATACGTCAAATACAACCATTATTATTTATCCATACCAGTATTATTTTTATTATACATGTATAAATAATAAGTCAGTTCAGAAGGAGGCTTTAAGGTTATGAAATAATATGCCAGAGCATGCTATTTCATATTTTTAATACATGTTTACGAGATTATTATTTCAATGTATATTTACTTAATTTAAATATATCTTCAATATGTTAAATTTAAATATACCCTTTATAACCCCTGCAGATATATCTCCCTGCAGAGTAGGAGTCTTCCCATTTGTGACGTACTACTAGTCCAAGGCATAATGTCGTAGCACCCAGATTTGGAATATAACTGTAGGTCATATGTTAATTTTTAATGCGGAAATGAACCCGCGATCATTGTCTCTAAAAGTGGTAGCTTCAGCCTGAACCAATCAGGTCGTCATTAATTTATTGATTATATAACTTATATTTAATTCAAAAAAGTTTCGATGAAATCTGTTTATATTTTCTCACTGGCTAATTAATCTCCTTTAAATCAATTGTATTCAATTGTACGAGTATTAATAGGATTTTAGATATCTGATTTAGGTAAACCAATTAACTTAATTGGTGTCGGTCTCTTGTTCTATTCGATGTATGGGTTTCATGTGTGAGTGTAAGCTTGAATGTAAGCGTTAATGTGCAGTGTAATGTTAAAATGTGTGTTTTGGTGTAGAAATGACAACGTAGCGTGATATTTAGTGTTGACGCTTGAGAATGGACGTTTTTACATACTATAGCATTGTCACCAAATTGATTTATGTCTGTATCGGCATTGGTGCAATTAATTAGTGAAAAACGTTTAATTAAAAAAATTTAATGGTAATTATATTAATGTGACTAGAATTATTGTGCATTCTGTTTCAAAATGTGTAGACATTTTGAAACTGAATGCACACCATTCTATTTATGTTTAATTTAAATGTATATGTTACGATTTACTTAATTTTTATCGTTCAAATATATATATTCTTTATTTATCTTATGTATGTATGTAAATGGAATTTATGTAGATGATAGAGACATATCAAACAATCTGTAATATAGTTATATATATGTTGATAATAATAATGTGGAAAAATCTCAGTATAGTTGATAATTTTTCACAATTGTTTATTTTTTACTGAAAGTACATTTTTATCTTGAAATTCCAGTTAAAGTTTACGCACAGACAAGTAAGGCAAATTGCTACAAGGATAATCTAAGAAGTGGCTTTGTACTTATTACTATAAAGTCTTTGTACAATTTTCTCTAGAGAAAATGGAATGAGCGACAAAATAACCATAATATGGATTTAAGTTTCCAGACATGCCTACAGCAGAATGTCAGCATTGTTGTCGCGTGTTGATTCTAAAGAGCTCATATTATTATTTAATAATTGAACATTAGTGTTTACGAAAGATGTCTCTTTTCAAGATAAATGATATTTATGTAACAGGGCAGCTGGCAAAAATTGAATACTTATAACCAAGCACTGGGTTTTGGTTGCTCGCCTCGATGTCTGGTGGTGACAATGATGATAGAAGTTTGATTCATAATGGGGAATTATGAATCAAACTTCTATCATCATTCACCACCGATATAGCAGAACAATAATTTAGACATTCACTCAGGAACTGGGATTGCCTGTTTTTTATATATATATATATATACATATATTTTTTTATAATATATTTACGCCTATCCCCCGCAGAGGTTGGTAGAGACCACAGAGCTCCATCCGCTACCATTTATCGCAGCGAAACGGCTCTCCGTTAGTTGCTTCTCGCCCTCGTGAGAATCAGGACATGACGGGTGGCGAACCACGTCACCGTCATTTTCAACAAATTAAGTATATTAAATTCATCTTAGTGAATCCCACGGAGCCGCAAGGGAAGTCAGCCCCAGCAGAGCTCGGGAATCGAACCCGCGACCATTGACTCCGCGAGCGGAGGGCTCTGCCACTGAGCCAATCGGTCGCCTGTTTTGTGCCTGGAATAACAAACATATCAACAAATAGTGTCGATAGCCCAGCGGTTCTCAACTACCGTGTCGACACACACTATTGTATCGTAAGCCCCTGTCAAGTGTGTCGCGAGATTTACAAATACAATATTTGGATTTATCTTTTACTTTATGTGTTTGTATGTTATTATGTTCTTATGCAATGAAATAAGTTTAATAGGTTAATGATTTATAATTTAATAAATGTACATCAACTATTAGAAATTTCGCATGTAAGTAAGGTGTCAAGAATTTGTAAAGAGTATGTTAGTGCGTCGTTGAGTATAAAGGTTGAGAACCGCTGGGCTAGTCTTAATTTTTTATAGAAATTTCTGTATTATGAAGTAAATTTCATATACATATTTTGTTCTTTAACCTGTGATCGTCTATATGATTAATCACGTCTAAATTACGAAGAATTAGACATTTTTAATAATTTGACGTTATATGAATCAGAATTAGCTGTTCTTGTTTTACTTAATAACGAATTGTATAAAAAGAAAGTGAACGCTATAAAACAGAATTATTTATAGCATCTAAGTGGTATTTCATCTCGTAAAGCTTATTGATAATAACGTGGCCTCAAAAATATTATTACAAATATGTGTATACCTACTGGAAAAACAGGAAACAATAAAATTATATATACCAAAAGGAAACGACAAAGACATATTATGATACCGTAGTGCTTTTTACTGATCGAAATACATAGAAACCAAATATTATTTTTGCATCATTTCTTCCACATATTTTTTTTACCACAATTTGAGTGACAAATGTTTAGTAGTGTCATGTTTTTCTTTACTGTATTTATTCCTCATCAATGGCAGAATAATATTAATTAACTATTACAATTTGTTTTTGTTATAAATTAATGAAATAAATCAAGAGAGTTTCCAAAAGAATCGATTTATTTAATTTCATTGACATCATAAACCGCTTACAGCAGTTTTGATGTTTCTAGATTATTGTTAATAATTTCGTTCTAAAGAGGTTTTACTAGCCAAACTATGTTACTGGCACTTAATAAAGTAGTCTGGGTATAAAAAAAATTAATTACAAATTTGTAACTTTTGTTTTTTACCAAGAAAATGATATTCATTAAAAATGGCTCACTAAATGCGCAAAGGTATATAACAGGAATCCTTTGTCAAAATCAGCAACCCACACGGACTGTAATTGGTGAAGATGCCATTTACATGGATGTTAATGCTCGAGCCTACCGTTCTGGCGACGTAGATACTTATATGCAAGAGGCCGGTATTCGTCGTTTGGACTGGCCAGCGTAGAGCCTTGACCTTAACCCCATTGAGCACGTCTGGGACCTCCTAAAAGGCGAATATGATCTGTCCAACCACCTCCACAAAACATCAGGGAGCTTAAACGTGTGATCTCGGCTGAGTGGAAACATATTCTACAGGACACAATCACAAATCTGGTGGAAAGCATGTCAAGACATGCTGTAGTTGCTTCAAGGGGAGGTCATACTCGTTATTAATTAGTCGTCTTTTTTTATTTAAAGTACAATAAAAATACTGGTAGCCTTAATTTCACTGCACCCATAAAAATGTCCATTTTCACAAGGGTAGATTCCCACCCCCTTAGGTTACGCTCAAATCGTTACATTAGCAAAATTGACACTTAATGGCTAGTAATAAACCTTCTTTATCTTAATCTGACGCGATCAATTATTTCATATGATCGATTTTTTTGATCTGACGGGATCCCTTGAGCATTCCCCTCTATATTAAGAGCCCATACTGGCTGGAGGTACTTATCAATGTGTTAGCAGATTAATATAAGGTATCCTGCCTAATATTAATCTGCCACGCTAGAATAAATCCCAAAACCCCCTCTTGGGCTCCCCTACTATTTGTAGTCATCTAAGCTAATGACACAATGACAATAATAATATTACACATAGAAAAGCCAACGACTATAAGGTGCCTTTTTTTGCAAAGGAGTATATATAGTGTACGTTAGGAATACCGATGCATGATATATACATATATACATATATATATATATATATATATATATATATATATATATATATATATATATATATATATATATATATATATATATATATATATATATATATATATATATATATATATATCTTGCATCGGTACCCTAACGTTTGGAATTCAATACCATTTCATGTGATCAACTTGGTAACAATGAGCAAACGTTATTAAAATTCAGCAGTGACTAATAAGCCGATGATATAAATCTCTACATTGCGGACAAACATATTTTTGTAATTACAAAATCGTATTATATGTGAAATACTCAGAGCATTCATTGTTCTCTATCCTTAGAGAGATGCAGTACAGGAATTTAGACACAAAACTGAACTGACACTCTTTACCGTTAACTAGTGAACTTTTGTAATCCATTTACATCATTTGACAAATTTGTTTCAAAGTTATTTCTGGTAATTAATGGACATTTTAATATGGGAAAAATTCACTGATAATATTGAGTGATAAGACATGCAATCAATGAATATAGCAACTGCTGGAAATTCCCTTCTCACACAAATGACAGACACCTAATCCCCATGCTTGGTAGGTTGTTTAAGCGTCATGGATTGGGGAATATATGTATTATAGATTGGTCTTATTAGTCCATTCACTCGGTATTACTTTCTTACAATGCCCACAGGAAGAAATATGGAGACCCTGTTTTAAGCCATTAACAGCGTAAGATTTTTGATATGATGAAATTTTATTAATAAATTTTTTATATTGTAACATTTAATTAAATTATTAATTTTTTAATATTTTTTTTTAAATATGTTTGTACAAAAGAGTAATCATATGTACCAAAATATAAAAAAATATTAATTTATCCTTCTATTTCTTACTTCGTACTTCGTATTTCCAACAATTTACAATCAAACGTTTTGGGTTCGTTTTTGTCTACAAAAAGGATATCAAATCGTTTAATCGTAAGTCTAGTAATATAATCAGTCAGAATAATCAATAAAATTTAAATTTAAAATGTTCATAAATTAATATAAAATATAAATATAATAAAATTATAATATAATATAAATAAATATAAAATAAAATAAATATAATATAAAATAAAAATATAATATAAATAAGAAAAATAACTTCTCTTGTTTTAATATTATTCTAAATTTATTTTCATTACTATTCATGATGAAAGACACGATTTAAAGCTGAAATAAAGGAGTAATTTTATTGATATACTGCGGAGTTTTCATCCCATTTAAATCGTTGGCAGTACCTCAGTCAAGTTGTTAAATACTTTGTCCGTGATTAATGAGACCATGTAGAAGATTGCAAACGGTCCTCGTAATGAACAGACTTGCATCTCAATTTACTTCAATGACCAAGCTTTGAACAAATCTGAGTCATTAAGAACCTTTATGACTCAGATTTGTTCAACGCTTGGCCATATATACAACAATATTATATATTCAAATGCAATGAACTCATTATGTCTATGGGAAAACTATAATACAATCACTGGATTTGAGATTGCGGGACTGGAGTTCAAGTCATGGCAAACTTAGAATTAAATGTAACTTAGTTACTTCAATTGTATCTCGGTCAGAATTTTCCGAATGTTCATCTTATGTTATCGAAGAAATAAAAAATAATTTCATCCTTTATGTAAGGAGAATTCGAACGTGCGAGTTTTCTGTATCGATGCACACGATTAAGGCACTTAAAGATATCTTGCGCAAGAAAAGATTCTGGGAATTTTCTTTAGCTAAATCGGTAACAGCGGCCTATAAATTCAAAATTTATCGCCTTTTATATATAAAAGTATTTTTAAAAGGTCAGATAATAGATATACAAGACATAAAAGTTTAAAGGAATTTTTTTCGTTTCTTGTTTGGAGCAGTTATTTATGTAAGGTTTTACACATATGAAATATTATGCCGGCACTATATAAATATTCAAAGAACAACTCAGTATATAATATTATGACAGCACACAAGCCACGGTTTTGACATAAATCCTTAATCCAGTTTTGTCTTTGACCTTAATATATTTGTGTCGGGCCTGAAATATGTTGTTTGCTGAAAACTGCTTTTATCGGATTAATTTTAATATTCGGTTCACAAGGGCTTCTCTTACGAATGAGAAATATTTTAAGCTATAGTATAAAAAAAGTTGAATGATAAAATTATTTTAAGTTTCAATTCATAATCAGAAGTTGCCTGCGGCAGTTCACTGCTAGACATAGCCCCCAGAAATGTCACCTAGCCCAATTTTCGACTTCTAGTTTTTGACAATTACCCTGCATAGATACCGTTCTGCCAAGGGACATTCTACACTACGTTTGATAAAACGCGTGTAATAAAACTTTATTTTAGTATCTATGCTTTCCTTATTGCGTTTCGATTGTATTAAAATTTTGGTGAATGTTCCGTGTACGCCCGCGAAGGTTCATAGCCCAAAAATATTTTTATTGTACGTTTTCCCTCTATGCGCTCTATATAAAAATTAGCACTTTTTGCCCTATGTAGTATCACAACGAATGTCGGAGACATCTAGTGGTTTTAAAATAAAAACTGAGTCAAAATCAAATAAATAAAACAATGTTACGTAAGCTAATAGTAATTTTAAATAATAAAAAAATGTTATTGATTTTATATGGGTTAATACTCAGATAGACACTGCTGCAATTAGACTGGTAACAATTCCCATAATAACCTCATACAACAACAACAATTCACTAAAAGTATTCATCTATTATGTGATTCCAAAAATCGTATAAAGTGGGCAGAACGATAGCTTTGTATAAATGATATTTAAAATACAGAATAAATATAAATTATATCCCCATTTTATATTATAAAATGTATTTGCATTATTTTCAAATGTTAGTGCAAAGAAATCAAAACCTAATTGTATCGGTGGATAAATTACTGACGCACTCAACTTTATAGATTACCGTAGCAAGTGATTGACTTGTTTTTGTTCGTACTGTGGTTGTTGGTCAACATTCTTTCACCCATTGTATGCCTTTTCGCGTGCATAAATTGCGTTATATATGCAATATATATGCAATTTTTGTTAGACGTTTCTATTTCTGACTACTGAAAATTTAAAAGGTTCAAATGAAAACCCATCATGTAGGGGAGACCGGGTTGTAACAGCTCAAATATTATATGAACTGAACTATAGAAGAAACTATGCAGGGTAGGTGAGGAGTACAATGTAAGGGGCATACGGGCTAACAGTCTCGACACGATTACCAGTATAATGTCACCTTTTGCGCGGTGCTTACGCTTACAGGGAGGCTTATTGTGTTTTTTCAACCAAAAGTAAGTATTTTTAATGAATTTCTTTATGATACAGTTTAAATCTTAATAGTATTATGGTCTTTCAAAATGTGCTTAAGTATTCGTTACAAATTAAAGATTATAATATATTATTGGTTTTTTTACTAGTTATTATTAAGCTTAGTGGTGGTGTATTTTTTACTAGTTATGCTATCTATAGTTTTTGAGAATTTCATATTAAAATGGGGGTGGGGACGGTTGTAACATTTTTCATGGGGACGATTGTAACACCAATTTTATAACATTTATGTATCGCAGATGCCGAGGTAAATGAAAAAGTAAAACAAACATTAAGAAGGATGATGATATATCACCAGAATCATCCAAAGAAGAAGTATATCATTGCCTTGTTTGCATAGAGACATATTCAAGAAGTGGGTCTAGATAGAGTTGAATTCAGTATCAAGGAAGCTGTAAACAATGCTCTCATGTAACCTGTACTGATGGGAATAGATATTATTTAAAACTGAAATTTGACAAGTTCTGTTCAATTATTACTTAACTTTGTTTTGGAAGACAGTTATAAAGATTATTTTGTGTTTTAGAAGTGATTTAACGATTATAAAAGTAAGTCTGATTATAAAAGTACTGGAGTTAAACATTCTAAAAATATCTTATAAGACTGTTAATTGTGGCTTAAATATTTTTGATTTGTTTAAGTAGACATATTTTGGTAAAATATGAAGAATGAAACTCAATCTAAAAGTCTAATTTGTGTATTATTTTTAGTGTTACAACTGTCCCCCATGGGTGTTACAACCGACATACGAACCCTGGTATGGGGTCAGTTGTAACATTCGGACATACTCATTAAAATGGCATATTCCTGCCAAACTGTTTTACCTGAGCTTCTAGTTTTGATATCAAGTTATCTATCTCAGCTTTTATCTCAAATGCTTTGATCAGTGCTTACAGCTCTAGTAGTTGTGCTGTATGCAATTAAAGAATAATTGTTACAACCGTACCCAGTCTCCCCTATTTTACAACTAAGTTTTTTTTAATTTCTGGAACACAAAGTAACAAATCCAGCTCTAAAAGTTCAACTCGAAGAGTACCTAGTACCTGTAGGTTGAACTTATTTTGCTGGTTATTATTACTTCACCTTATACATCTCACCACCATTTCACGTAACTAATTTCGCTATTTTATTATAGCCCTTAGTCAGGTTACGTCAAACTGCTACACCCTAATCATGTTACCGAGGTTAAATAGCACCCCTTAAACTATATTCAGCTATATTTTATCATATATAAAACGAGCCACCTAGCAGTTAGTGCCAGCCAAATATCATAGCTCTAAGAGCTCTCTAATTCGATATCAGTGCGGATAGGTCGTTCGCAATTCACGTTCTAATTTTTTATTATTTTGTTATCAACTAGTGATTATTTAAAAAAATGTTTTACACTCGTAGCAAAGCAAAATGGGTCTTCCACACCCCGCGCAACGCGTTTGCAATTGGTTTCTGATGTTAATATCCATCAGGCCCGCGTAGTTTACGTCACTCGAGAGCGAACGTACGCCTTATAGACCAAAAGCTTCGTAACGCTTCACGGCTAAACGGGAAGAGGCGATGATAAGACGAAGGATCGCACATGTGGCTTTGGCGTTATTCACCACCACATGTGTTGTCTACATAGTAAATGTCAACGTGCGGCCAATGCAGCCTCCGAGGTACGTCACTGTGGTCTCCTAGCGTACGCTACACTCGTAACTCGACACTAAAATTCCCTAGTGCGGACTTAGAGGTCGACTAGCTGGTTGGTAAAGCAAACCCATAAGATTTTATCCTTACTATAAATCACTCAACGCGCCTAAAGAAGTTTTCAATTCAATGACGTAAATAGGAAAAATCTTAAATATATTCTAAATGACTCGCTGTGATTGCGCAGTTACACAAAAGAATCTTGGCCTCCAATAGTAAAAGACACTAATTTCCATTCTGCATTATCTCCTTTCAATTCTTTGGCAGTTGCTCACGCTTATCCTTAAGAACCAATTTCTCAACGTTACTAGCTGCTAAGTTGTAGAGACGACTTACGTAAGCTCAAAGAATTCTACAATTTATCTAAATTATAGAATTTTTGAGCTCAGTAAATACACAGATCGAGTTAAGTTACACACGAACTATCAACAAATTAAATTATCTATGAAAACTTCTGAAAATATCACATTGTCGTAAAACAACAACGCTGCCACGACAAACAAGCCTTTAAGGCGATAGAAAAGTTCATACTTGGCTGATTCAA
Source organism: Baronia brevicornis (assembly GCA_031353405.1). Taxonomy (NCBI): domain Eukaryota; kingdom Metazoa; phylum Arthropoda; class Insecta; order Lepidoptera; family Papilionidae; genus Baronia; species Baronia brevicornis. The sequence continues at coordinate 517,149 of JASFAT010001473.1, read as the reverse complement.
CCATTAGTCGGAAGTTTCCGGAACACTGTGTTCTGCGTGTTTGGGAACAACACTATTTATCCGACGTTGTTGCTAAAAAGTTTATCTGATGTTGTCTTTTTTATGTGTTTTGTATAAAAGCTATTTATTTTGCCAGCTATTTTTGTTTGAGAAAAATAAAAAGTTTATGTTAATAATTTTTTTTAAATTAATTTATAAATTAATATTGCTTAATTAACACGTAACATAGGGTATACTACTTTACAGGCATTTAAATAAAAAAATATTTAAGGCAATCTCCTTAGTATTCAGGTTTCCTTTACAGTTAATAAACGGTCGTTCCTCTCTCTATTTGATGATACAGTAAATCTCTATTTGATGATCTCTGTAATATGAGTTATAATCGCTTATAACTGTCTAAATACTAAAAACAGATTTCTTATTTTTAAAATAGAATTTAAGGAGTATTTTCTAACACAGCACAACACGAATCCCACAATGCCTCCACATATTCTACTGAGTAACTTCGTCATTGTTCAGGTTCGTAGAATGACAGTAGAGGGCTGGTGAAATTGAAGGGAAGAAGGTAATGTGAGGGGAGGGGAGAAGTTGAATCATTTATTCTAGCGTTCAAAACAGAAAGGTAAACATATTTTGCCCTACTGAAACTTCAATATTTTGTTAGATTGTGCTAATTCTATGAACATTCTGACTTATTTGTGTTGCATTAGATTATTGTGCGAAATATAACTCACATTAAGGTTTCTTCGCTTAATCTTTGTTACTTTTTAATGGCAGCAACATTGTAATAAAACCCATAAACAAGATTATTGTTGAACAAGTACAATATCAAGTATCCTGCTCTTCTGTAAAATGGAAAACTATACTTCTTTTTATTTTCTTCGAATGTTCTTGAGTATCAGTAGTGATAAAACGAAAAGAAAAAAGATAAAAATAAATAAAACTTAAACTTTCCAGACCGGTCTGCTCTCACAATTCTTTTATAACTTGCAAATCGTCCTTATCGTTCTTTGAAATTTTATATTTTATCGAATGAACTTGATTTTTTGAAAAATAACTCCATCTGACTGCTGCGTTTACTAAGCTTTAAGTTCTACAATAGTTGTATTATATATACTTGTTTTTGTCTACAGTCCTCATGTGTCCAATGCTGGGCACCGACCTCCCCATTTCTGTAGGAATAATTGTAAACGTATCTCACTTTATTTACACTTGTAACGCGGGTTGGTTGCAAATATTGTATTTATCTAGATATGTGAATCGAAACCGCGACTATTAACTGCGAAGGCGATAGCTTGCTATTAGGATAATTATTCTGTTTCTGATACTAATTTATATTTATATTTTTAAAATTTGACTGATAACTTGAACGAGGCTGATGATTTCTAAAACGTCTTGACATGTAGAACAAGTAGCAGCTCCTATACACTATGTGTTATTTTCATTTGATTCTTTGTTATTTATACCGATATAAAAATATAGCACTAACAGCTATTTTACGATAAACTATATCACTGGACTGACATTCTTATGTTTGCTTAGTAAGAGTCATAACACACAAACACACACTTTTATTTAAATTTGTTGAACAGCAATTTCTATGGAATGCAAGTTTACTGAGATATAATCCCAGTGCTAATAATTTATTAGTTTTTAAATTCTCATTTATTTATAATTTGTATAGTAATAGATAGTATGCATATGTGCTGTAAAAGAATGGTTAGAATATCATGATATTTCGTTTCGTCATATTTTGATATTCCAAAAACTTATATTATGCAGCGTCTATCTACTGTTACCCTCGCCCATATTCTTTGCTCGTTTTTCCAAGCAAAGAGGTGACTCCATAGAGCAGAGTGGATGGTATAAAACAGCGCCATCTACGCACTGGACTAACAAAATCAAATCTTCTACGGCTACCCCGTGCACGGGGGTACCAGAGCCACTGATAGCAGAGAAAAGTGGCGAGGCTTCGTGCAGTTTTCACAATACTACACGACTATGATGACTGCTCTATTTTTCTATTCGTAACGCTCTAAAAGTTATAATAAAATCACTCCATCCAAATTTTTCTGTCTTTTTTAAAAATGTAGTAGTCATTTTTAAAAGAGTCCGATTTCAAAAATGTTTTGTTGTTTTTCGTAGTTCTTTTAGAGAAAATAAAACCAACATATTCTAAAAAATTAAAGCTTCTGCAAGCTTTTAATTAAACGCCAGCTAAACTGCAAGCCAAGTTCAACAATGTCTATTCTCAGTGACAATGCTCAAAGGATATATATATATATATATATATATATATATATATATATATATATATATATATATATATATATATATATATATATATATATATATATATATATATATATATATATATATATATATATATATATATAGATATATATATATATATATATATATATATATATATATATATATACCTAATTTGTCGAAAAATGACGGCGACTTGGTTCGCCACCCGTCACGTCCTGATTCTCACGAGGGCGAAAAGCGACCAATGACGAGCGGTTTCGCTGCGATGAAAGGCAGCGGATGTAGCTCTGTGGTCTCTGCCAACCCCTGCGGGGGATAGGCGTGAATATATAAAAAATATATATATATTTATATATTTATATATTATATATATATATATATATATATATATATATATATATATATATATATATATATATATATATATATATATATATATATATATATTATATAAATGAATCCCTATTTCCCTTGGTCACGTTATAAATTGAGAACGACGTTACAGATTTCATTTGCCTTGTTTTTATAAGTTTCCTAATACTTTGTAGAAGGAAATTATGGAAAAAAAATTTAGAATACTACGCAAAAACTTGCATTGTTTCTGAAAATATAATGACTATTGAAACTTTGCGCATTTAAAAGTTCGCTTATGGACTTCGAGCGATTGACAGTTCGCTTTGATCTTCGTACATCTGACATAATATATAACGCTATGTTTTTGAAATAACTTTTTTTTAAAATAACTAAGGTTCGAATTGATTAATATTCAAAGCTAAGATAGAACAACGTCTGTCGGGTCAGCTAGTGTACAATATTTATTACTTGAACGCAAGATTTAGTTAAACTTCATTGATTAAGTGTTACAAAATATTACATCTATTCCTTCTACCATACAGTTAAGAAATTAAGTAAATACAGTATGATATAATAGATTCATAAGGTTTCAGTTACATAATTTCGCCAAAATAAATCATAATTTTATTTTAGTTTATATTTTTGCCTTTATTGTTTTATTTTTAGTTTAAGGAAATATTTCTAAATTAAATTATCTTTGATATGCGGTGACAACCTTTAAACGACTTAAGCAATTGTAAATTTTTTTGGTTAAAAATGCGGTTGGACTTTAATAAATAAATTAAAATAATATAATCTCAGTTGGTTATACTTGGCGTACGATCTAAAATTCTGGATTCGATTCATTGGACAATATGTGAACTCTACCCTCCTAGCATAAAAACTTTAAGTTTATACGAAGAATACACACTATTTACAATAGTTCTAGTAATATCAAAGTACATTTTATACGAGAAAAAATAGAAAAGGAGTTTTATATTGTATAATTTATGTAAAAAGTTAAATATTGTTTGATTCATGATATTACTTTGGTGTATTTTATAAAATTATTAAATAAATAAAATACATTTGCATAATCAATTTGAATACAATATTCGTATGAAATTCACTGGCGTAACCCTCTTTTGTTAAGTACTTCCTGACCCTTATTGAGCGTACCTTCCTAAGCGGGCATTGAAAGTAAGTCTCGTGAACTGTATTGGAATAACGAACACTGTATTATATCTATATGTATAGTAATACATAATATTTTTAGCCATAGTTATATTACAATATAACAGAGAAGATAAGTTATTTAAAATCGTGATCAAAATCATATATATAAATATATATTCTGCATTAACAGAAAAACAGCAAAATCATTTTTTGGTTTGATTTTTGGGTGAAAACTTCGCTTTCTGAGCCAAGTTTTAAATATTTGTGCGTTCTATAGGTATTCATTCAGAGTGTTGTCCTTATCATTTGTGTATTTATAACGGCTGTGTATGTAAATTATAATACTTGTTTGTTGTAGTCTTATATTTTACTTACCGGTGGTTACAAGTTGGATTTCCTATTGGGAGTAAATATTTATATGTCTTGCAGGTGTTTGTGTAGTTTATTTATTTAAAGAGCACTTCAGAAGAAAAGGTTTCAAATTTAATACCAATTGAATGTAAGATAAAATTTCAAAGAGTAATAATAATTTATTTTGAAATGTTTGTTTTAATTCAAAACCTCCCAATCGGATAAATGAATTAGGAGCATATACAAACCTAATATAAACATTAAGGACGAGTTTAAAATTTTAATTACTTTAAGCAATTATATATTTATCATTAGCTACAATCTATGTATACGTGTTGCAATATAAATAAATGGATAATTTATGCAAATATAGAAAAAAAACTTGTGATAAAAGAGTATTTAATATATTTAATATATAATATATATTATGTGCTATTTTGCACTCAACTAGGAGTGCAAAATAGCACATTAATACACGAGTACAAAATTTTCCTGCTTCATAAATATTGTACTCTAAGCCAACAAACAAACCACGGTATAAATTGGACAAACTTTAGTTTTCTCCGATGCGACTATTAAGCCACGTTGTTTAAGTATTTACGAGCGCTCTATTATGGTTCTGAACGGTTTTACCGGCAACCAAAGCGATTGCTGTTTATAAGAAAATATTTTCTTATGTAAAATAAGTATATATTATATTTAGCTTGTTTTTTTTTAAGTTGAAGAGTTATTTTATTTTTAAGGACATTGTAATTTATTGATAACAATTATATACTTTTCGGTTGTCTTCCGTAGAGTCTACTATACCTGAAGATGCCTCGTGTTGGGGCAAAACACGTGTCGTTTACAAAATGGAAAAGTGGTAATGTGTGTTTGGTGTTGTGTATAGTGGTTGGTGGGTGGAGAATTGATGGCCGATTTTCGGTAAGTTTTTGGTTTTTTGGTTCCAAATAAATCCACTTCATCCAGCAGAAAACACATATTATTAATTTTCTGTTATTGTTTTGCTTGTCGCGGATCTTAGCTAAGTAAAACTTTTGACTGTCCACATAGTGATGGATTTCCGCAAAGTAACGCCTGACTCCATTAATAACAATTATATTAAAATCCACAATCCTTGGTATTACCAATTAAAATTTATAAATAATTCTATTGTTTTTATTATTTAATAACTTTAAACAATAAAAGAATAATTCTATTGTTTTTAAGGGATATTCGTGACACCCCTTAATTTCAAGGTAGGTCAAAGTTTAGTAATAAATTGTTACAATTATATTTATATTGATATAAATATACTACTTACTTACTTTACAATTTACTACTTATTATATGATGATTGACTTTTTTTTACACAAAAAATTCCAGTATAACCCTATTTTATTTCTGAAAAGACAATTAAAATTTATATTTTATTTAATAAGTGAAAAGTAACTCGGAAGTTCAATAAATTATTATGTAAAAAAACTTCAAGAAAATAATTGACTCACGCTTATTCAAGTTCATAAAATATTTTAGAAACGGCACACTTATTATTGATTGTATTTGTTTTAATTTTGTTTATTGCAATAAAACCAAATAAAAAGAGAACTGGGAAGAAAATAAACATGAAACATAGTGTTTCATTATCTAATTAGTTATTAATATTGGTAGGTTATTTTTCCTTTCCTGTGTTGATAGTGTTTGAATTTTTAAAATATTGTTCTATTTGTGTAGAAATATTTATTTGCTGCACATATGTGAACAGAGCATATTTCTCTTCATTTATATACCGCTCTCTTTGTACAGCGTTTTTTTGTTTCAAATGGACAATAATTAAAAATGTGAAATGGGTACATGAACAGAGACAAATGAACGTAATGGACAAGACGCCGTAGACTGACATTATTCCGTTTCAGTTCAAACAAATGCATTGCTAATCATTGATGCTAGAAGCAATGGCTTTGAATAGGTGAAATGTTGTTTTAAAATGTTTTCATAATTTTTTCGAGGTAGTTTCTGTGTCTTATCCCACAAAAATAGTTTAAAAATTCATCATTTTTGTACGTGAACATAATCAAATAAATATTTTTTAACTCACACTGAACCCAACACTCACTTCATGGTGTATACATCTTTACTAGTTTCTTCTTCCGAATCAAATACGTATATTTTTTATTTTCAAATGTTTTAAAATAATATTAAATATTCTATTGTCTATCTTATATTTCTATTCTAGTTTTTTTGAGTACTCGAGTAGTTGTAACATCATTTCACAGAACAAAAGCCTTACAATAATGCTATGCTTAAATATTCTCCGCACTTGTCTAAGTAGCACCTAATAAGTCACAGATACACAGTTTGTGAACAAAGAAGTATTCGTCTACTTTGTGGCTTTGCTTGGATTTACATGTGGCGACTTGGTGCTAAACACCGTAGGGGGATCCAGCACCACCACATACATCCGCTCCCCATGGTTTTAGGTGAGTATGGTGTGGAGGTCGCCAAATGCACCGAGACATGCCACCACTGGGTCGGCGCCGGACTCACTTTTTGTTATGATCCCGAAGTTTAGGACGAGGACCTTATCATAGGTCACCATGCATTTCGGGCACACGTGGCATGATGGCCCTTCTTGACGTGCCGATGTTTCAGGCTGTTGGCCTTCTGATAATACTTTCTTTCTGGCCAGAATCGTGGTCGGTGATCCTCGTGGCGCCGGTGGAGAGGGAATTGTGGGCTGGGGACGCGTCTGAGCGGCGCTCCATGCAGTGTCACTTATCCGCTGGCGCACCGGCGCTACCTGAGATTTGTTTTTCTTTTTCTTCTTAGAGGCCTCATGTAAAGTGGTGGCCTGGGATTAGGCTCGTTGGCTGGCTGTGTTGTGCCCGCAAGTCAACCCCCCTTGGGTGAAGTCTTGATTTGCGGTGGCGGCGCTCCGCCTGTGACGGCGCCGCTTGTGGAAATTTACATCACGTTTACTAGACTTTAAAAGTTCCTTATGGGTGAAACAGGTTGTGCTCGCCCGCACGACGAAAACTTTTGCTTTATAAAACCAGCATTAAACAAAAACTTGAATGTTAGCGTAGATAGGCTTGGGAATATAATCAACTCTGCTTACGGTAATGTCGTGTAAGTGATTCATCCATTTGCATCGGATATAGTTGAGATTTTTAAATAAGATAGCCCTGTTTGAATGGGCCGACTCGAATGGTGAAGTACAATACTACTACCTTCACAATATCGACGTTAAGTGATACTGAGTTATCGCGTAAGATGCGTGCAGGATCTCGAGTCCAAGTACTTTATCCTTCATTTACTTCCTTTTCCCCATTCTAGTATTAGCTTCTTACAATAACAGGCAAAGCATCTATAGTGCCTACCCCAGGGTAGGTTGATTGCTGATCCATATGATGTGGATTCATAGGTGATGGTAATTATTGACCATCGGATGATCCACTTGCTCCTTTGCTTATCTCTTCTATAAAAAATAATAAAAATTGATTCTGATCATTTTCATATAATATATATTTAATGCTTATTAATTGAATCCTATAATAGATATAGCGAAATTAATTTAAATAACACGAATATTCAGAATTGCTAGAGACTTACGTTACCTTACAATAGAGCCAACTGGTTGTTATATCACACAAGACTCAACTACAAGTTGATAACTCCGTGAACTAGGAGATGAAACCGTTCTACAAAGCGTGTCACCATTTCCTTTGTATTGTATCTGTTAATAGATTTTAGTTCTCCGTTCCCCGTTCAAGCTTCTATTATTGATTAACGTTTTGTAAATGCTAATGGGATTGTGGGATCTGAATTATATTCTTACTCGTTTACTCCGATATAAGTATCTCATTAATTTATTGAAAAATAGTTAAAATGTTTTCGTTTTAGCGGATCACATAAAAGATCAAGCGATCGTCTGATGCTAATTGATTATCGCCCCTCATAGATTCAACATCAAATACGTCTACTCCCCGAAGAGAACGCATAACCTCGTTTCTTGAAAAATCCTATACCGTAATTTTCGGAACACCGGCGGATACTTAAAAGGAAGAATCTGATTTAAATAAGAGTACATTCACATTCATTTCATCATTTATGGTCCTATATCCCCGAGGTGGGGCAGAGGGCGTCCACAGTGCTTCTCCATTGTGATCGGTCTTAAGCGACGCGCTTCACTTCAGGTCACGTCAACCCGATGGACTTCATCTCGGCCGCTACGAAGCGCTTCCAGGTGTGTATGGGTCGGCCTCGCTTCCTTTTCCTTTGGTCTCCATGGTCTATCCAAGTCCATTTGCAGCGCAAGTCCAATCGGCCCACATTCATTTAAATCCGTTGAAAAATCTGCTCTGCTTTTATAGTAATAGAAGAAAATCTTATTCCAAATGTCTTGTTATATTATAGAATACTGAATTTAAACTGTTTATATCAAATGATATAATCAAAGAACTATTGGTATTCAGTTCATGTTGAATTCAGTGGCTTACCGCTCCTTTATCTAATAAAGCTGGGGTTCAAATTTTCCTTACCCTGGCCATTATTGTGTGAAAATATTTCTTTGTTCGTTCGAATATCTGAATACGGTATTGGAATAGTGCGAAATCACAAGTATTATTGTTATTGGAAAGAATGATTTAATTTTGTCTTTGTATTCACACTGTATTTTTGAAAAAATAGATTTTGGTTATACGTGATTTAATTTAATCTCATACATATGCCTTTAGAAAATTCACGCCTTCAATTACAGATTATTAGTTTAGTATAATAGTATATCATATTCGCTTTGAGATCTGTGTTTCTATATCATCATCATCAATACATCCGTATGAATCCACTACTTGACATTGACTTCCCTCAATATTGTTGGGTGCTGTCGTATTATATATAGACTATAATAGAATATCTATAATAGTCTAATAATATAATAATCTGATAGTATAATATCTAATAATCTGATATGTATTTTTATGGAATAAGAGTGCAAACAATTAAACGAATCGCCTGATGGAAAGCTATCGACGCCATCCATAGTAACACCATAGCTATTAAAGAAGCGCTGCCGCCCTTTAAAGTATGTATACACATGTACCTTAAAGCCTTGTTGTTTGAAAATTGCAATACCGCCTCGGTTCGAAAATACCGCTGACGGTAGCTGGATCCATAAGCACAAGTTAGTTGTGCATGGAATGAAGTTAGCACCACTTTTTGGTAAGCTCATCTGCTTACTTGTGCGATAAAAATATTTGTTTTTTGTTTCCTATTAATCATTATAAATCAGAGTTTGATGAACTAATATAACAAAATCATCTTATCAAAGCTTTGTGAACCATATATATTATACAGTAATCATCAGATCTCATAAACAACTTTGGCACGTACATATATCATATAAAGTACTACAGTGATTCTCAAGAGTCATATATGTATTTTTTGACCTTTAGTAAAATAAATTTCGTGAGGAAAATAGAATGTCTAATAAATCAGTGTGAGTGAAATCGAGGTTTCTCTTCAGTTGTTAATGTTCCCTAAGCCAACATCAACTATACCGTGGACTAATTACTACGAAGCATCTAATGTCTCATTAGTTAAATGGAATGAAGCTTTCTCTAATATTACTTTTTGTTAACTTCTCTTTTTACACGCAGTACAAATGCCTGCATTTCCAAATGCTACTGAAAATTTAAAAAAAACTTAGAAAAAGCAGCTTACTACATGGCAAAACTTCATTATGACCACTATTAAATACCTCCATGTTCAACATTTTTTATTTGCAGTATGCAGGAAATGGTTTTTGTAGATAATTAACATAGTTTTTGAAATTTGACTGCTAGACAGTATGTGAATTTGTTTTGTGAACGCTAAAAAAAGAAAAGTTTCAACCTTATATTTTACCTCACAACAATGCTTTCATTGCATTATCTGCCTTTTTCAAAAGCGAGAAAAGCATTAATTACTCCTGGTGTTGTAGATATATATGGGCTACAGTGATTATTTATTATCCTCTTACCTATACTGCCCTTTCTTTATTAAAAAGCTGCACTTCATTTTTCAGGTTTACTCGTATTTTACCTATAATTTAATATCAGACCGCGGCAGTCCGCTGCTGGACATAGGCCTCAAACAAGGCGCGCCACCTAGCCCCATCTTCGGCTACACGCATCCAGTCTCTGCCAGCTGCCTTGCGCAGATCGTCGCTCCATCTAGCAAGAGGGCATCCCACACTACGTTTGCCGAGTCGCGATCTCCACTCCAGCACTCGTCTACTCCAATGATTGTCGGTTCTCCGACACTTATAATTGCATAGCATTAAATTGATTTTAATTATGAAAAATATCATAAAGATATTAATAATAAATCATATTTTTTTATGGGATAGGAAGGCAAACGAGCAGACGTGTCAACTGATGAAAAGCAATCAACGTCGCCCATAGACATCCGCAGTGCCATAGGCAGTGCAAAAGCGTTGCCGGTCATTAGAGAAAGTGTCATTAGGGTTAGGCCTCCAGAGTACATCCGCTCACCAAACGAAGTGCTGTAACTAAGCTACCACTCGGACGCTGGTTTTCTATGTACTTCCCCGGACGAGCCGGCCCATTCATACTACAGACAAATATTATGCCATTCTTGATAAAGGATTCGTCTTCAGCGTAGCTCTACTACTTCTAAAAACACATATCATATACATATTTAACATTTAGATTTATGTATTTAATTGTTTTTAGATTAATTAATACCTTGAGAAATGAGGGTACTTGTATACTATCTAATAAATAAAAAAGTCTAACTGTAAAACAGTTACTTTTTAGATAATTAGACATATACGAGTACACTAATTTGTAATCAAGAACAATTTAGAAATTCAAACTGTAATAAAAAAGTATTTTATGTTTTTATTTTCTCAGATTAGTTGATTGATAAATATTTTTTGCATCAGTAATGTAGCCTCAATTTTAGAGCGTTGTATAGACTTCTTTGAACTCAACCATTTCGTGCACTCTAACTGGTGTTTAATTAAAACTTTCTAGAAGTTAGCAATTTTAAATACGCTGCTATTTGTTTTTTAAAGAAAAATTGAAACGAAAAGAAATTGTATGTTTTCTTTATTGTCAGCCAGTCTTTTTTTATGGGATAGAAAGGCAAACGAGCAGGCGTGTCATCCGATGGAAAGCAATCAACGCCCAGTATAGACTTTTGCAGTGCCATAGGCAGTGCGGAAGCGTTCCCGCCTTTAAGGAAAGTGTCATTATGGGAGTGGGAATGGGAGTGGGAGGGGTAGAGGGAGGGGGGAGGGTGTTGGGCCTTCGGAACTCGGCCGCTCACCGTACGAAGTGCAGTAGGTAAGCTACCACTCAGACGCCGGTTTTCTGTGGGAGTGTAGTACTTCCCCGGGCGAGCTGGCCCATTCATGCTACAAACAAATATTATGCCATTCTTGACAAGGTATTCATCTGCAGCGTGGCTCTACCACAAGTGGAGCTTGAAACCTCACTGAAACTATGATGGAGAAGCGTAGATCTAAGGACAGACTGATGATAATATATTTGTTGTAATTGATGACGATGATGTTGAAAATTGAAAAATAACTTACTCTCTTGGATCAATTAACCAGTGTGTCTAGGGCTCCAATACTAGAACATGGCGCTAATTCCGGTCTTTTGCGGTTTTTTATGGGATAAAGAAAAAGCTGGCAAGCGTTTTGCCTGATGGAAACAACGTCGCCATTACATTCTTCCAGCTGGTATCAAATGAAAATGGATATTGAAAAGTAACGAAAACGATAATATAAATATATAAAAAAGTATATGTTGTAATATATTTAAGATAGTTTAGGTTTGTGCAAGATCTCTGACAATTAATATCCCAAAATTAAGGTTTAATGGATCAATTAAAAGTTTTAAATGTAAGTAATATCTTTTCATGTGACCGTTTCGGCCTTAAACGTGGAACGAACGACAATACTGTGGAAGTAATTAGTCAGAAGAACATTAAAAAGTTCTGCGTCCAAGTACAGTACAGCTGCAAATGGATAACGTAATTGAGCAATCGCGCAGAAAACTCGCCAGAGCAGTTTCATTTAATCTGAACATCATTCTTCACACTCAGCGAGACGTTAAATCTCGCCACGAAAAATATACGAAGAAAACATTATTTACGTGCCGAGATTTTTGTATGTTTGCAATCCTGAATGAATAGTAGTTGATACACTATCTGAATCAATATCAATCAAAATGAAAAATAATTTTGTCATTCAAAGTATGTGAAATCTTTTCTGCTTTCACGCATATTACTGAAAATAAAATATTAATATGTGAGATAGTTTTCTTTTTTCGTCTTAGCCCTACAATAGTTACTAGGAGTAATTATTGTAGGGCTATCCCTATGTTGTGGGTCCCATGAAACATACATAATTAAAAATAACATAAAACTCTAACACACACAAATACAATACTAAGTAAAATCTTATATAAAACATATTTTTTTTTACTTAAAAAGGATATTTATTAATATTTTTTTGTAATGGTTTTATTTTAATTTAATAATACTAGAAATTAAGTTGTAACAAAATATAATGACCGAATTAAGGCGAAACAATAGTCGCGGGTTTGATTCCTGCATTTGAACAAATATATCTAATTAAGGTCTACAAGTATTTATGCTGAGTCTGAGTGCTTTTCCAATCCAACTTGGACAAGCGTGGTAGGTTAATGAACATTTTTACAGAAATAGGATACTAGCTACTAGTGTTTGCGTATTTACATATGTGTTTATACATATATTGAAAATAAAATTAGAGAAACTATCTCTAATTTTCAATAGGAACTTCGAATTTTATGTTTAAATAAAACGGCAGTATCACAATTATCATGTTGAGAAAGTCCAAGTTCTCGCATATTGGTTTTGTATGCTAGAGAATAGCGTTACGCCACAGTGCATAGCGTGCCATAAATACAAAGCTAACTTAGCCAGCAAAATAGTAGAATTGGAAAAGACTAAACTTTATTCGATTTATTTGGTGTTTTGTGTGTTGGCTTAAAGTTCCGTATTTATGAATGTATTTTTTCGGAATTTGTTAAATATGGTATGCTATTAAAAACCAATACCAATTCTTTGTATCAACTAAATGTAATATATGTAAGTTAAATAAATATTTCCTACACTACATTTTCCTTAAAGGCCAGCAACACTGATGATGTCTATGGGGATCGTTGATTGCTTTTCATCGAGTAACACCCCTGCTCATTTGCCTTCCTATCCCATAACAATTACCCATGCGCACCAAAAAATGTAAACCCTTCGCTAACCTAACTTTTTTCCATGGTGAACGTTAAAAATGCAGTCAATCATCAGCATCTTTGTACGTTAAGGAAGGAAAATGGCGATGGCTATCTTTTTTATTTGAAACATTTTTTGTAGAAATTATTTGAAATTAGATAACATTTAAAACTCATATTAAAACTACACCGAGAAACTAACAGAAACAATCTATTATAATATGACAGTTTAGCACCATGGAATTCCCATTACTAGACGTAGAGCCCGTCCAAGGCGCGCCACCTAGCCCGTTCTTCGGTTACAAGTACTCAGTCTTTGTCAGTCGCCCTGATCTTCGCTCTATTAAGCCGAAAGGCTGTATACAACGTTTACCAAGTTTCCACTCCAGCACTCGTCTACTTCAACTATTTTCAGTTCGCCGATTAACATGTCCAGCCCACTGCCACATCTTTTGGCTGACTCTTAGAGTTATGTTGGTGACTCTGGTTCTCCGACGATGATTTCTTCATTCCGAATCATATCCATCAAAGAAATTTTGAGCAAAGCCTTGATTGGATATGCAAAACCACAGATGTGTATTTTGATAAACTTACAATACTCAATAGATATCAATAATTCATTCTCCTAACTGGAAGCTGATGGTCCAGAATCTAGTGAAATAGAAAAATACTTTGTGCTATAACTAATAATGACTATCTTTAGACCTCATATAAAACAAACTAAATTCCCATACCTACTAACTCAGAACTCGTTACCAGAAGATTAAGGAGTTTGTGATGGTATTAGGGAATAACTTTTATGATATAAACAAATTACTCTTATCACGCACATGTGTATTATACGAATGAATGTTGAATAGACATTATTTATGTTGCAAGTTACAATGAAGGCTTGGATTCGCGTCGAAGTTTGAAGCATACGGCATCATTACGTTGACATACTCGTATCATTATAGTGAATATTTAATGGTTGTCGATGTTTGAATTTCCCACTTCTGCAAATGAAAGCTGTCGACTTCACATCAGATAGTTGCGATATATTATACACATATTTTAGAATAGGCATAAAGGAATATTATATATTAATATGTATTCTTTTATTCAATATGACAGGTGTATCAAAATCATAAATCATGGTGTAATTTATTTATTCACGAACAAGACTTAATTAAAATCAGGTCCCTAGTATAAAGTGACTTTAATTAATTTATGAATAGCATTAGTTTCAGGAGGGACAGTCGAACTTAATTTCATATGATTTTTAACAACTTATTATTTTAGAGCATATCAGCGCGTCATAGTAAGATTTTGAATTTCGAACGAGTAGTTAATTCTTTTTTATTTTAATATTATATTGTAATTGTCTGTGTGTGTGTGTGTGTTGTGGTGTAACAACAACGTTCATTATTTTATTTATAAAGTAAAATTAGCAATGTAATTAATAACATGATTAGAATTCTTGTTACCCATTCCAACTAAGCTTATAAGGAAATGGTTCACATGTAATGTCCAATGAAGGATACGAATACATGACGTACAAATCTTTAGCCCGATCCTTACTAACTGAGCTATTGTTGCTTTACCCAACTATCCCATTGCCGAAAGCATGAATAACATGATCCCATCTCGGTTATTCAAGGCAAATTTGAAGGATATCCAGATTCGGCATAAATACCTGAAGGCCATATGTTATATTTCTCACGATGTTAGTATCGAAACCGCAACCATTATCTCCGAATGCTGCTACTTTTCCATCAAACCTTGATCGTTATCTCTAGCATTGGATGAGACCTATGTCCAGCAATTAATTGCAGCAGCATTTTTTTTGTAATATTCGTAGCTTCTGTTTAAGTTATAAGAGAAAAGAGAAATGTATTTAATTATAACAAATTTCTTGAAACAAATTTTTGGCGTTGTGTAAATTTTTATTACTTGCTATATAGTTTGAGGACTGAGCAAAACTTCTTAACGTAGCTTAAACATAGTTTTTCAATAACCTACACTGGGGACCTTTAACTTTCCTGGGGACAGATGTGACAGAAATATTAAAAAAAACTACGTGCAATAAACGAAAAAAAAACGTGTAAAAAGAAAGTTTTCTTATTTCTTTATTTCTCATAGAATAGATCTCATAAAAAGCATAGAAAAGAAAATATGGTAAGTCATTACTGAAAGTATTAACAATTTATTTAGCTGTAATATTAACGAACTTGTTTTAGATTTTTAGAACACGTGTTATTACAATGATTCTTTATTATTTTAAATAAAAATTTACTAGTTTTTATTTTCAACATACGCCGCTGGCTCAATGACTCAAAGTGTGTCTTGGCCTTCAATAGGAGAACGCGCCACTTTTCACGGAGTTGTGTTACCCTTTGCCCGAAGCTTGCTCATTTCGGCGATCACCGCGTCGCTCCACCAATATCTGAGGCAAAACGAACATCGATCCGACAGTACATCTAATTATGTCATATTCGCATCGCGATCTTTTCCCATCCTCTCCACGTGACCGAACTATCGGAGTTTATGTACCCTTGTTTCTTTGATTATATTTTCAACATAAAAATCTTTTACATCCTTTTGACAATTTCATAACGTTATATGCGCAATGCATGACAACCTGTTAGAATAATATGTTCCTAATGACCTCGTTACGTATAACACAACTTCTCACTATGCTTCATGCCTGAGGCAACGCAGGGTAATGAAAATTGACATTAAAACAGTTATCCGACAACATCTGGTGACATTAACGTTTGCAGGTAATAGAGCTTTAAATTGCCAAAATCACTTACGGTTATACCATATAAGGATTTAAATTATATTGCCTGCCTTATCTGTTGTTCCACATTATCATTCACATTCAAGTAATTATTACTTGGAAAATTAATTGTAGCTTTATTGTTTAGATAATTAAAAGACACATTGAATTTATGTGTATGGAGGCCTATAAAGACGACCACGCTTGAAGTTTCTATACTGAATATGACTCGGAAAGAAGAAATCCGCTGGAAAACCAGAGACACCGACATAGTTTTTTTTGGGATTAACAAACTTGTTGTTATTTATTTGGTTATTTATTTAAAAAGAATGATATGTTTTACTTTTTATATCATTTTTATATATTTATTCATTGGTATATCTACTGTTGATCTTATGGTATTACTTCTGCATAAGATCAATAATAGATGCAACAAAGCACGATTGAAAGTGATCCGATAGAAGGTAATGTATTATACTCATAAAAATATGGACCCGATAGTTGGCAATGTGATCAAGTTATTAAAAAATATAGAAGTAAATCTTTTTGACTACGTACAAGATAGGCTGAAAGAATTAATAACATAGTAAAATTATTATTTAAAATTCTGTGGATCTGAAAGATTGTATTAAATAATTTTTCCAAAACTCAAAAACCTGAATATAATTTATCCGTCTATCTATTCTAAATCGATTTTGATGGAACTTTCACCAGTAGATAAAAAACTTAGTGAATAATGCTTTATACTTATTTGTATATCGAAAAAATTAGCACGATCCTTACACGAAAATTGAGAAACCTTAAAAATAACAGGCGCAGGCGAAATAATTATAAGAACTCGATTAATTAATAAAACTATTATTCTTTTAACTTTGCACAATGAGACTTACAGAGTCACTTGGGAAGTTGAAGTCTAACATGAGTCTGATAAAAGTTGTTAACTTTCTAATTTAGTTGGCGTTTGCTGCACACCGTGGTGTAGAGCTATTTTCCTGGTACTATAACGACGTATTACGTCCTCTCTAGTATGCTCTTGAGGATTATAATAGCATTTTCAAATTAGTAGGAAATAAATATAGCGTTACAGTTCGGTACGCAAAAAAATTTTTGCTATGATCTTTCAAATTTAATGTAAGAACCTTAACCCAAAAATTAAGGAATTTGCTTTAACCCAAGAATGAGGATATGGGAAGCTATACATCCATATATTTTATGAAATATTAGAGTTTTTGGTTTATCTGCTTTGTCTACGAGTATTTGTCTACCTTGTCTTTTATATACCTTGAGGTCGTGATTTTACTTAAGACCGCTTCCAAAAGAGAGCGCCTTTAACTCACTTTTTCTTCACTTAAAAGCGTATGGTAGACATATTATTTAGAATTGTTAACTAATCATCATCAAGTCATTTCAGTCAGTTTCAGTCATCATAGTCGCGGGTGGGCCTTAGCCTGGTTCAGTAAATTTTTCCAGTCGGATCGTCTCGATCGATCTCTTTTAGAAAAAGCTAAAGTAAGATCTGACTAGAAATGGGTAATTAATCGATGTCCAAAATGGTGTAGTAGCCAAAAGTTTGTTTTTTGAGCCCAATCGCGAAATCGATATCTGTATCAAGACAAATGTTTGTAAGGCTACGGTTATTTATTTCGAGTTTACGTCTTTGTCATTTGTGTGTATAATGTTTTTCTTATTGTGGAGTTATGAGTGTACAAGTTTTTCTTTTATACTGGAAATACCAGAGTACATATACGGGTAGTTTTGGTATACGAACAAGGTTCGATTGCGTTTAAAACGTATAAAAAAATGAATTTCCATTGAATGCGTGAATTTATGAATTCCCTTCCTACACTCTACATATACATCAATTGTTGGAGTTAGGATAATATATTAATGTGGATAAGGAAATTTACAACCTTTATATGGATGTAGGTAAATATTTAAATCGGTATTAACCAATTTCATAACAGGAAATTTTCACACAAAACTTTAGTTTTTCATTTAAAATACAATTTCTGAAATTCATCGAAACGTTAAATCACAACATACAAACGTTGCGCTTTCGTAATTTTATTTCCTCGTTGCCATTTTTGAATGTTACATTCGTAAAACAATGGAGTAGGTATACCCGATGTTGAAAACACTCATTTATATCCCTGTTTCTGTATTTTTTTTTTGACGAAATAATTAGCTTTGTGGTGAAGTTACTGATTTCAGAGTCAGTAATCACGGGTTTTCGAGGTCTATCCGTCCATCGGAGTAAATATATGTATGTATAGGATTTATTGATTCTACTGATTATTACAGGTATTTTTTATTATCTATCTCAGCGCTGGGCACGGAAATTTTCTATTTCTGGAGTAATGGGCATTAACTTCCACACTAGTCCAAGGCAGATTGGTGGAACACCCAGACGCGGACATAAATACTTGGAGGCTACATACACATATGTATTTTGATTTTGTAGACTGGCGATATTAGCTCTAAACTCTTTACAAGATACTGAACAACTGACACTGACACAGTTATACTTACACTGACACCGACATTGTCATTGACGCTGTCAGTGATACTAGGACTGACACCGACATTGGCAGTGATAGTCAGTCATACTGAATCAACATGTGCACTTATTTCGATAAAAAACTGGTTTTATCTCACTTCGAGACTGTTGGGACGCAAAGCTATGCAATAATTCATGTATAAGTCATATATTTTTATTTCATTTTGTATGTTGTAGTCCAAAATACGAAGGAAGAGAAAACATTTTAACAAATTTCTAAAATATAGAAAAAGATAAAAACTAAGGATTATAATTTCTTTTAGGGTATATCGAAATTGAAAATGTCGATACTACTGAAGTTTTTTGTTTAACTATAATTATAGCGTCACAAAAATGTATGAGTAGAAATGAAAGAAATGTACTAAATAATATGTATTATGTTACGAGTAATAAAGTATTTAATATTACCCATTTATGTATACACTCTATAAGAAAATGTGGGCGCCCAAAACAAAATTGGCGGCGTACTGTGACGGCCGAAGTGCAGACGATGGGCCTATCCTGGAGCGAAATGAAGCGTATGGCCTCCGACAGGTCGATGTGGAGAAACGTCGTGTCTGCCCTATGCCCCACCTATAAGATGTATACACTCAGTTTTTGCAAAGTTATTTCTGAAACGCTCTAGTATCATTCTAATAGTGAATAGGGCTGTACTTCGAATACAATTTTATTGTGAATTTATTTGCATACGTAATTATAGTATATACAACAACATGTAATTGGCGAGAATGTTAAACATACTTATCGTGAAATCTAATTGTATAGGAGCTGTGCTTGCGATAATATTGCCAAATGGGTCTCAATGGACACATTATTGAGTTTTCCTGGAAACATTGGAATTATTTATGTTCTGATGTTATTACAAAGACGACCTAAATATAGCTTAGTGGTGAATATTTCCCGCATCGGTACAAATATATAAATGATCTACAGATATTTGTTCCGTAACTGGATTTCTCGCCAATCTGTCTTGGGTATGCATATGGTAGGTTGGGAAATCATATGCACGTCATCTGGTGGGCCTACAATCAAATTTTGCAGTGGAGTTTCATAACTAGTACAAAATGTGCACTAAAAAGAAATGAAAATTCATCCTCGAAGAAGATTAAATGATGGCTTAATGATAATAATGAAATGATGGCGAAATGATGGAATTTCTATAGAAATTTTCGTCCCATCTATAGAAATTCATCATAACTCATATAAAAATGATCCATACAGTTAGGCGTTACTTTGCGAAAATTCATATTAAAATGGAAAATCAAGCCTTACTTTCCTAAGATCGCGTAATTTATTTAATTAGAAAGAGTAACGGTGGTATCCCTTATTTTTGAGGGAGGTCAACGACCAACAGTGAAGCGGCTGCATTGATGATGATTAGTAAAATTTTATGTTAAATACGACGAACTGCAATTTTCACATATTATACGATGTGGTTTCAACAGCTAAATAACTCTTGTTATCCTCTATTGAAAAATAAAGTAGAAAAACTATTTAGAATTTTTATTTTCCTAAAAATAAAGTTCTAAATAGTGTTGCTATAAAAATATGCTTTGATTTTAGTTTTTTCCCAGTCCTCTGAAGCTCAAGCTCGTATGGAAGCGGCAAAATAAGTAATAAAGATACTGAAAACGAGTTGTCTTTGTCATTCCTTTTATCTTGCTAACGAAAAATGTAGTCTGCCGTCTCTTAATTAAACGTCTAGCTAAACCATGAGATCCCTTATAGTTTAGCGAAATATCACGAACTTGGGCATCCGGCCAAGTTCAACCATATCTATTTTCAGTTACAATGCTTAGAAAATGAGGCCGTGTTGCAGACCTTGTCCTTGCCACGGCTAGATGCCGTGATAGTAAGAGTAGCACTCTCTGTAACTAACATATTTAAGAACTGAACATTGAGTGCTTCTTTAGATTATTATCTTGTCTTTAAATAACTTTATCTTTTTATTTATTTATCTTGTATTTCAGTTTGCTAAAGCAGCGGCATTGTAAAATGCAAAAGATCACAATATTATGGGGTAAAATAATTCATACTTTTTAATGAGAGTTCTATCAAAATAGGTAGCGTCATTTTCAAGATGAGTCGATAACGGATATTTAAGTTCATTTAAATATGCATATGATAATAAAATCGACGTCTTATGTCGATGTTAAGTACGTCTCAATAATTGTTTTGTTATTTTGTGATATATAATAGAACCGAAAAGTTTATTATGGCTCCTAATGGGATAGAAATCAACGTCTTGTTTACGTAAACAAGGTTTAATTGTGAATACAAATTAAAATTTTAATTACTTAATCAAACTAAGCTTTAAATGGAAGACTTAATTGGCTAAGTGGAGATGCTACCGTTTTGGGGGTCAATTCGATTCTCACGTTAGGTTGAAAATATGTATGGCGAATGTGTGGTACTTTCCCCAACTAGCTGACCCATTTGTGGCATATTACCACATTTTTTAAAAATTATTCTCAAAAAAATTTTTAATTTTGAAATCATAAGCTCGGTGAGATGCTATGATTTAACTTTTACATGTGCATTTATAAAAATATCAACTTTGCTTGGAGTGTTAAAGAGATATCCTAATAGGTAACGATAATATGAGATATTCAAGCACGTAGTCACGAATTTATTAAACTTTCAAGATATTAAATCACTCGAATTCAAATATAAAATCGGCGTTAACATTGTTCAATGTTACCGCTGATATTCTATTTTTCTTATATTGAATCCGTTCCGCCGATATTCTATACTCCACATATAGTGAGTGAAGGTATTCAAAAGCTCAACTGCTTTCCCATTATTTTATTCAAATCTTTGATTTTCAATTTCCTTTAATTCATATGGTTTATGTAATTGTATGTTTGTACATGAGTATGTATGAGGAAAGTACATACATACATACATACATACATATATATATATATATATATATATATATATATATATATATATATATATATATATATATATATATATATATATATATATATATATATATATATATATATATATATATATATTTATTATATAATCAGACACATTTTAGAGTTCTCAGAAAATGAAGAAAACAATCGTACTTATTTCTGCAAATTTATTACATCGTGATAATGACATCTCAGCATCGAATTTCAGGAATGAGGAATTGCAAGTGTCATCGAGATTTATTTCCGTATTCATCAAAACGACTATCGAAGGCATTATATTTATTGAAAATATTATGCCTTAGGTAGTCGTGTAAAATATAATATTAATAAGTAAAATATAATTTACTTATTTTTCTGAATAAAAATAATAATAAACGAGGGTCTAATTGTAATCTAACTATGTGTATGTCAGTCGAGATATTTGTAGCATAGTCATGTCTTGTCCATAAATTATTTACATCATTCCAAAAATCATATCAACAAAAATGTTTTGGTTTTGTATTTATTAATGTGTATATGCTGAAATGAAAGGATTCTTGGAAATTTTATTAGTTTATACTTAGCAGGGTTATGCACTAGGCCCGCTAGGCCGGAGCCTAGGGCGCCGTGGCAGAGAGGGCGCTCCACGCGTCGGCGAAATTTGCAAATTTTCGCTTCCCTTCTCTGTTGCACTAATACTCATCTTATGCCCACCGCGACAAATTCTGACCAGTGAATTAACATTGTTTCCATGGGCTAGTATATAACTGTACAAATACCAATCTTCGATCTTCAATGAAATGATCAGAATAGTGTTCGATTTTTTTTTTATGTCAGACATCTTCGTGAAATAATTTCCTACCCTACATTGTAGTACAGCTGGACCAAATGAGCGTCAATAAAATTAGTGGAGCCAAGTGCCGTAAATTAGCGAAAGAAAAGGAGGAAAAAGAGTTATTTGTAGCTGAAAAAAAATTCGTGAATTGACACTTTTTGCATCAATGACAAAACAGTTCAAGCAACGGAACAAGCATCAAGTTCTGCTGCATCTGAGAGTTTAATTTAATATTCATATTGGACTGTTTTTTTTTAAAGATATTGATTATATCGACAACGTTTTAGTACAATTTGGATTAATTTATTTTCATCATACATAAAAGATGAATCTGGATTAAAAATCCTGTAGGGTCTCAAACGTAAAAATGGTCAAAATAATGAGACATGATTATTGTTGCGAAATTTCCCAACATGGATATCGTTTTTCGGATGTATCTTACTTTACTTACTGTTCTCCAGTAATACTAATCTAGAACGTTCCTTTTTGACGTTGAAAAGAGTAAAAAATAATTTATGGAATATGATGGGTCAGAGCCGTCTGTCTAGTCTTGCTTTTTTATCTTCGAACGCAGAGCTTCTTGACATAGTAGAGAATGATGCAATCATCGATAAAAGTCAAGGAAGCGACCATTTTAATCGAGTGCACTGAATACTTAATATCTTTAATATGTAATGTATATATGCTCCATTCCTACATAATATATGTTTCTATTCCTCTATAGTATATTTGATATTATGTTTACTCTACATTATTTTTGAAATATAACATTTTTTAATTATAGTCTACGCTTTTTTGACTATTTTATATTTTGAAGAGAGGGCATTAATCTCGTCAGGCCTAGGACGCCCGTTTTCGTAAACCGTTCCTGAGTATATGTATGTACATATTAAACAAATGTATTTTTCGTATTAAGGTTATATATGATAGCATTATTTATATTTTAATAAAAGCTTTCAAATTTATCTTAGCAAAATGCATATTTTAGTGATTCTGAATCATATCCTTGGCATAAGGCATCCCGTATTTTGCAAAAAATAGATAACATGATGGAAATAGATATAAAAATGGTCAACATCGTACGGTTTCGATTTGTTACATGAAGTATTAAATATAACCATTAGTGGATAAAAGCATATTAACTTGTAAATAACACTAGCACTATATGTTATATCATTATACCTTTAATGAATTATGAAGCGCCTGTTAGAAAAAATATAGCAGAATAATGATTTAAAAATTGTTATATCTAAAAAAATCAAATGGGACAAATATATTTATTAAACAAAATGTAAGTATAATAAGAAACAATCAACTTTACATTCAAATTCTCTACGTGGAACTTTCCCAAAGGGCACAATTTGCTCAAGCCATTGCACTAAGCGGGCAAATTGGCGACCATGATATGTAAACAAACTAGTAACAATCAGATAATATTTTTCAGATAATAAACACCGCTTTGCGAAATACGGAATTCCAGAGCTTCGCTTTGTTTATGATACATATATACGTATGTATATATCGCTATGGACTCCACTTTGCCTGCCTTGGACTGCATTAGCGTGTAAATGATGTTGAGAATTAACTTATATAATTAAAACAACCGCACCTGTTATCTTCATAATTATATAAAACCATAAAAAGCGTAGCGAATTAAAATTAATATTATATTAACAACAAAAATCTGAATGTTTTCAAAAATCTTAAAGCAACAAAATAATATGATTAACACTTTGTTTTTTCTTTACAATTACAGTTAATTACATTTTCAGATATTATCAAGTATAACGTTAAGTATCTACCAAAAGGCAACTTGAATAATTAAGTAAATTTTAAAGTAACTTTATTTATAATTAGCTTTTTTGTTTATTAAATTTATACATTTTGATATTTATTTATTAATTTAAATATAAATTACTATAAGTTTGTGTTTTAAAACTCCTAAATAGTTAAAGGAACCAACGATTATAATCAGATAATAAAATTGTAGAAAAGATACTAACGTAAAGATTGTAAGTTTCTAGTAGATTGACGGTTAAGTTTATTATAGTTTTCATATATACACACATAACACATTCTACACGCATACCAACAGGCACACACACACACAAGTGTCTCCGCTGCAGTGCTAGGCATATCGCATAGATAAATCGAATGCTTATTAAATTTATGGCTAACCTTAATTCATTTATGTCAGTGGTATTTGATGTTGAGATGGTAATTTTAATAGCATATCCTTCTTTAAAATTCATTAAATAAATACCTTATACGTTAAAATCCTTATAGTGAATAGTGGCTTATAATTGGTTAAGTTGTTTTTGGTTGAGTTGATATTAGATATAAATTATAACAAGTCTGATTGAAATGCTATTGAAGATGGAGGATGGGTGCTTCATGCCCACTAACAGTGTAATTTGTAGACATTAGAACGGCCACTCTAAAATGGCCGCTCTGTGACAGTCGGGATTGAACGTCGAAGGGTTGAATTGTCCGCCATGGTTGATGACGCACAGCGTTGCACATATAATTATATATTTATCGGATATTTAACAATTATATATTATATATAATGTGCCGTAGGAAGTTAAAATCATGTAACACGATATATTTGATAAAATAAGTTATATAATGTTATGTCTGTGATATATGATTTAGTTTATTAACCAGCAAAAAAGACTAGATAAAGAAATAATTAAGCATCTAGAGTATTAGAAATATATCGGACATACAAACATTATATTCTGGAAATTGAAAATTAATTAATATAAAAAATTGAACACAGATTTCTTGAATAAGAAATCAGGCACGCTTAACTTTAAGCCAATTGGCCGTCACTTCTAATTATTACTTATCACATTCCTCAGAGAACTAAAGTTACCGACATAGCCTTTCGAATTAATCAAACTAAAGTGGCAATGGGCTGGTCACGTTTGTCGTAGATCCGACAATTGTTGGAATCCGACAATTGTAAACGTAGTGTGGGACGCCCCCCGGCTAGATGGTGCGACGATCTGCGCGGCTGGCAGAAACTGGATGCGTGTAGCCGAAGATCGGGTTAGGTGGCGCTCCATGGGGGAGGCCTATGTCCAGCAGTCGATTGCTGCAGGCTGCTGATGACATTCCTCAGAGCCAGAAGACAAAAGTTTTCGGTGCCAAAATACGTAGAACCGGACAGTCCGTCTACTTCACAAGCTCAGTGTCGCTCAGGGAACAATGTATAGGGCTTTGCTTGGAGTTCCTTTGGGTGATAAAAAAATCCGCTAGAGAACCAGAGTCATCAAAATTGTCCTTCAAGTTAGCAAACTGAAATGGTAATGGGCTGGTCATGTTTGTCGGGGTTTCTGACAAACGCCGGAGAAAGCAGAAACTAGAGTAGACTCTGCGTTTTGGCAAACATAGTACGGGCTAAAATAGAGCGATGATCTGCGTCGGGCGGTAGACAGAAATTGAATGCTTGAAGATCAGGTGAGGCTTCTTAGGAATAGCTTGTGTCCAGCAATAGATTGCTTCAGGCTGCTGATAATTATGACGATGTTGATGACATTTCTGTTGTGTTATCGCTCAGGTTCAGTAATATCTAGTTGTGTGTTTCGGCTGCTAGCAGAGTGCACGCCGATGGCTTGGTATGTTTACCTTGAACACGATAATGTTAAGACATTGCGCAAGGCGCGAGTCCGATGCATTTGCCCCAACACATTCAAGGCACTCCACTTTAAATTCGTGAACGTACGAATTTATCAAAGTCAATTTAAAATTAAAATTAACAACTCTTAATTTGACTATAAGATTTTCTTATTTTATTTTTCTGGAAAATAATACCTCATAATAAGTATATCCCATAATAAGTACCTGATTATGCGATAAACGAAGCTTTTGTACACCGATGAATTAAATGTTTTGTATTAAGATAGGACGTAAGATAGGACAATAATATATAGGCAACCAATTGGCTCATTATATATTTATCATTATATATTTATATATATATATATATATATATATATATATATATATATATATATATATATATATATATATATATATATATATATATATATATATATATTATATATGCCCTACAATATTTATTCGATGTCTGGTAACCCTGCAAATTAGACAAACATGATGGGTTAATGTTCGATTCTCCAGAAATGGAAAGGCCCGTACTCGACAGTAGACATACATATATTATGGGCTGCAGAGAAAAAATAATATGAACTTGTGGTACATGTATATTTCTGAAAAAAAGAAATCTATAATTATTAGTTACATGACAATTGTACGATGGGTTGACTTAACAAAATATACGATTACTAGATCATATTTTGTTTTTTTTTAGAACTAAAAATCACTAATTTACAAAAGAGAATTCGTGCTTGGAATTTCAAATACAATGGTTTCAAAGCACGTTAGATTACCTACTATGTATTATATACATAAACTTGGAAGCTGACTTTTTGAAATAAATTTTAGTTTTTATTGAAATAGAAAGTTTCGCTCACAAGGGTTGTACTTTAATCTTTAAATCAACCGATGGGAGTACATGACGATAAATCAATTTTCTTAATGTATCATAATCTAACCATTAAGGAAGACTAATTTGTTTATTACATCTCATTTACCTTCAATAAAAAAAGGGCCTTAATAGGGACTGTTTTCATTCATTAATCATATTATTTACGCAATAATTCGAATTTAAATATAAATTAATTAAACACAAGAACTATATTGACTCTATTATCAATTAGAGAGTTAAGGTCAAGTTTGGAAAGAACACATCAAATATTTGAAGCTTAAAGGGATGTTGTAATGGTTCGAGACGTATTATTTTGAAATATATTATTGTTTTTGCATACATATTAATGATGTCGAAATATCTAACATTTTTCGGGCAATGGAAAGTTTTACTTGTTTTCATACTCGTTTAATAAACTTTATAGGCAAGACACTAAGTAACATAAAATTAAAACTAAAACAAGTTACTGTATAAAACAACCTAATTGGGTCAGTGGCAAAACTACTGCTATCGAAATCAATGGACGCTATAAATATATGTGTAGCCTACATCTATTTATTTCGAGTCGATGTACCCTACCAATTTGTCTTGGACAAGCCTTGTGGGTTAATAAACAGAAATGGGGAATTTTGAATGTGGGTGCCTTGGAAAACGTGTTGGCTTTAATGCCTATTCCTCCAGAAATTGGAAGGTTCTTATCCATTAGTGGGATATATAAAAGTTGAAAAACAAATTTCAAATACAAAAAACGTACATAAAAAACTTAATTAACAGTAATGTTATTAAACTACATTCATAGTTCCAAATACTACTAAATTCTTAACATATGTATTTATACTTCGACACTATAACGCAATCTGGAAGAGTCATGGACTTTTCGTGAGTAGCAACTGGGCGACCTTTCACTGTACGCATCAAGTGTTAAAATTGTTTGGTAAATTATCCCTAATGAGTTTTACCTTAATAATGAAATTTAATGTTCGAAACTACCTTCAGAATAAGGAGAATTTTGTAATTCAACTCTATCTTCGTTTTGAATAACACACGTCTCAATATTGTTTAACTTATTATAGGAAAATATGCGTGAAATAGCTAAAAATAAAGTAAAATCTTCTGGACTGGGTAAAAGAAATGTATATTTATTGTTTCGAACTTGTAAATATAAATTAAATAGGGTTTCAAAATCTCTACTTAATTATGATGATGATGATGATGATGACGATGATGAAGAAAATGAAACTACCACTGATTTTCATTTTCAATATTCATTATTATTTAAATTTAATTAAGATAGAAAATCAAAACTTAAAATGTTAGCAAAGTGTTTAGTTTTTATTTTAATAACGGATTTCCGCAATAATGCCCGTCTCCATTAGCTAACGTAAATAAATTTTGCAAATTACGTATTTAATACGGTAAAAAACAAAATATTCTTTTATATTCATGTACATTCGAAAGAGATAGTCCTCCTTATATTTTTTTCTTGACAAATGTTTCTCATCAATTCGTATTTGGATATTACATCTCGGATACTATTACACTGCATTCAACTAATTTTATATTAATTATTAAAAATAAAACAACAGAATAAATTAAAAATATTTAACATTAATTACATTATAAAAATATATCTAATATCACTGTGGTAAAGGAATGTAAACAAGTTCTTCGTATGGAACTACAAGGAAGAATTTTTCTATTGTTTTGATAGCCAGTTCCACTGCGTAGTCTACGATGGGTTTTCCAAATTCTTCGGATACTGTGCGCCAATTTTCATTTAGGAAAGAGAGTACTGTATCACCTAAAATTAATCATAAGTAAGAACTCATCCAATATTATAATCTAAATATAACTCGTATAAATTCGATAATAGAATACATTTTATTTTTCATGTTTTATTTTATGATATAACCAGTTTATGAACTGGTTTCTGCATTTGCATCTTCCACTCATAAAGCAATGCAAATAAGCAATGCTAAAACTAGAATAAGTAAACTTTCAATTTCTTTTATTTTATTGGATTTTTTTGTCTAAAGTTTGGCTACTCTGGATTATTCTAACAGTGGTAGTTAGAATAATCCAGTCTAATTATTATATTTATTTAATATACTAATAGGAACAACTTATAGATAGTTTTTAATACTTACTCAATTGTTTGCTCTCCTTGAAAAGGTTTTGTAAGTCAAACGTAACCCTGTCTCCGTAATCAAACGAGTATTTGTAATTTTTTACAGCAAAGTGGTTGACACCTTTGTCGTCTTTGATGTATTTCGTGTTAATGATCACCTTCATTTTGAGGTTTGCTAAAATGTAATATATAAATATTGATTTGTTTACATTAAAAAATAATTTTAGGAAAAATTATCATTGTGTTGTTCATATTTGGATATATTACTGCTTGGTATCTACAATGCAAGCAGTTTCCCGTCGTCGACACTCATGGGAAATAAATTGGGTGGCCTTTTTCTATCTTGCGAAACATAAAGCAAACATATAGCATCGATCTTAACATATCATGTATATTAATATAATAATAATACTAATAGTCCAACTTAATCACATTAATTTTTTGCTGTAGTCGTTATCGTCAATAGCTTAGTATATTAAAATAAATTAGGATTTAAAGTTAATGTCAAGACTGCATCTATTATTTTGCAAAAATATTTTCCAATTATTTGTTGTTCTTGAATTGAATTGGACTTAAGCAAGGACTTATGCAATACACATCCCCAGTTGAACGAACATGTTTACAGTACGTAAACAAACATGCAGCCTAGTTTTCGAAGAGCTATACTTTAATATTACTATAATTATTTGAACCTTTTATGTGACAATGGAACCTTCAAAAAACAAGCCTATACATACCTAAAAGGCCGACAACGCTTCCGCGACTCCTGCGGTGTCGCGGTTGTCCATGGGCGGCGTTGATTGCTTTCCATCAGGCGACACGCTTGCTCATTTGCCCTCTTATCCCATAAAAAAAATTAAACTTACTTAATTTAATTTTAGCGTCTCCTTCTCCATTGATGGGGAACAACAGTATTCTTCCAACAGCATCATATGCACCTTTGATGGTCAAATTACAATGAAACTCTAATTCAAAATAACGTTTTTCAAGCTCCGATCTGAAAGGAATAAAGTCATAGTTTCCATAAATGTAGATATATCATATTTAAAGCTATTCAGTTTTGTTAATTTATAAATATTTTTTTTTCGTAGCCCATATATGTTTGTCCCGATACTGAGCACAAGTTTTCCTATTTCTAAAGAAATGGACTAATCACCACTCTTATACCAAGCGGATTGGCTTATATCTTGACTATTACCTTGATATCCCGATGTGAGCTAAAATTAATTATTTGCAATTTTAATTACGGATAGAATAAACACTACAATAAAAAAATAGTGGCAAATCTTACTTGCTAAATATTTTCAGACAAACAACTACTTGGTCGCGGGGTTGATTATCATCGGGACAAATGTGTATATATTTGGCCTAGAGATATTTATTCCGAAGCCAAATACCCCGCCAATCAAACTTGGAAAAGAGTGGTGGGTTAATGTATGTTACTACAGAAATGTAGAGGCCCGTGCCCATCAATGAGACATACTTGTACATACATACTTATATGGTATTGCGTGTATGTATTTAAATATATATTTATAATTAGTTTTTAATTTTTTTTTAATACAAACTGCACCAAATCAATTTTCTTATGTATACGATATATTCTCAATTTATATATTTGAATGTCAAATATGCATATCAAATATTTAGTTAATTAAATGATTATAATTATTGATTTATGTTAAAGCTTAACTCGTTGCTTAAAGCTCAACTCGTTCCACCTTCAATTAAAAAAAGAAGTTCCGCGTGTTTTTGTCAATATATATTATATTATTAATAAATTCTACGCTGAGATAAAGTCACATGTTAGGAACAGAAAACCTGTTCAGTTTGATAAATGTAATTAAAATATTAGAAAAACCTTCCGTCTGTTTTTATTAATATTATCCTTCATAACAAAAACTAGAATGAATCATAATGAAACATGTTACAAATATTAATATACATGTTCATACATACTTACTCATATATGAAGAAATTTCTTAACATGTTTTGGAGTTTAAAAACTATTAATAATTATTAAAAATAGCTAAAATCTATTAACTTTAATGATTATATTTTATCGTTATAAACCACTAATAATTAATTATACACTAACTAATATAAACTAACTTATACTATAAACGTAAGTAAAAGATGATATTGAACCATATTTAAGTTATCATATCTCACAAAAATAAATAGGTATTTGTTGT
The DNA here is from genome assembly GCA_031353405.1 of Baronia brevicornis. NCBI lineage: Eukaryota > Metazoa > Arthropoda > Insecta > Lepidoptera > Papilionidae > Baronia > Baronia brevicornis. The sequence goes on along the minus strand of JASFAT010001473.1, from coordinate 485,854 downwards.
TGTGAGTATATTTATATAAACTTACAAAAAAAATAAACAATACTATTGAATCGAATTTGTCGACTGTATAATATTATCAAAACAAATAGTCGTGTAGTCTGGAAAATGAACTCAAGTCGTATTAAAAGTGCATTTATGAATGCAATAATTACGACCTAAACATCATTGTATATATGATATCATCATCATATATAATCATTTTAACATTTTGTTAATTTTGCCTTGTTTGAATAATGAATCTTGTTTATCAACTTTGTTAGAACTCGGACTGCAGAAAACAACTATCCTGACGAAGTTACATGTTTATGATTAATTCTCTATTTTGTCCTTGTTCAGAAAAGGCTAAGATAGACAATTAAATAAGAATATACATGTGTAGGTGTACGATTTTAATGAGATAACAATCATGGTTCTTACAATGTAAACACAGTACAATTACGATTGAAGATATTGAAGAATTTCTTAAAAGAGATAAGAAGGCAAGTTTTAGAGATTTCAACGGGTAATACACAACTAAAATACATACGAAGATAAAATCAAATATAAAGAACCCAAGGATAAAAAATAACACCCAAGGATTAAAAATGCCTATTTTTTGAGATGATTGATGACTCATACTGTTATGAAATAAAAATAAATTATTTAACAGGTATAATAATATGGTTTTTACAAATGCATATTGTATTTATATATAGACCATAAAGGTCTTATACTATCTGTTATTGTCCATTTCTTAAGTAAAACAACTCTTATCTGTGAAATAGATGTATCAAGAATTTTGGATTTATATTTCGATATACATACGTGCTGATAGTTACGTGCCTTTTACAAGTTGAGAAGATTAGCGATTATAGCCGTACTGTGTAGATTGTTGTAGATTGATAAATAACAATTGTTTTTATTTCATTTCTAGAATCTTATATAATTATCAGGTATATTGTTTAATTGTGGTGGCGTATTATGCAGTATAGCTCAAGTAAGATGTATAAGTAAAATGATAAGAAATAAATGCGTGTATTGTGACTTTTTGAGTTGACTGAAGAAGTCCATAGAAGATTTTGGTAATATAGCCACTATTTTATCAAGACGTAACGTGTAAAGCAAACTAATACATTCCAAGATATTTCATATTATTACATTTTACTTGATATTGGTATAATAATTGCCATCAAAGTATACAACAACTAACACCTACAATGGTACGGTAATAATACTGTTGGCCTTCAGACAATGATTATTTATCTCCATCAAAATGCTTATACCATCACCATTAAGTGGCTAGCATTCATACATTTCAAGGATTATGATATGCATTGCATAACGGTTGCAGTTGGGAGCGCAAAGTCCAGTTACGCCTACTTACATCCCAACTAACTCGATTGATTTAATTAAATAAAATCTTTACGATGCGTGGCTAAGGGCGAGCTTAGTCGCAAGCGTGCCGATCATCCCGGGATCAGACTCCCCCAGGTACTATGGTGCCTTACCTCAACATGCAGGGCTCTGCTGGGTGTTGACCTCCATCCTCCCGTTCGGCTCGTGGGATCCACTAAAGACTTGAAGAAAAGCGGGGGATAGGCGTGAATATATATATAAAAAAAAATAAAAACTTACATAACATTGTCCACTATACATTTTCTGAATCCGCTCACTTTTCCTTGATAGAAAGTCACTTTAAGACCACTTAGTGGGATTGTCAATTTGTCAATAACAAATGGGTCTAAAGTGGGAACACCAAGATCTGGGAGTCCTTTTACGAAGTCTGGTATGGCATCTTGTGTTGCTGTTACCAAGCATTCTTTCGTTGTTGCATTGCAGGGGTGAATAAAATCAGCTGTAAAGGAACACCGATATTAGTTTAATTATAAAAGTAACTTTAAAAAAATAACATAATGAATTTAATATTGTTGTAGAAATTAATATAAAATTATATTTTATTGTTTTAAATATTTCCCTTAACTTTTTAACTATGAAGTAATAAGTTCTACGAGTCAGGTGTGCATCTTTTGTTATAATATAATATTTATGTGTGTTATTTTAGCTTTATCAAGTTTAGTCGAGCGAGAAAATGAAGTCGTTATTCTTCGAGGTATATTTTTAATTTTCAGTATTTTTATCATCATTAGCCTACAGCAGTTCACTGCTGACTGGTACGATATAGATTTCCTTTAAAACGCGTAACCCAGCCTGATCTTTGGCTAAGCGTATCCAGTCTTTCTCCATACAGCGGCACTGCTGAATTCGTCGCTTCTTCTTTCCATGGAAAATTCCACACTACTTTATAAAAACAGGGAATCTTTGAACTCTAACGATTGCCAGTTGTCTAACAAACACGACCAGCCCGTTGCCATTTCAGTTTGCAAACTCGAAGGGCTATGTTCCGTTTTCTATGGTTATGGTAAAATACATATTAAGTAAATATTATTTATACGATGACAAAATTTTGTACTTCAGGATAAACTTAAGTAGACACAACGTATTTCAAAATGTCACAAGTAGGTATTTTGTTTATCTTCAATAAATAGTAAGGTTAGGTTTTGTGAAAAATATAAAAACAAATGTAGCGATTCTTACGCCATTATACATGTGTAGGTGTACGATTTTAATGAGATAACAATCATGGTTCTTACAATGTAAACACAGTACAATTACGATTCAATTGTACTCGTGGTAAATATACTGACACTGTGAAGGCTAACCCAAAATGAAAAAGTACACACGATCATGAAGGCTGTTCTCGCAGTAAATGTTATTGCTTTTGCAATATCGTAAAGCTATACGAGTATTACTTTAATGGATTTGTTAGCAGTTAGATTGAACGGAATAGCAAAATCGTATTTAGTGCCTACAAAAAATTATAATGGATCAATTCAAGAACAAAGAGATAACTAATGAATATTATTCAAAAAATTTACTCAGATTTTTCTACATTATAAGTTGTTAATTTTAACTATTAGCGAATAAACCAACATCGATTTGGTTAAACGTAATCTTAATAATAAAAAAAAAACATTAAGATAATCAGCGAAATGTAAAAAAATTCTAAGCTGTACTTTGCTTAAGTCAACTCGCCCAAAGTTCACATCGTACCTACTTGGAATTATAGATATATTATAATATTAACATACAAATATCGAAAAACAATAGGTTTCATTCAAGACCTTTAAAGGTTCAAATATTTCGTTTTGAATCTGTCTAGGGTCTCTATCTTAAATATATACTCGTATTTATATGTAAATTAATAGGTTTCTAGACTAGGTTTATGGTGACTCCATAAACCTAGTCTAGAAACCTATTAAAAATCTAAAATTTCGCAGTATTGTAAAAAATTGTCTCCATGAAATATAGCCATAGTATTTTGTGCGACACGCTGAAGTACTGACGTCAGGATGCCGTTAACCACTTGGACGGTATTTTAGTACTGAGATGGTCGTTAGATTTGTTTCCAAGATTTTACTTATGAGGCATCTCCACAGAAAAAATCCATTGTGGTGAATTCCGTGAACCTGGGTGGCCAGGGGATAGGAAGAAATCAGGAAGAAGTTCCATGGACTCTCTAGCAGTGTGAGGCATGGTGCTATCTTGTTGAAACCATGTACAGAAAGTGAAGGATGTTCTCGCAATACTGATAGAAATTAATCAGTAATCATGTGCTGATAAGAAACACCATTCACAGTAATGGCTTGTTGCCGGCCGCCCGTTATATTTATTTATATTATATAATTTTTATAATTGGATTTTAGGTTTATTAAAATGAATTTTAAAAAACAAAGTATAGGGAAATAAAGAAAACATAAAAAAATGTAATATATTTGAATTTGAATTATATAAATATATAAAGCGAAATACATAAAATACCCTAGCCAGACCAGGGGATTTGGCCAGTTATTACTAACTCCCTACACAAAAGATATCATTTTTAAAAACATTATTTTTTAGTCCCTCGTCATCCATTTCCGGTTATAAAGATATATGTTTGATTTGGCCTCTTAATGACGAAGTCAGTCATTTGTCATTATCATGTTAATAAGAAATACATACAAAAGTTTATTTACAGAAATATGGCTATTGGCTTTATATTGTAATTTTATTTGCCAATAAAATTGAAAAGCACGTACAAAGAATGTGAATTATTTCTTTAGGTAAATCTATATCCTTCTTCTTTAAGTATAAAGTTCAATTAGAAGTTGCTATTTTTATAATAAATATAATATAATCAAAATGTAATAAAGTATGTGGCACATATTAAATAAAATATCTTATGTATCGAATATTATCTCTAACAGACGTTTGTTTTTTTTGTCCACTGTTATATGTATATACCACTGCTGGTGGAATGGCCTCCCCATTTCTAAAGGAATAGATACAAATCCACCGCGGTCATTCAAGGCCGAACTGTGGGGAAACCAGATTCGGAATAATTTTTTGTGGGTGATATATACTTACAATACATATACATATTTATTTCGGTTCGACAACCTAACTCGCAACCACTGACTGAAAAGAATAGTTTACTCTTGAACCAATTACGTTGTCGTACGCATTTAATTAGGTGAAATAAATTATCTTCAAAGACAACTATATTTATATAAGACTCTCTGTACAAGAATATCTGAATATAATAATTCAATTTCACATTTAAACTACGGTTTAATTTCATAATTAATCGGGAAGATATATGAATAATGAACTTGGCGCGATTAAAATTAAAAAATAAAAATTATATTATAAGTGTTTGAAATCTTTGTTTTTTGAGGTTTACTTGTGTTGATCATCTATCGCTTTAATAATTTATTGCTAGGCACATATATTTCTCAAAGGAAGGAAGAGGTCCTCACGCTGGAAAGACGGGTTAACGACCGTAGTGCTTATACGTGTACCACTAAAGTTTAGCCTGGCCGTCACCGAACGTTAGTTATACCGTCATCAGCCGATCGTCACACCCTTATACGTCGAGTAAAAAGATGTACCGCGTGCATGTGAGTTTGACTGTTTAAGTAAATAATTTTGTTAGAATACCAGCTTGTCGACATGGCTTACGAGCTCGCCGCAGCGTTTGATTCCGGTGCCGACTACACACAGACGGCATTCTACAAAATATTCTACGCCAACCAGCCGCCAGAAATGGGGAGCAGGTTTTAAAATGATTAGGCCGAATATACAATTCCCCAAATACCGCTGGAAGCAGCGCAGCAAAGACCGGGAGGCGGTCCCCTCCCGAGCATAGGCCCGAGTAGGCTAGCTCCTACACCCCTGACAAGGTGTAGATCTCCCCTGAATGAAATGGGAAGGAATAGTAAAATTTTACCATTGTCTTTGTTAGTTCAATTGTATATGTAAATTTATGATTTGATTGGCCTTTAAAATACAAGAGATGTGACATTAATAAGACATTCACAAAGCGCAGTAGTATATGACTCATTTTGAAAATTAAGATCACGGTATCGATCGATGTATACACCCGACACATTGCAACGAGTATGAGTGTGATTTATTGACAGTGGTAGCACCAACTTAGGGTCACGGCCATCAAAACTTGTTTATTGATTTTAGAGTACGGTATTACGGTACGGTAATATATAGTAGTAGACTCATCAGTGAAATGTCCAAATCTGATAATAATTAGAAATGATAATAATAAAAATAAAATATTTATTAAGTTTAGTATCTTTTTCTTGGATGTCCAAGCCCTTCGTTGGTCAGATGGAAAAAGTAGTCAACAAAATAGTACCTAGAATGTTTATATTTTTTAACATAACTATGAGAATAAAAGTGATAATAGTAATAATATACAATAGGATAATAGTAATAATTAATAGTAGGAGATGATGGACTCATACAGCAATTTTCTAGTTTACACTATACATAACAATCATACTATCACTTTGTTTAATATATATGTATGTACATGCTTCCAAGGATAGAAATAATCAGTCCACAGGTTCCAGACTACAAATTTATTATTGGTAATCAAACATAACTTTTAAGTATTTTCCTTAAAGACGTAATAAAAAAAACAGATAGCAATCTTTTTTTAATCAGGGCAAAGTATGAACTATAGCTTCGCTTTTGACCATTCCGTTTTTCACATGGGTGTCGTACGAGACAAGTGTAGGATTAAATACCGGTACTGATCTGCAATCCCCAATCCCCTTGTTCAACGTATGGATTAGAGCACTGCCCCTCAAGAGACGCGAATATAAACTTTTGCTGCTGTATTGATCATAGTAATGATAAACTAGATAAGATTTATATCTTAGCATCATCAGTTAAAGTAATTTTGTTTTATTGCACTGGACTGGGGTACAAAGATATAGTGTTGAATCACTCTTAGTTACAACCTTTAATATAAAAAAAAAATATGCAGGTTTTATGTCTATAAATAAATAGATTTATTCTCATAGAAAAAAATTGTAACGGTGTAATATAAGTGCTAGAGAAATAAAGATTTAATAAAATATTATCAATATAATATTCTACGACCGATTGGCTCAGTGGCGGGACCCTCCGCCCGCGGAGTCAATGGTCGCGGGTTCGATTCCCGTATCGGAATAAATATTTATATGGATTTATAAATGTTTATTCCGAGTCTGGTAACCCCCCCAATCCGCATTTCCTTTCCTGCTCTTTCCTTTCCTCTCTATCCTTTCCCTTCCTCTCCGCCAATCCGCGGTCTGCCGTGCCAATGGATGCGTGGCTAGGGGCGAGCCTAGTCGTAATCGTGCCGATCGTCCCGGGGTCGGGCTCCGGCCCCGGGACTATGGTGCCTTACCTCAGCATGCAGGGCTCTGCTGGGGCTGACCTCCATCCTCCCTTGCGGCTCGTGGGATTCACTAAGACGAATTTAATATACCTAATTTGTCGAAAATGACGGCGACGTGGTTCGCCACCCGTCACGTCCTGATTCTCACGACGGCAAAAAGCGACCAAGGACGAGCCGTTTCGCTGCGATGAATGGCAGCGGATGGAGCTCTGTGGTCTCTGCCAACCCCTGCGGGGGATAGGCGTGAATATATAAAAAAAAATAATATTCTACTATTAACCTTATCTCGTTTGCATAGTGTTAAATAATCGATATTGTGTCATAGTACTGTACTAACGATTATTTGATCGTGATGTAATCATTTTAAATTATACTTAATTGTTAATTAATTTTTCTTAATAGCGTACCAATAACTGCTATTATGGTTTACACATTTTGATGTAATGAATATTTGTCGGTTGTAATTATTGTTTTACTTTTTCGTCATTAGTACCTACTGCATAGTTATTTTAATTTTTTATGGAGAACTTGAGCTCAATAAAGTTATCGATTTTTATATAACTAAAGGATACTTAATGTTCCCGCGTACTAAGTTATATCGACGCAAAAAAGCGAAAACAGTAAACTGCAAAATGAAAATTTGTCAAAATTGTACCTGATTACTTAAAAACAAAGTTTCAATGCTGTACAAAATGTTCTATTGGTCGTAGAGTTCTAAGACTCAGATCATTCAACGCAGTATTGTTTTTTTGATCAGAATACGCAATAATTTTCGACATCATTTTCGCTTTTTTGCGTCGATATACATATATAATATTATTGATCGATATATTTATATCAATCGATCTGTTATTGGTAAATAAAAATATTATAAATCATTATCATCTTTACCAATACAGAGAAAAGTGTCCATTGTTAGATAGATCAATATTATGATAATAATAATTTTTTATGCATTAGAATCATAAACCCTCAAATCTGGATATACTATCTGTAACAGCGCAATTTGGGACGTATTGTTTTCAGTATGTATTTATAGGATCGTAAAGAACAAACAATAAAAGCACATAGAACAAAAATACACTCGTCTATAACAGTATTTCTAATGTAATCCGCATAGTTAACCTTTCTCTTTCTTGTTACAAGATGTGCCCGTGTTTGTGATTGGCAAGAAGAATAAATTAAAATAAATCCTATACACATCAGTGTTATAAGTGACATATAACTGCGATTTGACTACTTTTTTACCAGTAAGATAATGGTAATGAAAACGATAATACTTTTTCCATCGACCTTTGTTTAAAATGTTTTAGTGAAATTTTGTTTATGGTCTTTTTGTTATTTTAATATTGTAATCATACTTTTTTAGATCAACGTAATCAAAAAATAAACAACAGTAACTTTACGTGTAAACATGGTGTGTCCTAGCATGGTGGCAACTGTAACTTGACCATGAAGGAAATGATATTATAATCGCACGTAATGATTGACTAAATGAAAAACGAATCATTGAAATACGCGCCGCTTAATTTGTCATATGTTTGCTGTTTGTTTATATTTTATATCGTATTAAAATAAACGCAGGTAAACTTTCGTTAATAATTTTCTTCGTTTTACACCGTTTTGGTTATCTTAAAACCGTGATTGTGAACTCACGAAATAAATATTTTTTCCTAACGTATTCTTACGACCTTTGCAGAAAATAGCTATATCATAATTCTCCTAGAGTTTCCATATACCATTGGAAAACTACTTGCGGTAGTCGTTGCGTACTGCCTCGATGACTATATTTTGCCATGCATTCATTATGATATTTCTATCTGACTCACGTGAAGATTTTGGGAGTGACGTTAGATAGGTCATAACTCACCACCATAAAGAAATATGACATAATCTATCATAATATAAGACCATTCAATCATAATATGAAAATTATAGGTTATTCTAGTGATAGTCCGGTAGCACTTTCTATCGCTGCTTACGCTTTGATTTTGTATAGTTAAGACTTGTCTTTCATCATCTTCTCATTATTGTTTCTTGTTAATATGGAATAGATATATTTAATTACATTGTATATACACAGCAGAAATAGCACATGGTAAGGATCAGGTTTTTTTATGAAGCTTTAGGATGACGAGAATTCCGGTTATATTAAAAACATTGTCTTCTTAAAAAAAGATACACCTACACTTTTATTAAGAAGGCTTTTTAGGATAGTTTTGCATAATTAAACATTGGTGTGGGGTTAATTATTATCTCATTTATAATACATTTATTTATAGTCCTTTTTTATGTTTTCCTTATTTTTTCTAAATTATCAGAAATATTTTTGAAACAATCGTAATTTTGTGTATACGAACTCGTTTCGATCTAGTTTCTTGGAACTTCTACTGAGTACATATTTCTCATACCTAATACGTTTTCCCTTATCAGTAAGTAATCGAATAATTTTCATTATAATAGAATAATATTGAAGAATTTAATATGCGTTGACAAGAAATGGCGAAGGAAATAATACTATAAGTCCTTATTTAGAATAAGTTCTGAATGATGGAATATGATAAATCAACCACGTCCATATAAATACTTATTTTGCTGTTACTGTTTATTTCATTAATAACACGGACTAAGAGAAACTCAGGAGATAAATATATTTAATTTTTATTGGGTAGGAAAATAAACATGTAAGGCTATCGTCTAATGAATAGCAATTAATGCCGCCTATAAACAGTAACAACACTAGCACAATTGCAGAACCGATAATTAGTTTTGTATAGCATACAGTATATATACTCGTATATAGCAAGGTGTTAATTATTTCATTTATCACCACTATAACATGTTCAACATATTCTTTAAAAACCTAACGCTATAATTACAATAAATTTAACACAATAGTGGTAACGCGTATTCAATAATACTTTTTGTAATATAGCAGTGTGACAACAAATAATCTGTTAATTTAAAAAAAAAGATGTTATATCATATCAAAAATTTAACAAGTACTACATACATAAATAGTTGAGCAACATTTTTGCATTCCATGTTAAATCAAAGTTGCTTATTACAAAACCTATCTAAATATTATTGTAAAACTGTTGTTTTATTCAATATATAGTTTAAAGCTAATCCAAAAAATGTTTTTTGTAAAAAAAAACCTTAAAGACACTTACGTGCTAATTTAGCATGCGTTATTCCACAAAAACTGCTCAAGATACTCAATACAATACTAAATTTAAAATACAAAATCATTTTTCTTAAGTTATATTGGTAATTTGTGTGGAGCAATTAAAAGTAGCTTCACCACTGCACCGACCGCCGAGAATAACTGCTTTATATCTTCTAAACGGATAGACATTACTGGACCTTCAGAACTGACATTGTACGCCGGCAACCGGTTCCAATTCGAACCTTATCGAAGATATAAACATTTTTTGTCCACTTCTTAAACAAAGCTATCATTTATACTGTAAATATATCATATCATCGCTTTAATGGAATCAAATTACTTATTACTTGTAGTTATAGTTTAGATTCGAAAGGAATTTGTACATAATGCAATGATGAAAAGGTATTATATCATAAAAACTTTGTAATGAGTTACTTAAGGTTATTATTAAATCTGTCCATTACGAATTTTTAACATTTTTTGACTAATCTTATACCGTAACTTAAAGACACGAGTCACAAGAATATTTATCATTCGAAGCTGCCCTTGTGTGAGATTAAATCTGCTTTGAATAAGAAGTAGACGCAATTCAGAATGAAAGGTAACTCCTTTCGAAACACTAAGTTTTCTTCCTCTTGATTCGTTCATTCATTCTTTCATCTAGATGATAAGTTACAAAATATTTTCAACATAGAGATTGTTTTTCAAAACTATATTAATAATACTAGATAGTTTATCGCTTTGAATCGCGAACTATTTTAAGTCGAAAAGCTTTATACGTAACGATTTATAATTTTTTTCTTGTTTCGCGTAAGAATAATATTGTATCATTATAAGAGATCAAATAACTGCATATTGAATTTGAATATGGCCCCTGACATTTAATTCCAATTTCCGTTCGCCGTATAATAATTAAACAATATTCATTATTTTGCATCAGAGTGCTATAAAATAATTCAATATATACATATAAATAAATGGTTAACTTTAACTGTAATATTAATCTTCCTATTCATACAATATATTAAAACTCGTACAATATTGTATAAAACTAATGAGATATTATAACAGTATTTGATTTCAGTCTTTTCTAAGCAAATAAACTACTTTGCAAAATAACGGGCACCTTACAGTCATTTGCTTTGCAATGGATATTATTAATATTTTTAGTATGTGATTAGCTTAGATGACTACAAACTTCTTTTTTAGAATTTTTTTTAACACTTAAATCCTAAAATCGATGTTTTGGACAATATAAACAGAAATTCGTGTGAAAAAGACATTTTTATAGATATAGTAAAATAAAGGGTATATGGATATAGAAAAATAAGTATTTTATGGTAACTTAATAAAAAAGAGACATTAAAAAAAATAAAAATTAATAGCAAGTACGATCTCCCCTTGCAGCAACTATGGCATGTAATCACTTTCCACCAGGATTTTCATGGTGTCCTGTGGAAAATGTTCTCACTCAGCTGAGATCACACGTTTAAGCTCCCTGATGATTTGTGGAAGTGGTTGAACAGATCGTACTCACCTTTTTAGAACATCAGAGGTGCACAATGGGGTTAAGGTCGGGGCTCTGTGTTGGCCAGTCAAAATGACGAATATAGACCACTTGCATATAAGCATGTACGTTGCAAGAACGGTGGGTGGGTGGGAATGATAATGCTCAGGGCATTATCATCCATGCAAATGTCATCTTCACCAATTACAGTCAGTGCGGGTTGACAAAGGATATTTGTTATATGCCTTTGTGTATTTAGTGAGCTATTTTCAATGAATATTATCTCGGTACGATAGCTGGAAGTTACGCCCGCCGGAAATATAACAGATCCTCCACCTTAAGGGCTGATTTATTCAAAACACACGTCAGCATTGCGTCCCTGGCCTTCGTAATACTCACCGACGTCGGTCCTCGCCATGCAGACAAATTTTAGTCTCATCGGAGAAGAATACACTACTCCAGTTACCTGGTGTCCAAGATAGGCAATTTCTAGTAAACATCAAATGATCAAACCGGTGCTCACGGAGTAACACGGAGTAGCCTCCACCACAAAGTCCATAGACTAACTTATGTTCCTTATAGGTCTCTCTAGGTCTTCCTTATAGGTCTATGTAACTGCATTTGCGATTTGTGCAACGTTTTCTCCCAGAACCTTGCCTTCTCTGAACGGAACCTTGGTATCGAGTCCAGGTTCTTTCGACGATTAAATGACTTACATTTAACCGCTGTGAGATGTAACATTGGCTACACCCCACTACACTACAATCTTCCAGCAGCGCTATAATTTTAGTAGCTCTTATCGCTTTTACTTCTATTATAATAGATACAAATATATCTGTTTTAAGTCACAATAAGGCAAGATGATGCGACAAACACAAGTTATTCTACTAGAAATAACAAAAAGTTACGTTTAGTTGACTGATAACCTTCTAACAACAAACCCGCGAAAGACAGTCGTGACAGATCAATTTAAATAAATATATTTTTGTTACATAATATATGGTTTACAATTTTGGTCATAGTGGCTTCCACATACAAGGACATAAAAGGTAGATAGATATATGCTGTCGGACTTTTATTTAAAATTATTCAAGACAAATAATCCTACGGTACATCATCTTTGTGTAACTCCAATGGTTTAGGCAGCGTACGCCAACATAGCTCTCAAAGGCCAGATTTTTTACCGACTTAATTGACATGTATCGTTATATTACGACCAAAATTACATAAAATCATTACAAATTGTAGCCTTTATGTTATTCCGATATAAAACCTATAATAATAAAAAATAATTTCATACTGTAAAGTTTCATCCACATCCGTTGAGTAGTTTTTTCGTGAAAGAGTAACAAACATACATCCATACTCACAAACTTTTGCATTTATAATATTAGTAGGATATCTTTATTCGCATTAAATTGGGCAATTTACAAGATTTTCAATTAACATATAACGCGTTCTTTATTGTAGTCAAGATAAAAATAGCTGGCAAAAATGTTTTGAGAGTTCGAGCGCTAGTTTCCCATTGCCTTCCACATAGCAGTAATTTGACAATTTAGAACATTCTGGTTACGCTTAGCATAATACACAAAAAGGTGAATTGTTTTTTGCCCTTGCGTAGTAGTTACTTATGGTAACTTCTGCCCCTCTATTGAGTTACAAGTTATGGTACTTACCTCTTCTGCCTGTATTACCATGTTACCTTACTAGTATGGACTTACCTATTCTGCCTATATTACTATGCTTCCTTACTAGTATGGACTTAACTTTTCTGCCTACATTACCATGCTATTATATAATATCTTCACCGCTGTTGTCATGAAATCTTCACTAACTAACACTGAGCAAGGGATTCGTGATGGAAATTATTACATCGACTAGGTGCTTAAGTTGCGGGTGGATTAGAAATATAATATCAATAATATGATCTTTTTAATATTCAATATATCTTACTATCCTTTCAGCAAATGGTTTCTTCCTCAAATGTTCTTTATCTTGAAGAAACAGATCCAAAATTTTGCATTATTTGTAGAATAATTGAACATTATTAAAAATATATCTTTAATTTAAATAAAAAGACATCAACGCACACTATTCGAGATTAATAATACTATTTTATAAGGATACTTAATAATAAAATAATATATCTCAAACGCTCGTATGTATATGCAAATACATGATGCATATTTTTTAAGATTTTGTGGCCATGGTGAAAGAGGTTTACAGACACTAAGAAGCCTGCCTATCTAAGAAGAAATCGGATGGGTGTTTATACTTTCTTGCTTGATGAAACCAATTCGAACTTTCTAACATTTCGTAAAATTTCATGAAAAATAAAATGAATTTACTGCAAAATATGGGATCTCAATTTAAATTGTTAATTAACTTGTGTTAAATTTATAATTAAAGGTAAGAGGTTAGAAGGTAGTTAATATTCAAATACGTTTTAATACATCCAAATATCTCTTGTTATCCTTCTAGTATTCCAATATTTCGCAAGTAATAAAATAAAAGTACATAAATTAAATTAATTAAGCAGTTAATTGACTGTGTAAGTTTTAATGATAATTTTACAGTAAACTCTATGTTTTTGTTAACATTGACCTTAGATTTGCCACATAATTCATATAAATGTATTGAGAATTAATAGATGACGTAAAAATGTAAATAGAAATTAAATTTAAATATTTTACTATATTGTAAAATAAAAAATTATGTGCCTTGACAAAAAATGAAATAAAAATTATCGACACTATACAACGTCAAGATAAAAATTCGGGACAAATATTGAAAGAGTCAGTTTTATTGTGAAGGTTAATGATGTTACCGATTTTATCACTGTATTTCTTTACTCAGTTTATTAAAAAAACTCATTGTATGATTTGGATTGATGTTGTTGGCCCTGAGGCCTCCATCAACACAACTCGCGAGTGTCGGTCCGGGATCAACGATAACAATGATGATAAGGCGATGAAGATAGCTTCTCAACCTTCTAATCTTACTGGAATGAAAGAAAAGGCAACGGAAGCCCATGAGGGGCGAGTAGCAATATCCTCAGATGACTTTGAGGCTTCGGTTTTTGTCATTAAGGGATAAAAAAGTTAAATTGAAGAAATGTCCCATCGATTTGATATTGTAATTTCGATATATGTGATCATTGTAGTTACTCTTTTGTTGTACTTAATTTCATTTAATGTAAAATAATTATATTATTTATTAACATAATATTTCTTTCGTTGTTCAATTTCAAAACCCAGTGAGAAACATTGCCAAGTACAAAACAGACCTAAAATTATGTAGTTACTATGTCATAAAACATCGTTTTACATTGATAAAATGTTTAAAAATACCATATAAATAGAATTTGAGAATTAAAAACACAAACATAATGAAGAAAATTGTAAAAAAGCAAATGGTTTTTTGACCTTCCTATAAAATGTCTCACTTGGTCTAGATATTAAAAATGCGTAGTCGTAGTCGTAGTAGTAATGTAAATTGTAGCCGTAGTAGTAATGTAAATTGTAGTCGTAGTAGTAATATAAATAATATACATGACTCTTAAACCACTATACTAGAAATCGTTGTACCATGGTTGGTATTGCAATGTACCAATTACATGGATAAATATTCAGACTTCTAGGCCATACAAATTCTTAACCATTTAAACTTCCCCACTGCACCACTTGAATCCACATTAACTTTTAATACATTGAACAGTTTTCATTCCTTAAAAAAGTATTTAATAGTTAGTTCAAAGAGCAGATTGTTTACAATTAAATATAAAGAAATATTTTTCTGACACTTCTACAGTAAACTAAAGAGCTCAGTATAGTTTCTCTAGAAAAATTAACACTATAATATAATATATAACAGGTCGCAAGTTTGTTTATAATCCATATAAGTATATCCAACTGTTGGTCACGGGATCTTACACTTTTTAGAGGAAAGAATATGACCCTCCACGTTTGTCTAAGGCGTAATTGCGGAGTATCCCGATTCGGAATAGATAGCTATATGCAATCTTTATATTTATCTCAATGATTCGAATCTGCGAACATTGACTTTGAAAGTGGTTACTTTACCACTGAGCTAATTACGTATGTCACAAGTTAAAAAGACGTACTACTACTGACTAGATTGACCAGTTTGGACCATTATGTTGTCCGTTGCGAGGGCTCATACTCAGTGCTGATGATTCATTTCATATTATTAATTGCTTGAACAATAAGTACCTTTGACCTTAACATGAGTATCCTTAACCGGCGAGCTTGCATGAGGAGAATAACGAGTGTGGAGGAAGCAAGGGAAGTATGCCGAGATCGTAGCAGATGGAGATCTGTGGTCTCTGCGTCTCCTACGGGAAATAGGCGTGACGATGTGTATGTTTGTATGTGAACAATTAGCTATAATATGAAATACTATTTTTGCGTTATAAAAATATTTATCACCTTCAAAATTGTTTCAGACGGTGTCGTGAATAGGAGACCTCCAAATTAATTAATATTTCATTCAAATAATAATTAAATTTTAACTCAAAAAACTATACGATATAATTATGTATTATCATTTAATTTATTATATATAAAAACATTTAAATACAATGGTGATATTCACACGCTTATAAACCGTAACGTTTGTTATGTAAGAAAAATGTATTTACTTACAGTTTTAAAATGCTTTCAACCATAACCTTTGCTCAAACAAACAAAGGCTTTAAAATCTTTATTTTTTTAAAATAAGAAAGAATTTTCGAGAAGTTGCACATTTTTGAAATATTATATTTCAAAACACACAATCACCTCTTGCTACCATTACAGTCAACCACACTTGCACACGGTAAATCAATAGTCATAATCAATGATAAACATAGCATTCCAGTACTAGACATTGGCTCCCTCTTAACCAATGAAGAGTGTGGCTATAGCCATTCTAGCATGAAGGGGCCGACTGGACTAGAAAACTACCGTACTTCATATAACAATCTGCATCAAGTGGTAGCATTTTACCATGTTACCGGTAACATGGGTGTAAAATACGAACGCCTGATTCCTCTCCTATTTCTTTATTTCCTTCTCCCCCACCCATAACATCCTTATTCCCCGCCCATTATTCACATGTTTATATTATGGTAGGCAACGCATCCGTTATGCCCTTAGTATTGCAAATGTTTATGGACCGTGGTAATTGTTCACCATATCCGCTTAATATCATGCTTTTATAAAAAACATTTTTAGCACAAGGACTGGGGATCTCAGATTGGTTTCTATTACTCAGGTTGACGCTACTACCCGCATATTGGTATTTTCTCCCAAAGTCGTCTTATACGACACCCACGAAATTAAATGGGCTGACTGTATTCTATGCCGCGAACGATGCAGGAACTGTGGGTAGAGTTGTTCTAAATACAATGTAAATTTACATAAATTATTACCTTGTATTCAGAACGACTATGGTATACCCCCAGTTTCACAAGTGAGAAAAGATTAGCTTTGCGGTCAGTAATTTGCCTGCCCAGCATGTACAGCCTATTCACTTCTCAAAGACTGTCAACGCTGCTGTAATTCTTATGATGCTATGGATTTCTGTGAGCGGCGTTGATTACTTTTCATTCGATGACACGGTTGCACGTTTGCCTTCCTATCTGTATATTCCTATTCTATATCTATCATAAAAGCAAGCTGCTATT
Organism: Baronia brevicornis; assembly: GCA_031353405.1. Classification (NCBI taxonomy): domain Eukaryota; kingdom Metazoa; phylum Arthropoda; class Insecta; order Lepidoptera; family Papilionidae; genus Baronia; species Baronia brevicornis. The sequence continues at coordinate 468,729 of JASFAT010001473.1, read as the reverse complement.
AGGTGTTGATAATGGAATGTCAATAAATTATTTGAAGAACTACACGACCACTCGGGTCAATAAGTCCAAAACAGATCACAACTAAAAAATTGTTTTGATTAAAAAAAATAGATGAGACGTAATTAGTATGTCTATTATATGTCGAAGGCAATTCATCGAAATTATTCAAATAACTCGAATTGTATCGACATAAAATTGTTTTATTGAATAAAGGAGTATGTGATCGGGAGAGTGCATTTTGCATAAAATGAAGCCACTTTACATCCTGTACTGGTGACATTGTTGGAATTCCTTAGAAGAGATCACCGTTGCCGAATATAAGTTTCAAACCATGGTAACAGAACCAGTACCACGATTTGCTGCTTATATTTTTATATGTATATGTAGAAAATGTTCTTTAAATGCAAACAAAAAACTAAAAAAGAAACAATATCGAGTTTTCCTAAGGTTTTCTTCAATAATATTTTAGGAATATTTTAAAATGTACGATATTTTGGACAAAGGTGATCCAATAGTCAATGTTGTGGTAGACATAAGCGAGCATATTTGAGTTTACCACTGCAAACACACAATTCCCTTACGTCGTCGTCATTTTATTAAACTTATATTTTAATTTAACATACAATGCATTTATTGTTAAAAATCATACTACAAAATTATAAATACAACTCTTATATAACATATAAGTACTAAATATAATACAATAAGGTAGTTTTACTATTAAAAACATATATTATATATTATTCCAATTTAAGTAGGTTATAAACTAAATTATTCTAGAGTTTGAAGTACTCTATTAAAATTAAAAAATACAAGTATAATTAACACAATATAATTGGGCTTGAACTTAAAATTAACTCTTATAAAATATTGTTAAAAAATTATGAAATACTGATTCTTCTTATTATAATATATTTTTATTGACATTTTTTAAAAGGAGAGTCAATGATCTTCAAAATATTCAATACCTAATATTTTGAAAATGGTGGGTTCTGGTAGTTATATCGTACCAAAAAATTACACTTTCAGTGTTTAGGTATTGGCACAAGCAGTAATTCATCGTAAGGTACGGCGTCAAAGAACTTTCTCGCCGTCTCTATAGTAGTGTTCATTGCAAAATCAACAACTGGCTGTCCAAATTCTTCTGTCACCACTCTCCAATTTTCATTTAAAAATCTAAGAACCGTGTCACCTATAATTTTATGTAAAAAACATGGATTAGTTTAAGTGAAATTTTATGTATCACATCTGAGTAATCGAAAAATTTGGGGTATTGTCTATTAAATTAATATCAGTTGCTAAGTTAATAGGTATAAATCAAAGTGCATTACTATCTGAAATAATATAATAATAGTAATCTTTGAATATCTAAATTAAGTAAATACTTTGTAGAAATGTGGATTTGAGTAAGTGAACATATATAAAAGTTATGTACTTCAATTTAGACTAATTAAGCACGTAGTTAGTCATTTAAAAGAAAATAATCCAAGTACTTTAAATAAATATGAAACATTTACATTGGAGAATAAACTTGACAGCGTGATAAATTTGTATTGTAAATAAACGAACATTTCAGAGGTATCAAAGAAGCGCTGGGATTTGAACATGTTTCCATTGCGTTTCGCAAAATTTTAACTAATGAATATTCCTAATTTAAGCTAGCCTTTCTGATTTAACCAGTTTTAAACTTTACTTTTAAAACGGTTTCCCTGCTTTGCTAACTAAACAAGTACTTACTTAACTCCGCGTTTCCTTTAAAGAGATTTGTAATGGTGTAATAAATTCTTTCACCGTAATCGAATGTATACCTGTAGCTTTTAATGCCGAAATGATCACGCTGGTTCTCATCTTTGAAGTATTTAGTCTTTATATTCATTTTTATTACGGAGTTAACTGCAATTTAAAAGAGAAATAAATTAATATTTAATCTTTTCTATCTAGGCATGTTTTTTTATATCAACAATCATTTTTCTGTTAATTAGAAACGTAGTGTTTAAAATATATCAAACATCGTTATTAAGATATACAAGATATTGGACATAAACTTGCTTTTGGTCAGCATGCAGCACGTAGCTTGACCTTCGGTGTAACACATTCTGTTAGTTAAAAATCCCTTCACAGGTTGGCAATTCACCAAAGTTATTGCACATTATATTTGCCTCCATATGAACAAAGTGGGACTTTGTTATTTGTGTCCATTTTCCCTTCTGACCCGAAAACCCACAGAGTGCTAACTGTGTAAGATGTATCCAGGATGTTTGATGGTAGGCAATTTCTTATATACTTAAATCTTCTATTATTCAATTTAATGATTGTTTTATAGTAGTGAATATAATTGAAATACACTCGAAAGTTAAATTTTATTGTTGGATGAGATTTAAACTCCCATTTAACACTCAAGTCTATATATGTATGTACATTTTATTAAAGTTCAATATGGTTTAGAATTCAGGAGGATTAATCACCAAACTTAGCGGTTATTTGATATGCAATATTCAAAAAGCATAAAATAAGTTAGAGGTTTCTAAATATTTCATCAAATCTTTTACAAATTTAATATAATATTGTATATTATATTATAAATTAAATTTGTTATAAAAGTTATAAATAGAATAAGATAATAAACAAATAATAACAAAAGAATTTAGCATAAATGAAATATTTACATTCCAGAAGAGACTCCGGAAAATAACAAAAAAAGATGTTTCAGTGACACGTACCTATTTTAATTTTACAATCCCCTTCGCCATTTATTGGAAACAACAGGAGCCTTCCCACAGCTGTGTACTTTCCTTTGATTGTTATGTTACACTTCACCTCCAAGAGGAATATATTTTTTTCAAGGTAAGCTCTGAAAAAAAAATATTATAAAACAAATATCTGAAAAAAATATAATATATTTTGTTGAGACGTCATTTCATACTTATGCTAGAATCCAAAGTAGTACAGCAATTAAATTATTAATAAGTTTTATAATCCAAATAATTTACATTCATAATATATATTCGTAAAAACGAAAATCAGAAAGTTTTGAATTTCATATGATAAGGTGCGATTTAGCGCCTGTCAAATAAAAAGAGCAAGGGACAATAATAATTTTCTCAGGGCATTATGTGTAAAAATGCATAACACACTGGTCAGACTGCCTTTGTTTACATTATTACATTATAATTGAATTTAGTACTCTTTGGAGAATTTGGAGAAGGAAATATTGGCACGCAATATTAGAGAGTGGGCAGGGATACCAAGTGTCGTGGAACTGTTATGCGTTTTTGAAGCCAAAGATAGTTATGCTGTATGGGCTCCCAATTTTCCCTATTCGGAGAGGCACTAAAAGAAGATCAGCTAAAGATAATATCGTATGTGACAGTATGTTCAGGTTATTAAGAACTAATAAATGGTTCGCGACTATACTTGCTTGTTTTATTATAAAAAAAATAATCAAACTCAATGTGAAACTTCCAGAAAGGGGATATTAGCTAGTATAACAAATTATATCATATTATAAGGAACAAAAGAAATACATACTGACTGTTATAAACATAATATTTTATACATAAAGTTTTTATACCTAAATAACTTTTCATAAAGTTATCTTAATTATGTATTGTGTATAATGTATTTATTATGATTATCTTTATTATATGCACATATGATATCACTGCCGAATTTTCATGATATGTATGGAATACATTTAGTTTTTTAACTTGCCTTTAATACCTACGTAGACGAACATGTAATTATAGCATTAATATCTAAAGTAATAATGATATTTTAGTTTTAATTTTCGTTTATTTCGCCATAATTTATTTGAATATTCCATTCTTGATTTTGACTAAGTCTACAGATATTATTATTCCATGTTTGTATAATGACTTATATAATTCTAGTATAGATAACACAGCATATAAACATTTAAAAATCATAAAAAATATGCCGATTTACTCACTCCACATTTAAAACTTGACATTTTCTCAAGCCTGTTACTTTTCCATCTAGAAATGTAACTTTAACTCCTGGTAACTGAATCGGTAGCTCATCTATTACAAAAGGGTCCAAAGATGGTACTCCGAGATACGGTATACCCTTGGAAAAATCTGGTATAGCGTCTTGAGTCGCTTTAATAAGGCACGTTGACTCTGTATTGTTGCAGGGGTGGATGAAATCCGCTGTAAAAAATAGAATACTAGTATTAAACGTATTCTCTTCTTCTTCTGGGTCCTAAGTCCCCCTGGCATAGGCTGGGGCATAGGACAGACATGATGTTTCTTCATTCCGTTCTCTTGGAGGCCACGCGCTTTACTTTGATCCAGGATTTTCTGCGTTTAAGATATAGATAACCGTTCACCACCTTGTTTGTTTTGGACGTTCGTGTTTCTATTTTTCCTGTGAGTTCCAGTTTAGGGCTTGTCTGTAGATATGGGTGGCGTGGCGTCGAAGAGTATGCCCAACCTATCCACTTTTATTGACGGCGACGAATCTGCACATCTGCATACGGCTCGTGGGATTCACTAAAGACGAGTTTAATATACCTAATTTGTTGAAAATGACCGCGACGTGGTTCGCCATCCGTCACTTCCTGAATCTCACGAGGGCGAAAAGCGACCAATGGAGAGCTGTTTCGCTGCGATCATTGATAGCGGACAGAGCTCTGTAGTCTCTGCCAACCCCTACGGGGGATAGGCGTGAATATATAAAAAAAATTCAAGTGATCAAAATTGAAATGGTAAATATTCATATATTAAGATGATGGGTTGACCTGAATAATTAAATATGAATTGTTTGTTTTCTAGAGATATTTATCATTGTTTTATTGTACTAAATTTTCACCTTGACATTGTTAGAGACATATGACAACAAAAGCTTGTTACAACTATGCATTTTAGTGACAGACTGGTTTTTGTAAGTATATATTACTTTGGACTTGACCTGAATAGCAAAAGGATACTAAGTTTGAGCAAACAATGTGGTTGTGCTATGTGTTATGTCTATATTCCACGTGTGCTTGAATGGTAAAGTCTTGTGCTATTATTTTCCTATTCTTTCCTAAACAGTTTTATTTTTACGATTACGAAATTAAATTTATTCTAACTACTGTTAAATTTGAATGTAATATATGATTTTTCCTCCTCAGTCTGCAAACATCTACTCTTGGGCATAGATCTCATTCTCATTTTCCGACAGCCGCCCTGCACAAATTATCACCTCACTAAATTGAAATGCAATTTTTGTTGTTCATTTACATTTATTTGTTATCTTATTCAACGTCTGGTCTATCGCGCTTAGAAATAAGTTTTCTCTAACTGAAACAATAATTTTTTTTTCTCTAAATTTACTTTCTATACCTGCATCTATAATATAGTGATAAGATATACGTGGGCGGAAATAATTTTCTTTATATAATATAGATATAAAATGAAACTTAATATATATTTAAATAAATAATATTCAATTAAATAAATTACCAATCCAAATGTTTTTGTCCAATTGTAAATAAATTACAAATCCAAATTGACAGAAATGATTTGCATCATTATGATACCATTGGACCCTAAACTGGGCGATTGCTACAAACAATCTCCTAGTTTAGGATCTTGGGGCCCAGAGTGATATGTTATCTGAATATGTTCCAATACTAGTCATATTATTACATTCTTTACTTAATAAAAAAATTAGCATGGATTAGAAATAAAGCCATTAGTTAAAAAGTGTATGTGTCTATTTCTGTGTAATTTTGCTCTCAGTTCATATGAATATTCTATAAAAATACTTTTAGCAGCTAGTTATTATATATAAACTCAAATATTTTGTTTAAACGTTAACCAAATTAAGCATTTCCTCCTCGGTTATTGCATAAATTTATAAGGCAATCAAAACTGTTAAAATGTTAAATTCTATTATAATAGAAGAAATCCCTTGCAACAACATCCGCATGGATTTTAACAGCATCCGTCTATCTTGCAATCAAGGGTAAGATAATTATCTTCAGTCGCAAATTTGATTTATATTTTGCATTTATATAATTTGCATGTTCTGTTAAATTGTTTAATCGATGAGCTGTTTCCCATGAACTTATGCTCATCCATGAATATAACATTTTGAATTTTTTTATAAAATTTCCGCTTGAAATGTTTTTCCGGTGTAAAGATTAGCCTAAACTATGACCTAGAGAGTCCATTTAATCGTCTCGTCTTGAGATATTTTCAAAAATAGTTTAATACTTCTCGTGTTTAAAAAAGGCTTGTTTTGCGCATTGAAAATATCTTGCAAGAAAAATAGTTTAGTTCGCTTCATACTTATTTATAAAAAAGACTAATTTTGAAATAATTCATTTAAAAAGTACTTTATAAACAATTTACACCCATAGTCCCACACTATTCATACCCAGACTCACAAAAAGTACGGTAAAACCATATAAATATTCATCTTCATGTGGAAATCGAAATCACGACCTTTGACTCGGCAACTTCATTTACCTCAATTTCTTTATATTAGATTATAAATTTGCAGAGCACTTATAACAACTTTCTGCCCTGCGAAGATCGGCGCTTCATCTAGCTTGACCTATATATGTATAAATGTATATAAATTTGGAATTACTTCTAAAACATCGCAACTTCCAAGGGGTCGCGCTAATTTTTCTTATAGATCAGTATATATATCGTAAAATATATATGTACATATATCAGTACATTTCTCGGTAGTTAAAGACTAAATATAAATATCCATGCATTTGATACCACTGTTATAATAGGTTGGATTGTCATATGTTTTGAGGTATATTTTATTAATAAAAAAACAACTGAAATATCGAAGATTTCTTTAACTGAACTATAATATTTAAGTACAGTACAGATTAGTTATTTCAAATTTCAATTATTATATGGAGCTTTTAAATATTTTTTATTATTTATTGATCAAACAAAAAATAAATGTTTGTTAAAAAATAAAAATAGGTTCTGTACAAATGCATTCATTTGTATATATTATTTCATTCTTCGCTACAAGACGCATAACAATCTTCATTAATTTAAGAAAGCTGGACTACATGCGCTTGATTGTGTAAGTAAATAAAATGTATATTATTTTCTTCTAATAACGTTATATACACCATATATTTTAACCAATTACTGATATGGACACGTCGTTATTCTTACAACGAGTAATTATAATAGAAAAACAACGCTTACTTCAATTATAAAAAAATATATAAGCATTTAAAAAAAAATAATCAGAAGCATGAAAAATATCTAATGCATAAAATCGTTTTTATAGAAAACTTACGTGCCAACTTTGCAGTACAGCAGTTGATACACACCGTTACTACTGTCAGGAAAGTGAAAATAAAGACATGTCTTTCACACATCGCGGTTGTTATGTGCACTAACCGTCTGAATGGTCCATAGGATGACAAATGGTCGGTCATCATACAAAAACTGAGGTATACTGGGGACCTGACCTATAGACACGCTGGTAGCTGACCTTCGTAGCGTTAGACGGCGTTTACTTCTTATGTAAATTGAAACGAGTTCTTTCTCATATTTGTTGCATACACTTGGATAGCCCTTTCCTAACTTGAAGATTATTTCTCGTGCAGCACGACTTGTTTATCAGATGTATAAATAAATGTGTTTAGAGCGGGCGCGTCATGCGTACTACTGCGTGGATTTAACTACGACCATGTTCCAAACGCAGTACCCTAACTGCATTGCAACGCTATGTGCAATCATGTTAAATTAGTACAAACCTTTTAGTAAAGGCTCGATCACACTATAGATCAATATGGCCGCAAAATTATAGCATTTGCATTTGCATGCAAGGGATTTCAACGTTAAATATTGAAATTTAATTAAATAAAAACTGCTATTATTTCTTTTTTCTATTCTTTGATGGCAATCAGTTATAACTATTATGCCAGTGTCAATTAAACTACGATACTATCAAATCTCTTGAATTATAACTAGTCAACTTATCACGTTACGCCTTGTTAAAATGGTGATTATTCTACCAAAACCTTCTATGGACTTTTTCAGTCAACTTAAAAAGTCAACTTAAAAGATACACGAATTTATTTCATATCACTTCACTTATACGCCTTAATCGAACTATAATATACCACGAGAATTAAACAATATAACTGATAATAATATAAGATTATGAAAATAAAATAAAAACACAACATCACTGATGTAAGTTGGCGGGAAAAGTCCACCATTATTTCTTCAAAAGCTTCTACTATCTGATAATTTTCTTGATGATAAGCAGCTTATCACATTACGATTTATCACAACTTTGTCCACGTGGTTGAACTTTTTTATGGGATAGGAAGGCAAACGTGCAGGCGTGTAACCTGATGGAAAGCAATTGACGCCGCTCATGGACCATAAGCGTTAACAAATATGCAGGCTTGTTTTTTAAAGGGTCCAATGTTCTGTGAAACGACGTAGTTGGCCTGAGACCTCCTTTACTCCTCGTATGTGTGTGGGTACTATTAAAGAAGAAATGTCGAAAAAAATACAATAGGTATCCTAATCAAAGAAACTAATATCCTCAGTAATAACACTTGTTCGTAAATAGAACTATTTTGCCCTTTATTAGGAGCCTTTTTTGAGTCCAAGACGGTCAACTGTATTTTATTTCTTCTGCCCCATAGGTTAACAAAGTAATAGATTTCAGCTTGATATACAACTAAGCGCTGTGTTGTTTGTTAAGGAGTACTGCATTTTTTTAAGGATCCTAAAACTACTCACTACTAATGTTAATTATGTTACCCTAAAACATTTTCCAACATTTAATTAAGTAAATGAATGCTGATGTGCATATATTAGTTAACACTTATAAAAAATTAATGAAATAAATTTGTTTTTATATAAAATTTTTGAATAAATATGCTTGGCATTCAATTACGTTTATTATGTTATCTGCGATGGTTTAACTGGATATTAAGCTGTTAAACTGGTGTAGTTTGTGAGCAGGTCAAGTGTATGCGCTCAGTGACTAGCAGAAATAATTGCGTTCTTTTTTTTATGGCGTCAGCTGATAACTTTTTGCCAGTGTCAAAGTTTGGAATTGTGTTCTTGCATAATATTGTAAACCAACCATAAAAATATGAATAATGTTAACTTTGATAGTAATATAAGAGAAAACCTTATACAATTCATTAATGTAAATAATTATAATGCTTGAATGATTGATATAAAAAAATAATTTATTATCAATATTCAATAAAAAAATATATCTCAGTAAAACATTTTCTAGTTGTTCTTTAAAAAAAATGTGAAATATTTAGTAACGAAAATTTCAAAAAAAGACACTTTGTACTTGCCATGTGGTTATATACATTATAGAATAGGGTCAGCCAAATTTTTTTCCTTCTTGGGAAAAAACTCTTTGAGATTATGTAAGCTCTGTATGAAAATGATGAAATATTAATACGTTGAGTATTTAAACGACCTTGAAATTAGGATTTTTCCTGTTGTAGTAGCGGCTTACGATGTTTAGATTATTCGATGTACGGACGTGACGCCATAGCAAGTTGTGCGTAGCGAAGCGAATCGGACACAATGAACAGACTCAGTTAGTGAAATAGAAAACAACTAGAATTTAATTATTATACTGCTAATAATTTTATCATTATGTAATAGTTTATTTTATCCTATACTTTCTATGTCATTCTATTAATGCACATTCGGAATTAAGTCGAGCCACATATCCTTTACTTACAATATACTTTTTTTTATTTAACTGCAATGCAAACGAGCAGGCAGGTCACCTGATCGAAAGCAATTGCAGAAGCGTTGCCGGTCTATAAGAAAAGCATAGGCTTGTTTTTGAAGGTTTCAAAAAAAAAGAATAATAATAAAATAAATTAAATACAAATAATATTAATTTCTATACATTCACTATACGGTTCGTGCCCCCACCACTAGTGTCACTCAGGATTTTCGTTGCTGGAAAACATGAAGAAAAAAAACTTCACGAATATATAGTAGTAGGTCGGCTACCATAAATCTTAACATACAACGTAGAAGCGTGCTCAACAATATTCACCTCAACCATGCGAAGAAGTCTACAAGAGGGCTACAGGGTGCTTCCCTTTGTCCCTGTCCCTAAAGTTACATTCATGTGAATTGTAATAAGCTACTAGGGCGTTTGTTATTCGTTTAAGGGCAATTTGAAAGTCGTTTGCGGCGCTTGAGAACACAAACATAACTTCCTCTAAGTGGCACCGCAACTAGTTTGGTATTAAAATAGTTAATATTCAAATAAGGTAATTTTTAAAAGAACTCATTCGAAACACAGAAATATATTTCCATGTTTCAAAAATCCGAATAACTACAGGTAGAATAATTGCACAAATATTTGGTCATTTGTCAAGATTTTCTTGTTTCAGGCGTTGGAGACTTTGTTACCGTCAGATACTTAATAATTAATAAAAGTTTTGATAAAAAAATTACCCTCACAATGTTTACATCTCTGAATTAAATCGGTATACAAAATACATTTCACAGAAATCACTGAAAACAAAAAAATATACATAAAATAATAACTTACAATATCGTGAATAATTTATGTATTTGACTTTTATTCTTTAAGTATTTTATAATAAGATTTATTTAATTATTTTTTAATTTTTCGTAATAGATGTTTAAGTTGTAGATTACAATTCAATGAATGATAACACAAAATCTATCCGTGCACAGATGACAGTAATAGCGAAGAATTCTGAATTGAATTTAAATAAAATGAATAAATATATAAATTTTTCTATATTAAAGTGTACTGTAGTTCAATAAAGATCATTTTATCATTATTCTCATGTGGAATTTTCTCAGTAGTTCTTTGGAGTTCGCAATTGGCCCACTTTCCCCTATTCAATATTTCAACATGAATAGTAACTGGTTTCTTAAGTAATAGCATACTTACTCATACATTCTGTGCTAATAAAATGCTATTTGTTTAAATACAAAACTTTTTATATATTTTTTATTAAAAAATACGCCACGGGATTATTAATCCACATAAATTAGTTTTGATATCCAAGATATTAGTTGAAAAAAAAATTATGGAAAAATATTATTGTAAAATAAATGTGAACTAAATATAAGAATCAAAAAGTGGTGATTAATTTTAGGAAACGAATGCAAATGGATAATACCAAAATTAAACAAGATTTATGTTCCTTAATCCGCTTGCTAATGATGCCATTATTTTTAACTACATTTGAGGTGGTTCTATATATGTATGTTGTTTCTCAGGGAAAAGATATACTTTTTTGAAATTATATCCATAGCACTACATACCGAACAATGAAGAAGACGTCAGTGGTTCTTACTTGTCTTTTTTTAATTTTTGGTTATAGTTCTTCAGCATTTAGTAAGTACTGATTCTCTTGTTATCTATCATCTATCATACTGCCTTATAAACAAAACAAAGCTATAATTGTTTTTTACATAAATCACATCAAAAATTAATAATATTTGTTTCAGTTGAGTCTTTGACAAAATGTGGTATTAATGACAATGAATGCCAAAGAAAGCTTTATGAAGTTAATTTACAAAGAATTGGTAAAAACGGTATACCCGAGTTACATATACCTCCCATCGACCCTATGCAAATTAAAAATGTAACAGTGACAGTTTTGAATATAGTTAATATAACAATGATTGATGGAGTCGCTAAGGGCGCAAAAAACTGCGTGTTTAATAAATTTTAGTGAGTATGGAATTTCAAAATCTGTATATACTGTGTGTCCCAGAACTCAACGTCAAGCCGAAACGGGGTGACAGGATTGATTGTAACCATCATGAGAAAGATCAAAAAAAAAGTTTATCCCATGCAGTTTGAAAATTATGGGCATTTAAGAAAAACCTAGAAATTGGGTCAAATTGTAACCATTTTTCGGTTATTGTGGTTAATTTTTATTATTTTTGTTCATTTAAACTTTGGAACCGTAACTCTAAATAACATTTCTAGACAAACACAGTAAAAAATAATGACACAATTACCCCAAGTTTCCTAGAATTAAGACTATTTGTAAAACTATGAATTTAAAATTTTCAAAATTTGTCGACTTTGAAAGGCCCTCCTTTAAAAAAAAGTACTAGAGGGCCTTGGCAAGTGGCATTAAAAGTTAACGCGTTTAATCAGAATTGTAAAATTGTACAATACTTGTTAGTTTCATACTAAAAAAAACGATTAAAAAAATAAAAAACCTCAAGTAACCCGATTTTTGCTAACCCATTTCACTCAGTTAAAATGTTTTTTATTCGCACAAGCTCTTGGTAGGTTCTTAATTTTAAGATCTTTAGATAGATTTTTTTCTGATTTTTCTCATGATGGTTACATGTCACCCGTTTCGGCTTAAAGTTGAGTTCTGGGACACCCTGTACAAAAGAAAGGATATAAATTACTGTTTAACTGGTATATTCATAAATTTTAATTTCAATGTTAATTTTCACATAAGACATAACATTATACCGCTTATAATCACAATATAACAAGTGTTTAGTATTATTAGACGTACCAAGGAATAAAAATTGTTTACGATGACCGTTTAGATTAATTCTATTAATAGGGGTGGAAATATGAAGTTGCCATTTTAGCGTACTGGCCACTTCGTGCAAGGTGTCAAATTTATTATTTAACTGCTCGACTTTCTATAGTTTTTATATTCACCTTTTAAAACCAAGATGGGTACCGCAAAAAATAAATTAATTTTTGAATAGGAGTTCCGACGAGAGACTAATGGAGCTGAGACTGCACGTATGTCAATGTTGTGTTTGGAAAGGATACGGATAACGAACGCACCGTTGGTTTAACCGCTTTCGTAGTGGAAACTTAAACTTGAAAATTGAACCACGAGAAAGAACAGCCAATAAGTACTAACTAGTAAACAATGACCGTTAAAACCCCTTTGCATGCTATCGCAAAGGGATTTTAATGATCAGACGGCAAAAATGTATTGACACCGAGGGAATATATTGACTAAACAAGTATATTTTATTTTACAAAAAAGTTTAAATTTTTTGATAAGATATAGTCACTTTATTCTTTAACCCCTCATTATTAAAATTATCTAGTATTTTTCCTTTCGTTTTATCTAACTTAGCCCCTTTAAATTGTACTTTCCATAAAACTTAAGAATAGTATTTGAAAGATTTTTGAAACCACTGACATAATTTAAATTTTTTATTAATATTATATTTATGACATACGTTTCTTCCTCAACAAAATATTGTTGAAGAAGAAACGTAAATCCTTCAAAAGAAAACTGCTATCTTCATGTCGTTTAAAATATTAATTGCCAATTGCAGAACCAGTCTGAGATCTGTGAACCGTTAACAATAAATATATCGCACTTTTTGGATAATTTTGAAAGATATTGCAACGTTTAGCTCTTAAATTATGTTTACGAAACTCATAATAAAGGAGATAGTACCTGACCATAACCATATTTTAAGATACATAATGATAATAAGAATTGTTTATCCTTTTATGGCCAGGCAAAAATAATTATAATAAGTTCCAAAGGCTCATACAGATACAAACTATATTACATAATAAAAACCAAACATAAAAGAAATAAAAACTAAAATTATTTAATTATTTTGCAGAAGATTAAGCTTTCGGTATACTGCTTTAAGTTTTTGCTGGCACTGTGGCGCGTTCTATCCAATAGCCAGGCAGACGGCCATTTTTTTTATGTTTGATCTCAAAATAACTGCATAAATTCCTAACACACTTCAATAGTTGTGAATCCCCATCAGTATTCAGACGGCATTGTTCTTACTGCATCTTCATTGAAATAAGCCATAACATATCACTAGGTAGCGTATCCAATGATCATCATCATACATTCATTATCTTGGAAGAAGAAAACTGTCATTTGATATAATGCTTTTGATAAAAAGTGTTAGTCTATTACTACCATAATGTAGGACCAAGACAAGTTCTGTTCATTAAACATAACTATTAAAATATAATTTATTTTGTGTTCATTAAAAATATTTACTTATAATATAACAAGCTTAAAATTATTTCCATTTTATATTACAGTGGTGACATAGAGAAAGGAATAGGTAATCAGGAGATTATTTGTGATATCACTATTAAAGGAAAATTTTCATTAGAAGGAAATTCTCCTCTGCTACATAGTGTGTTAGGAGGCTCTACTTTACACGGAGAGGGTACTGGCAAGGTGCAAATCGGTGAGTTTTATTATTGTTGCATGATTTGTTCATATCTATTATATTATTATAAAAATGTACGGTACTGACGGTTCGTCTGCTTCAAATACTAAAAATCGTTTAGAAAGCTATGGATAGATAGGCCTATCTTAAAATTATCAGCTGAATATGATACAACATGAAGAAAGTCACCCGAAAATCATAGTTACTGACATACTATTCGAGCTACCAAACTGTGGTTTGAGTGGGCTGGACATTTGTGACGTAGAATGGACAATCGGTGGAATAGCATTTGAAATCCAATGGTATAAAATAAATGTCATTCTTGGGTTGACTGTTATATTTGAACACGTTATTAAATTTTGTCAATAACATCCCAATTTTATTTAAATCTATACAAGTGAAAAACTGATGGAGTCTGGTGTGGAGTTTTCAGCTGCATTTTGTATTTATAGAATGATTTTTTCCATTGGAATTTATTATTATGGTTTTATTTTGATGAATATGTTTAATACTTATTTTTTCAGAAAAACTTGTAATTGATTTTACATTTCCTTACTATGCAAAAAAACGCGATGATGGTGAAATTTACATTACGTGTGATTTTAAAGAACTTACATATAAGTACGACATTTTAGGGAAAGTCACTTTCGCTGCTGATAACATTTATTTAGGAGAGGAAAACGTCAGTAAGTATTATTTAAAAACAAATAGCTTTTTATAAATAGATATTTTTAAATAAAAGATATTTGTTATTTAAATACTACCCAAATTGAAAAGTATTTGAACCACATATTTTAAGTTTTTACCTTGAATGTACGAAGTAGTAACAATAACAGTCCAATTTATAATATTAGCCTCCCTGAGTAAGGAGGATAACTACCTTCAATCCTCATGCTTGACATGACAATTGGTAATAAAGTAAGGCAATAGTGTGCCTGCATTTCACACAGAGCGAGTTTCAACTTGTCTCTTCTTGTCACCTCCTACGTAACTTACGACCACAGTGATAAAGTACTTTTGTCACATAAGAGGTGACTTACGACTGATGAAGATTAATAGATAGATGCAGTTGAAGAAACCTGATATTATTTGTAAGAATACATAAGCCCTGTTTATTTTTTAACATGAAAATTATATTTTTTGCAGGTGAGATGGTAGTGAATTACTTAAACGAAAACTGGAAGTACATCATGAAGTCATTTGGCAAATTATTCATTGATAAGGCTTTGGAATTTTACTTCAAGTTCGCCGGAAACTTTTACGACCTAGTACCAGCGAAGTATTACATTTCCGATGACTTAACGCCTTACTTAAAGAACTAAGCAAAGGCGGTTGTAAACATAAAAAAAAGTTTATGAGATACTGTTTTATTTGTTGATTTTTGTTTTAAAAATGATAATTTCAAAATGAAATTAATAAATAATTAATACTAATACTATTATACAATAACTAAAAGGCTTATATCAAAGCTAAAACTTATGAATTATACAAATTTGTAATAAAAAACAATAAATAAAGGTGCTACATACAAATAATGCACATTTTCATTTAAAAAATATGAATAGCATAATTACATGTATTAGGCTAGTTTACTAGTTTCTTAAGTGAGAATAGTCTTCTCGTATATTTTTTAAATTATTTTTTAGTATACAGAAAGCTCATATAAAGTATATTTTAAAAAATAATAATGTATATAAGACAGCTTCTTAAAGTTCATTATATAATTATTTTTAGAAATCAGCAACAACTAAGGACACATACACTCTAATTTATTGAAGTATAAAATTAGCAACGATATATTATATATTTTAAATACAAAAACGATCTTGATGTACATATATACATACATACATATATCATTAATGTTGATATCATGAATCCGTCGACGTTAAACTATAAAATTGTACGTATCTATAAAAAATAACTTTTTCAACTCGTTTTTGTTATGAATGTCATCATCACCAATAACACTGTACGGCTGAGCGTAAATCTCACATCCATGCTGAGAGCTTACTAAGCCATAGTTGCCACTCCTCAACATTTGGACTTGTAATCGCAAAAGATATATTGCATCAGTAATGCTACTGTCCAGCACCTGTTTTCACTATGGTAGGCCCACGCTGCAGACGAATTCTTTGTCAAAATTATCATTTTATCTGTCTGTATCATAAATGGGCCGGCACACTCCTGCAGAAAACTGGTGTCTGAGTGGCAGCTTAGCTACCGCACTTTATCCGGTGAGTGGTTGAGTTGTGGAGGCCCAACCCCTCCTCCCCTCCCCTCCTCCCCTCCCCAACCTATAATGACGCTTTTCTTAAAGGTCGGCAACGCTTCTGCACTGCCTATATCCACATCTCCCGTAGTTTCAAGTGCACATCAATAGTCCAATGGTAGACTGAAAATCACGATCAGAGATCACAAGCACAGTCCTTAGTAAATGAAGTATTGCTGTTTATATTGAATGTCATTTCTAATAGAACAATGTCTAAGAATTAGTGTAACAATAAAAAACATATTAAATATTTTCATTGTTCCGTTTATTACTAATAAATTTATTACTAATACATTACTAATAAAATATATCTCAAAGCCTGAGAACGAAAGACGGAGATTACGAGACGATGGGGATTTTGGCTGCTTTACGAGTTCACAGTCGGTCTTCTGACCGCTACGCTAGGAAGCTAGATGGAATCCCTTGTTGACATTGTTCATTGACATCCATTGTTGACATTGATAAATCGAATCACAGTTATACAAGGGACCTTCTCAAGGCCCTTCCAAAATAAAAGAATCCGGTCTATCTCGAAAAATTATTCTGAAAATGTCAAAAGTACGAACACAAACTCTAATGCAAGAATAGTTTATGAATATTCCGCGCAAAATGAATATTTTTAAATTTTCCCGAGTTCTCTTGTACACAAATTGCCTTTCAAAAGCTTAACTAATGACCCTAAATGGCTTACAGGCAATTAGCTTTTGGTGATTTTAATGAAGGGTTATGTCTGGTCATGTTTAATGCGATCCCCGATATTCACTATTTTCAACGAGGATTAGTTCAATGTAAAGAAGTAATGAGGTGTGAGGCCTTTCATTTACCCTTAAAGAAATAATTAATTAAAAATAAAATTTTATCAAATGGATTATATGTATTCAATAAATTTATTTAACTTTTTAGTCAGTTACAGTTCATATCAACATATTTACAAAAAAGTGGAATAAAATTGTAATGGGAAATTATGGACAAAAAAAAGAATAATGACA
Organism: Baronia brevicornis; assembly: GCA_031353405.1. Classification (NCBI taxonomy): domain Eukaryota; kingdom Metazoa; phylum Arthropoda; class Insecta; order Lepidoptera; family Papilionidae; genus Baronia; species Baronia brevicornis. The sequence continues at coordinate 451,276 of JASFAT010001473.1, read as the reverse complement.
TATTTAAATAATAAATGTACGTATATGTATTTGATTTGATTCGAAGATGGTAATGCTGGTAGCCTATTGGCTTTAACAGCTTTATCGAATACGGGCTCCGAGACCGCGGGCAAGTAAAATATATATTTGGGAATCGCGCAAATCGCAGATTCCATCGGCTCGACGCCGTGTCGGAGGTACACATGTGTGTGTGTGCCGATTTTGATTTCGTCATGACGCTACGTTAAACGTGTAGGGGAGGATTGGACTGAAGTAACTATAGTCCCTATTAGTCCCCTAGGCCCTAAGGTCTAGGAGGAAACCAACCGGTTACGTAAGAGAATCTTGTGTAAGCGGCCGGTGTGAAAGTTTTCCCTACTCTACGGCTCGGCTAGAGCCAGCGTGCGTGTGAGTTGGTGTCGTGGGTGGATCGAATGACGCCGATTCGTCGTCCGGATCGACGTATATATTTAGCAGCAAATCATGTATCAATGTAATATATACTGGTATAAACTTAAACTAAATACGTAAAACTTAGACAAAGTATTAATAAATCTATATATATTAGATAGACTGGATTTTGAATCAGCGTCTCTCGATGGTCATACATAGTCAAAAAATACGAGTCGACCTAATGTTTCTAATCAAATGACTTACTTTTCTCTCTGATAGCATTCATGGCCAAGGTTTTCTGCTGATCTCTTTTTTATATTTGAAGACGAACTTTTTTAGTAGCATATTGTATATTTACGTATATAATATATTCAACCACGTTGCCAGATGCCGTGAATTGTATGTAAAAACCAAGACAACCTAATTAACTTCCGTTCGTTCCGAGTCACCAATTCGCCTTAAATATCTTAATTCTCCTGCGGTGTCGCGGTTGTCCATGGGCGGCGTTGATTGCTTTCCATCAGGCGACACGCTTGCTCGTTTGCCCTCCTATCCCATAAAAAAAATAAACGTGACGACCAATTGGCTTAGTAACGCGACCCCCGCCCATGAAGGCTATGTTCCCGGGTTCGATTCCCTTATCGGAATAAATATATATATGGCCTACAGTCTGGTAATCCGCCAGGCTAATCCGCATTGAACAAGCGTGGTGGGTTAACATCCGTTCCTCCAGAAATGGGGACGCCCGTGCTCAGCAGTGGGATACATATGGGCTGTCAAAAAAAAAAGTGGTGGATTAATGTCCGTAACTCCAGAAATGGAGAGCTCCCGTGCCAAGCAGTTAGACATGTGTAAATAACCTGTAAATATAACAATGTAAAAATCTCTTAACAATTCATGCTTACAATCCATATTCTATAATTTGAGATAAACATGTGTTTGCTAACTAATATCTCTGAATATTAAAGTCCGCTAATTGAACTTGCATAAAATGTTAATTATGTTAATTTTTTCCTCAATTATTACAATCTGTTCTGTTTTGGTAGTTTCTTCTAATTAATCTGTTTTGTGGTGTTTTCAGTTGCATATTATAAAGATTTACGTTTTAGAATTATTGAATGAGATGTTTTTTTTTTCGTGTAGCAGAACAGGCAAACAAGCATGCGGGTCACTTGGTTTTAAGTGATCACCGTCGCCTATAGGCATCCTTAACGCTGAAGGCGTCTCAGTTTCATAGCTGGCCTCTTGTAAACACATACACTCGTCCTTTGAATGCCCTTATGTCGTATGCATGTGGGAACACCGTTTCACATCACGCACACACACACACACACACAAATCGTTTCACATTTCCAGTTCGCGTCAGAAACCTGCAACTAAATCACACGGTGGTGAACTGTCAGACATTCAGGTGATGGTGCATTGTCTGACAGTGGAACTATGCGGCTGAGAGGAGATTAAACAACTCGACATTCGACGTAATTCATTCGATAATACGCAAAGAGTTGACATATATAGTTCGAGTCTATCGAAATTCCTGCGGAATGGTTTAGGTAAATAAGGTTATTTATTTTACAAACAGTAAATTGTGATTATGACCTACCATAACAAACAATACGTAAGACGAGCATATCGTGAGACATACGAATATACTTAACAAAAAAGTAAAACTGGAATGATTATCGTTATTTATATAGCTATTATAGTAAAAATATATATTTCCCACAGATCAGCAACGCTTTTGCAATATTTTTTAGATATTATAGATATCTATGAGCGGCGTTCATTACTTTCCAACAGACGACACGCATATCTCCTCAATTTCCTCCTTATCCAAAACAAGTATACAAACATCTACGGACTTTTTCCGCCATTTACAATATGTTATATTGTTTAATTCTGATAGTATATTTATCAGTATAGTTTAATGAATGTGGAAAAATGAATAAGAATGAAATAAATCGACCTATTGTATCTTTTTGTGTTGATAGCAAAACTCCATGTAAGTTATGATAGAACGAACGCCGTTTTATAAAAATTTAACATTCAATACATTCAATAGATTTTACATTTCAATATCAGGTATGTTAGTTTTCTTGACATCGGTATAATAAGTTATACTTATTGGCATCAACGAAAACGAAAGAAATATCTTAACTTAGGACTGAAAATAGGTTAAAGAATTAAAAAAATCCACATTATTTTCTTTTTATTTATAATAGTTAAGATTTCCAGAAGTAATTTTATTTTTCAAGTAGACACAGACGACCATATCAAGATTAGTTATAGTTAGTTTGAAAGTTAGATACGTCAGGTGAGTACTAGTTTGCAAACGCGAACTTTGTTAAAACACATCACTGATGGCAACTTGCAAAAGTTTAAATTACAATTTAAACTTTTGCAAGTTGTTTAAATAGTAGTAATAAACTTCAATTGTTTTTGAATTAGAATATAATAGTTTATTTATTTGTCTAAGGTTGAATTGGCGAGGCTTCCAGGCTCGGAATATGTACTTGTAGGTTGTAATAATATTTCTTTAGATACGGTTATCAAACCCGCGGCCAGTGACTTCGAAAGACAGTTGACTTCGAAAGAATATTTTCTTAATAACATTTGAATTCAAAAATATTTTAACGCAAACATTTCTTTTGTTTTATTCTGAACTTTGTGTTACTACTTTAGCTCATATCTAAAGATAATAATTTACATACTTTTTAAAAATGACCTTTTTACAATTAAAACAGTTTAGATGTATGGACAGTCAAAAGTTTTACTAAGCTAAGATCCGCGACAAGCAAAACAATAACAGAAAATTAATAATGTGTGTTTTTCCGTTGGGTTAAGTGGATTTATTTGGAATTTAAACCAAAAACTTACCGAAAATCGGCCATCAATTCTCCACCCACCAATCACTATACACAACACCAAACACACATTATCACTTTTCCATCTTGTAAACGACACGTGTTTCGCCCCAACACGAGACATCTTCAGGTATAGTAGACTCTACGGAAGACAACCGAAAAAGTGATGATGAACCGAAAGAGTGAGTTTAGATGTAAGCAGACGCAAAACGGGTTAGTGAGAGCAGTGAAACCGTAACATTACTTATATTTCCTATTATATCACCTGTAAGATTTATCTTACACATTTACGGTTTCATGTAGCTAAGCGAAATCTTTCTAAGTAACCTATTCCGCCACATTTTGAGGTAATCTAATTGTCTTACAGTAGTACAATAATGAAAATCAGCAAACATTTTGTCAAAGCTTTTACGAGAATCGTTTTAATTATCTCTAGTAAAACTTGCTGTGCGGTTGTCGGTGTAGAATAGGACCACCACATTTCCTTTCGTGGGTAACGTACGAAGCTATGGTAGCAAATACGAGTAGATGAATAGCAGGATCTAGTCGAGTAGATTTTAAGACTTAGTCTGTGATTCCCAATCCACTCATCAAGCGTGGGAATTATGGCAGTACTCCTCAATTTTGCGAAAGGCCAATTATCAGAAGTGGCTGTCGACTGTATTTATGATTGGTCGATTGGCGATCTTTATTATGTAATAAAAACGTAACAGTGAAGGCGAATTGGCGAGGCTTCCAAGCTCGGAATAGACACTTGTGGTCGGATCGTCGTTTTTTCCGCATTAACATAAATTTATTTATTTCGAGTAGACCCCACCAATCCGCATTCTTACAATAATAACATATGTATATTGATAAGTAAATATCATACGTACATACATACATATAGTCATGTCTGTTTCCCGTAAGGGCAGGCAGAGACCACAGATCCTCTCATGCTTCCTCCACACTCATCCATTTTTCCTCTCACATTCATGGTAGCGAAACGACTCTCCGTTAGCCGCTTCTCGCTCTTGTGGGAATCAGAACGTGACGAGTGGCGAACCACGTCGCCGTCATTTTTTTAATAAATTGGGTTTATTAAAATTCGTCATAGTGAATCGGGAAAATTCGTCATAGCTGCAAGGGAGGATGGAGGACAGCCCCAGTAGAGCCCCGCATGCTGAGGTAAGGCACTATAGTACCCGGGGGAGCCCGATCCTGGAACGGTCGGCACGCTTGCGACTAAGCTCGCCCCTAGCCACGCATCCATTGACGCGGCAGACCGTGGATTGGCTGAGAGGAAGGAAAAGGGATATCACATGATGATAAACAACAAGGGTGCTAATACTTTCATTTTAAGATTTAACTCAAATATTACAAATGAACTTTCAAATTTAAAATGTCTACAAGTAAAACAGAGAACTAACTTTCGCTATTGTTTATTAAAAATGAATAATAAATTCTACGTATAAAACAAAACAAAAGTGGACTTAGAACCTTCATACATATAACGTATAATTGTTTTTCCTTAAAATGTAAATTTACATAATACACTTTTTAATAAATTTAACAAAAACTCGAAATGAATTTTGCTCACATCGACGTGGTATTAATTTAACCGACAAATGTTACGTTTGTATAAAAATAATTCAGTTTCTGAAATCGTTTTTTATGGTATTTAATAGTTTGTTAGTTATTTGTATTCATCTTGTAATTGTTTATCACGGTCTGTTGAATTGTATTCCTCTCCTATATAAAGTTTTATTGCAGTATTTTACACTTTACGGATTAGGTGTTCAAACAGAAAGGTTGTGCAATATGTTGCTTTTAAAAAATCTATTTATTTTAATAAGTAGTATAATTTTACTTTGTGAAGGAAGCGCGAGTAAGTAGTGTCATTTTAAATTCTATAAATAAATATAGAGAATAGAATCTATCTATTCCATTCTCTATATCTATAAGAATAATATTATTGTTTCTTTATTATTTATTATTTTTAATATATCATATTTTAGAATATCATTGCGAATGTCTTTGAGCGGCGTTGATTGCTTACCATCAAGTACCACGCTTTCTCGTTTGCCCTCTTATCTCATACAAAAGAAAATGACTGTTTTCTATCTTCATTATTTTTATGTTTAGTGTGGAAATTCCATTTGAATTAATTACAAATAAATATTTACAGTTGATACAGTTAAAAAATGTAGTATAAAAGAAGATGAATGTCTACAAAATATGTTGCAAACGGTATTGACCAATATCGGTGAAACTGGCGACAAAGAACTGGGTATACCTATAATTGATCCTGTGGAATTAAAAGATGTCACTATTACCTTACTGGGATTGCTTGATCTCACTATGGTAGATGGAACTGCAGCTGGCGTGAAGAATTGTGTTATAAAACAATTTGGGTAAAGATATATTTGTATATTAATTTTAAACAATGTTTAAAAATATTCCAAAATTATTAAGTGCTTTTCTTTTTGTGTCGTTCTTTTTATGAATCATCATTCAATATCACCAATACCCTTTATCCACATCCGCAACGTAATTTCTTTTACCAATCGTCTTTTATCCATCCTCTCTTTGTGCCCAAACCGTCTAAGCGTCCCTTTCTCAAATTTTATCTTCCTTTACGCCACATCTTCAATTCTTATTAACAATTCCAAATAAACTAATAATATTTGTGCTTGGTAAATATTGTACCCCATAACTGAGGCGGCAGAGACGGGGTAGTCTCGTCGTCCGAGGTCTAAACCTCGAGGTGGCCCCCATAACATGTGCCCCCTACGTAGGGAGGAACTGGAGAACTTTAACTCCACTCGAACTTAACGATCGAGCTCTTGTTAGGGATAATGCTGTCGGAACTGCGGTCAGCGTTTCCCGCAGTTTCGCCAAATGGTGCAGCGGTTGAAAAAAGTTAAATATGGTTCACAACATCCAATGGTAGATTGGAACCCATGACCTGAGATTGTAGGCATAATCTTTACTAAATGTGCTATTTCTGCTAATATTAAATGTCCTTGCTGATAGAACAAAGATTGAGAACCAGTATATCAATAGATTATTTTATATATGTACATATAAAACATATGAGTCAGAGAACAAAATTCGTAGATGAATATTTCCTGCTTGTACTAACTTGATTGAGGCATTACACATATCTTATCTTCTAAAAGGAACGTTAAAAATCACAATTTATTTCAGCCTTAATTTTCCCGATCACAAAGCTGATATAAAACTATTATGTGACTTAATATCAATTCAAGGTAAATACAAAATATCAGGAACAAGTTCAGCTTTAAAAGATGTCCTTGGGGAAAATACAGTTCATGGCGCTGGAAATGGAAAAGTAGTTTTTGGTAATTTTTAACCTTTAATATTAATTAAACAATCGCTATTGTACTTTTCTAATTATGTACCTAATCAAGTAATTGAAATTATTAAAACATGTATTAAGGAAAAACTACATACTTTGTGATCAGTATTATGTGTACATATTAGTTAGTGGATATAATTTATGTAAATATCTGTTTTATTTAGACTTTTATTTCAATATTTATGTCATTTTTATTTTACAGAAAAAATTGATCTTTCTTTACATTACGAATTCCACTTGCAAAAAAAGGATGACGGAAATATCTATTTGATTCTTGACCTTGATAAGTCGAAATACAGTCATAAACTGCAAGGGAAAGCTTCATTTGCTGCAGATAATATCTATATAGGAGACGTTGATTCAAGTAAGTAACATAAAACCGACATTCATATAAAACTAATAATATACTTAATTATACAAATAATCGAAAAAATATTTGCAGAGTTTAGCAAAGATATCGCGAACCTTATCAAAGTTATTGACCCTCCTTCAGAATTATAGATTTTCGCAAAAAACGCCTAACATAGAACATAGTACATAATATAATGTTAACTTTAATTTGTTTTTACAGGTGAACTTTTTGTGAATTATATCAATGAGAATTGGAAATTCGTAGTTAACACCTTTGGAAAATCATTCTTAGACAAATCTATGGAATACGTTAACAACTTTGTAAGCGCTTACTTCAAAGGAGTAGCACTTAACCGACTCTTAACCGATGATTTAACGAGTTATTTGTAAAACTGTTACATTATTTTTACAAGTAAGTTATAACTTACTGAAAAGTACAAGTTATAAAGTCGATTAAATTGTTTATTTTATTTAAATTGTAAAATATCAATTTATAGAAAAATAAAATTCTTATTACATTTTATGAGTATTCTATTTTTAAGTTAGCTGCAAAACATTGCAATATATTTGAAAATGTTCACATTGGTACAGATTAAAAGTGCGTCTCATTTTATTCGTACGTACATTTATTTTGTTCTATATTAATTTGTCCTTTGAAAGAAGACTCTTTCATAAACATGTACTATATAATCAATTTAAACACGAGGTATATATATATATATATATATATATATATATATATATATATATATATATATATATATATATATATATATATATATATATATATATATATATATATATATAACACATTGGATTGTCTCCTAAATAATTGCATCAGATACATTTACAGTCTACGCAAATACGACCATATATCTCACTTTCGATATCAGTTTGACTTGCTGCCCATTCGCCAATGCTAGAATACTCTGTTGAATGTTAGAATACTCTGCACTCATAACATGTATCTACGTTCCAACGGATAATCTTTGACTTCTTACTCCTTCACATCGCATTGGCTTTATCATACAAATAAATATTTAATTAATAATAACATATTTATTGATCATTAACAAGTTTACAATTTTGTTTCACTGCCTGCCGAACTAGGGTGAGCCCTGTACTGCGGCAGACAGTTCCCTTCTATGACTCTATTCAGTTTGTCTTTTCTATTACTTTTGTATTACTAAAGACTGAACAAAGACTTAAAACTATAAACTAAATTATACCAACAAAAAATAAATAAAGTTAACAAAAAATTAAAAATAACATTTTATTAAATGAGTTAAATTTATTTAACTTATAAGTCTGTTACAAATCATATTGACATTATTTACAAAAAAATATGGAATAAAACTTTAGTAGGAAACTACGGGCGCAAAAAACAATGATGACGTATATAAATAATAAATATATATACATAAAATATGTGTAGCAGCAAATCATATATCAATATAATACATATACTCGTATAAGCTTAAACTAAATACTAACATAGGCAAAACTATCAATAAACGGGATGGGGTAAATGTTGGATCAGCGTCTCTCATGGTTGATCTAAGGGAAACTAGTAGATAAGCAAGTATACAAGTCGATCTTCTATTTCTAATCACATGACTTATTCTTCTACTCTGGTAGCATTGCAAGCCGAGGTTTTTGTTGGCCACTTTTTTATATTTGAAGACAAACTATTTTAGTGGCGTATTAGATGTTTACGTATATAATATATTCAACCAGGTATAAGTCGCGTAGGCAGATGTCGTGAAATACATGTAAACCTAACAGTTCGTAGCAGAAAACTCTGATTAAACCACACGGTGGTGGACTGGCAGTCATCCAGGTGATGGGATAGAACCTACTTTTGTGTCGCACAGTCCAATTGCGGAACTGTGCGGCTGAGAGGAGATTAAACAACTCCTCAGAACATTCACCGTAATAAATCCGATACAGTACACAAAAAGATGATATATATCTCTGGGTACAGAGCGAGATCGAGCCTAACGGAACTCCTGTGGAATGGTTTCTATCGTTAATTATTTTACGAACAATCAATTTTGATCGTTGACCTACCAAGTCAAACAATATGTACGACTAGCCTGTTATCTGACGTTTAGTTGGAAAAATCTACTTCTAAGAGTTAGCTTTTAGAGGTTTTACCGTAATTCCTACGCTTGACAGACGGTTTGGTTTTTATAGATTTGTTTCCATTACTAAGATAGCCACCGGTGCCCGTCTACTGATATTTGCTCTCATATTCGCCGTTTAACACCAACAGGCAGAATTGGAGTGGCCCTAATCTACGCCTCGAAACACGACGTAGCTAAACAAATAAATAATTTGCAATATACGTTAATATATTTGTCAATTATAATAAATAAAATTGTAAAAAAGTGACTGCGTATCACCCACTCACTGCCCGAAGCGGTATTTAAACAAACTTTGGTATTTTTACCAGTTCAGCAAAGACAAACTTTTTTTGGGGCACAGTTAAGGTATTTAGAAGTTATTCATAATAATAATATTGAAATATATCATATGCATTTAAATTATTATTGCGAAAACAATAGAGCTTTAATACCAGTACAGAAGTATGATGGATACATTTTTGGACCGCCACCGCACCAAATGAAATTCGCTGTTTGTCTTTGCGCAGTGAACGTGTTAATAAAAAACAAGCCTATATATTTTTCACAGACCGGCAACGCTTTTGCAATGTTTCTGTTATTGGATATATCTATGTATATTATGAGCGTTGTTGATTGCTTTCCAGAAGAGGACACATACACTCATCATTCTTCCTATCCCACAAAAAAAAATAATGAACAAAATAAAGTAAATAAATATCTACGGACTGTTCCCGTCAATTTTTTTAACATAAAACACAGAATTAAATATTGTTTAATTTTGTGTGGTGGTAATACATTTTTCAGTATAATTCGATAGATGTGAAGAAATGAATTGGAATGAAATAAATTTTCCTATCGTGTCTTTTTAAGTTAATTAACGTTAAATTAATTAAGCAAAACGCCATCTAAGTTTTGGTAGAAAGACCGCCGATTTTCCGCCGCTTGATATTTTTCTTGACATTGCTATAGTTAATTATACCTAATTGGTATCAACAAAAAAGAAAAATATGTCTAAGCTATGGATAAATACAGGTGTTAAGAATAAAAAAATATCCAAATGATTTTTTTTGTTACTTATTTATAATTTACATTTGTAGAGCTAAATTATTTTTATTTATCAACTAGACACAGACGACCATATCAAGATTAATTATTCAAAAGTTTAAATTAACTTCGTGTGTCATTGTGTTTATTTATTTTTGTATGGTGAATTGGCGAGGCTTTTAGGCTCGTAATATATACTTGTAAGCCATACTTATATTTATTTCGATGCGGTAATCGAGACCACGACCAGTGATCGTGGGTTCTTTTCCCACATGAACATATGTAAATATATTTATGGCCTACAGGTATTTACTCTGAGTCTGGATGCCCCGCCAATTGGGTCCATTCCAGCACAAATAACGCGCACGCAAGCGCACGGCATATGTACATATAAGGGTTGTAAAAAACAAAAGAATCTAAGAAATGTACTATATGTATGTTAAACAACGAAAGTAATTAGTTATATATATAAATGTATATTCATTTCATAGCATGAATAACGCCAGAACGAGACTTCATGAATTATTAACTAGTAAAAAATTTTATCTTGAGTTAAATCAGAAACAACAAGAATGAACGAAATCTATGACTTAATTATTCCTCACAAGGACTTAATGGAATGCTACCGCAAGTAAATAGAGGTACTTACATAATTTTCATAATAATATTTGCTACCCAAAGCTCCGATAGTAGATGCTGCTTTGATTCATTAAGATACTGATAAAACTTTTTGTACTTTTTAAATTAAGCATTTCAAATATAATATAATACTATATCGAAATAATCGAATAGCAAGGGAAACTTCAAGACAAGAACCTGGAAAACTCGAATGGGGGAAACAATAAGAATAGAATTGGGAAAGACGTAAACTATCTCTAATCAGTGTATTTGTCTTCGGAAGTCCCTTGAGAACTTTACCACAAATGCAATTATTTAAAGGCGCAGAAAACAAACAGAAAAGTACTTTTACAAAAGTATTTCTTTATTTGTTTTTCGGAATCGTTGTTCACTATTTTGTGATTGCTTATAACCTTATTTTGTTCTTATAATTGCAATATATCAACCAAAACGGAAGTAAGGATATCCTAATATTTAAACCTAAAAAACATAAATTGCCGGTTGACGTCCTGAATCCCCACAAGGGCGAGAAGCGACTAACGGAGAGCCGTTTCGCTACGATGAATGTGAGAGGAAGGATAGATGAAAAGATGGATGAGTATGGAGGAAGCAAGGAAGGTGTGCCGGGATCGTGGCGGATGGAGGTCTGTGGTCTCTGCTTACCCCTACGGGAAACAGGCGTTATAATATGTATGTATGTAAACTTTAAATTGGGAGAACTTAATAAATGTTGGAAGAGTTTGATGTTTGTTAAAAAGCTTTTGATGTTTGTTAAGAAAGAAAAGTCACTATTTGAAATACAGAAGTCGCGCAGCAATAAGACTTATCCCATATCCCTATCCCTTAGAAAAAGAGGCCCTGAGTTCGTATTTTGCGTTAGGCTTATTGATATATACCATTTGTAACAATACTATTTTTAAGAAGAATGCTATAAATATTAAAAACATTGTAAGTCTACTTAAAAAACGCGGTCAGAAAATCAAACTTGGAATAAATAGCGAATTATGAAAAAAACAAAGTAACTATGACAATATTAGTTTTCTTAAAAAATAAAATTATACAGCACTCGGAAAAATGAAAATATCAAGGCAGAAGCAGGAAAATGTTCGTATTAAAAAATAGAAGAGGATACTTCTTATACTATCAACTCCTAAGAGATCAGTCCTAATCAACTATATGTACGTACATATGTTCCAGGATAATGATGGTTTGTGGTTTTATCAAAAATTAATTCCAATGGTGTCAGTAAGATTTTTTAAATAAAATCTAAGTAATATTTGTTTTTATTTAAAAAAAGTAAAACAGACCTTTACCTACCTTAATTTTAACGTCTGTGTTATCTCTAGACTTTGCGTCAGTTTTAAAAAACGCTAATTTATTATTGTTTCAGAGGTAATTTTCCAGATAAAAATATGTAAAAATATGAAGGTTAATTACATGTTTAATACTTGCTGTTTATTTGTAAATTTTGGTATTTAAAATTATATATAAATGCACATAAGCGTGTTAATTTTTATAACAGCTCTGCTTGAAGAGTGTGTGTAATTATTCATTGTTTATTTTTTAAAAAAAATATGGATTTTCTATATCTTACAATAATATATAATGGATAAAAAAGCAACAAATGCGTAGTGACAACAGTATATCTGAGTTAAATTTTAATGAGATTTTTAGATAGATTAAAGTTTCAACTAAATCTATCGACTACCATATGCAATTTCCTTTGAAAAGTTTGAGCTAACAAGCCAATCACGCATGACACGTGATGAAATTGAAAAGATGCGGAGAGCACTTAAAACTGTAAATTCACTAGTTTTTAATTATTTAGTTCAGTTTTTAATTATTTAGTTTGAAATTTCAAGTTCACGTCATCATCATGTTCATGTCCGGAACTTCAACACACTCAAACACTCAATGGTTTTCTGCGGGATTGTGGTACTTCCCCGGGCGATCCGGCCCATTCGTACTACAGACAAATAATATACCATTCTTGACAAAGTATTCATCTAAAGCGTGGATCTACCACAACTAAATTTTTTTTTCGATTTTTTAATATTATATTTTCGATAATCGATAGAATCTTTTTTTAAGATTATTTTGTAGAAATCTTTTGACAAAACGTAAATATCAACTAATATCCCAATTAATCTGCACCTATGAACTTGATTTCTAAATTTGAAAAGTACTCAATCTTTTTCTTTAAACCAAATAAGAATTTATTCATGTAAAATGTATCTAGTTCAATGCATAAAGCACTTTAGTTGGTAACAGCTAGACGTCACGAAGTAGCAGTTGGATTTACCACAGAACTACATTAATCTTCGCAATAAATTACCCCGAGTCACATTCACTCCTTAATAACTTCTTAAAGATACTATTTGTCACTTGTTTAAGTACAACATAAATGCGAGTTTTAGGTTTCCTTGAGTATTTTTCTTTTTAATATTATACAAAAGAATAGTTTGTTTACGTTATAATCTTTAATTCCTCTATTATTTTGATTTACCAAATCACGGGTGTGTTCTGTGCATCCTACCCCATGGCGCACATTAAGCCCGATGTTTTTCTACACGTCCCATTTCTTTCAGCTACTCTGTGCAGATTGTCGCTCCATCTACATCTTCACCACCAAAACACAATCTCCACTCCAATAGTCATCTACTCCAACGATTGTCGGTTCTTTGATGAACGTGACCTGGCTATGTCAGTGATTTTAGTTTGAAACACCTACTTGAGTTTTGTAAAATAAAACCACGGTGTTATCAGTATAAAGAAATGTTTATTACATAAAAATAAAAAAAATAAAGAATCAAGTAGGTGAGACACAAATTTGTAGGTCGTGGGTAAACAGCCGATCTGATTTTACTACGTAAGCAGACTAACACTCCCCTGCAAGTTGTCAGCGGTCGGCGGCCTGCGTGATGGTCAGCGTTGCGCCGGAACTCCGACGACGGTGGTCGCCTTCAGCGATTGTAAGGGATGCGCTTGGACTCCGACGGCAGAGGTTGCCCTCAGGCATGGCAGATCGTGTTTATGTTAAATAATTCATTAATTATTATATTAGAAAAAGTATTTTAATTTGAATGAGGATTAATACCTTATTGTATTATTTGAAAACATGTAACCTTCCGTTACAAGTTCTCCGGTGGAAGTTGGAAAACGGAGAGAGCTTTTTTATTTAAATTAGGTATTATAATAAGAAAATATTAAATATCCGTATCCCTTAAATTACAACTTACTTCATATTTATAAACGGATTTATCTATAAAATGTGAAAAATATATTATCTCGAAGAATACACATGTTCGAGACTATTTCCGAACGAATGTAAGTCCGCCAATCCGGATTGAAGCTCTATAGTGGACTACGCTTTACACCTTCAAGTACCTAGACGAGCCGTTTCTTCTATAATATGAGATATGGATTTTAATAATTTATTTTAATAATTCTCATTTACGCAGATGTTTTGCTTACCTTAAGATTAGGATGTGAATAATTTGATGGAAAGGATGTAATGGGGGGGAAAGGAAATAAAGGGAGGAGAAGAATAATAAAGAAGGAGAAAGTTGGTTCTCATTCCCTCCCAAACCTGAAGTGTGCATCTATAGTACCCTTGGTGTTGCAAATATCCATGAGTAGTGGGTATTGCTTACCTTCAAACAACACGCTCATGTATATGCCTTTTTCTTTATATAAAAACATTAATCTGTAGTTTTGTAAAACTCTGTCTTTGTACAGTTACAGTTACAAGATATACAGTCAAACTTACTTTCCTAAGATCCGAAAATACATAACAGAAAAATAATACTGTATGTTTGCGAAGAAGTATACAGAGAATTACTTAAATCCTTCAACACACTACCTTAAGAAATGCGTTACATTTCTTATGGTAGTGGTGGGATTCGGAAGCCCAATGCGTTCCCCTTCATCCTTTCTTTTCCATTAGTCCCTTTTTTCACTTAATTTACCTATTTCCCATCCCAGTCACACTCTAACCCTTAACGTAGGCAACGCATCTTCAACGGCCTTTTAATGGAAAAGAATCCGAAATAGGATTATTTTCCATTAAAAAAGGCAACATAGTTGTTTTGACATTATAAATTATCTATATTGATAGGTGTGTATTTATTTAAGACATATACACACATGTTTTAATAAGAACGCATATGCAATCCACGTTGGTTTCAGTTCGCTGCGTATATGTACATTCGAACCTAGTGAGCCTTAGCATTTGTTACCTTCTATATCTCACAATTCCTTTATCGGTATTACAACAAACAATAGCCTTTGTGGTCATCAATTCATATTACCGCGAATACAAATGTAAGGGTTAGGAGATCGTTTGTACATTGTGGCACTAAGTTATTACGAAATTTATTGTTGCTGCAGTTATAACGTACAATGCGTTGCCTATTTCAAATAACTCTCAAAGCGAGCGTTTGAAATCTATGAGAACTCTTAACCGACCTTTAGTGTAGTGCATATGAGACCTAATCTCTTAGAAAATTTATTTTAAATAATATATTATATATACATATCTGTCTCAAAAAAATAATATTATATTATCATATGGGTGAGTTACTGATAATTAATTGCTTTACCTTTAGATGGTTTCGCGAGTCATTGCGTTATGCACAAATAAAAAGTTAATACGAATAAAAATTTAGAGCCGCCACACCGAATTTTATACCCGTAAGGGATTTTTTAGAACCCTTAACACGGTGAACATGTTAATTTAATAGTTACGATTTGCATTAAGAGATAGGGTTCATTACACTTACTCCTAATAGTCTTTTGCTTACCTAATAGTAAGTAATAACCCCCCCCCCCATGTACATTACTAAGACTACCGTAGATTCATTGCCTACCTAAAGATTAGGATGTGAACAATAGAAGAGAACGAAGATTTAATAGCAGAGGAAGAAGTAAGTAATGAGAGGCAAGGAGGAATAAATCGGAAGGAAGTTAAAGAAGGGAAAAAAATTAGAACCCGGAACTCTACTCTTACTGTACGAAATGCAGTACGATAGTTCATGTTGTCGAGCCAATCCATTCGTATATGATTCTACCTCTATAAAATTACATAGATTATTATATAGGCCCATGATATTTGTTCGGTTTGTGAAACTGGATGTAAATGTTCGAGCCACTTATAAATTGATAGGATTAACCCTTTCCTCTAGATATCCCCGACCTATTACCTATATGTTTACTTCGAGAACGTTTATTGAATTAATTAATAGAAGGTTCTCCATTAAACTTATTACTCAAAACAAAGTTCGTAAGATTTACATTAAAATCATATCTCAATTATATATCTGATTTTTAGCTAGTTTAGTAATGTTTTATTCCAAAACACAAACATTAAACATTTTATCAAAAATAAAAAAGTAAATAATTGAAATGACCGCCTTTGAAGAACGATACTTTTTCAATTTTTAATTTATCCGATCAATTTTAACGAAATTTATAGACAAGAACAGAAATTTTTTAAAAAAAAAAGGGAATATTAATGACTCTCTAGTGAAATTAAATCCTTAAAGTTACAAACGCAGGTGACAACTCTTCAGTAAATAAAAATCTTGATATGTTATTTCATATAGTAATTTTTGCAATTTATTTTTCTTTGAGTGAATACAATTATAAGATTTAAATATTTTTATTCAGAACTTCATGAAGGCATAACTAAGGAACATTATCGGAGGTACGCACGAATCGTCGCCGTCGAATAATAATTTATTGCGTTCTTTGGCTTTAATAAAGAGCCTATCCGTTTCGTAAATGTTCCACGAAGACGTCACCAGAATTAAGTAGCGGAACGCCCCACTTTTGTATTGCAATGTAGAATATAAATTTTCGATAAACGTTAAGCAAAACTTCGTCGTCAGAGTTTAATATTTGAGATGCTTTTGAAACAATTAAAAAAAAATGTCATTCAAATTATGACATATCTTCTATGAATATAGTGTAAAATTAATATTTTATAAGAAATAAAACGGATTGTATGAGAAAGAATAACGATACTTATGAAAAATACAATTTACAATATGAATGGAAGAATAAATACAAAGCTGGACTGGTAGCGATGTGAGCGAGATGGATAAAGAGAATTTTATACGATTTAAAAAATAAGGAAAATTATGGCTAAAGAGAATGTTTTCGAAATTTTACATCTTTACGGTACAAGTGCAAACCTTCGTTTTTTTATTATTATGGTTCATTATTTATAATTATGTTACACGATCCGTGATTTGGAATAAAGACTCATAAGATTCTCATTAAATTTAAAAGAGTAAATTTGTTGTCTTAAGGTTTAAAAAAAAATTAAATAAAGCGTATAGCATGTATATGCAAATTATGTATTTATCTATTTATGGTAAAATAATTGGTATTTATTGATCATAAAGTAAATAATACCGAAAAAGATGCACAAAGAAGTACTTCACTGCGTTGTACGGTATATGGATAAAACAGGGCCACCCATTTTCGCCCCGTGAGTATCGTATATTGCGAATAAAGAGAAAATCCCAACAGACGGTGCACAGCGTCTATCTTAGTAATAAAAACATATTTGTGGTCTCCAATCAGTTTTTCAAGCGTGGGGATGACAGTATACCGCTCCCTTATTTTTGAGGAAGACCAATGTCAAATAATTAACTTCTGTGACTCTAAGGATGATGATAAAGATTGTAAAGAATCTTACATAGATATCACCGTTGCTTAAAACAATATATTGAAATTGCTCTGTAAAACATTCAAGTGAAAATGACTGGAAATAAACACAATAATAAAAAAGAGTAACCGTTATTATTATATTTCTAAACGTACCGTTAAAACATTAATCATCAAGGTTTTTTCAAGGAAGTTAATTTCCTAAATTAAATAAGATATAGAATTAATACAGGTATTAAAAGGTAATCATTTGACGTCTGTTTTGCGCTCAAATTTGTCACTCAATCGCTTGGCCATCACATAAAATAATTGTCCTACATAGTATAAGTAATAAAAGTCCCATATAGTCAACACACACAATACCTACTGATTATACTAATTAAATTATTTTCAATAATTATTATTATTTTTACAATTCTCTCTAAATAAGTATATTTATATTATTATATACAAAAACAAACACGTATGGACAGTCAAAAGTTTTACTTAGCTAAGATCCGCGACAAGCAAAACAATAACAGAAAATTAATAATGTGTGTTTTTCCGTTGGGTTTAGTGGATTATTTGGAACTTTAAACCAAAAACTTACCGAAAATCGGCCATCAACTCTCCACCCACCAACCACTATACACAACGCCAAACACACACTATCACTTTTCCATCTTGTACACGACAAATAATCCACTAAACCCAACGGAAAAACACACATTATTAATTTTCTGTTATTGTTTTGCTTGTCGCGGATCTTAGCTAAGTAAAACTTTTGACTGTCCATATAGTGATGGATTTCCGCAAAGTAACGCCTGACTCCATTAATAAAAACAAACACTATAAAAATAATATCATTATTTAGGTTATTAATCGTTCATTACTATGATCTCAAATTATCATTGTCCATAATAAGAATAAATAACATTAATCGAAAAAGCATATAAAACCTTGTTAAAGAATGAAATAAGTATTATTTGTACAAGAGAATAAGGGAAATGAGAAAACATCCTAGATCTTTCGCATAGGAAGGTAACGCATCTACGTACCTTTGGTGTTATAATTATCCTAAGACGTTAATAATGGTTTACCTGTATGGCCGTTTGACTACTCTTTTCATAAAACACAAAATTAAAAATCATATGTTTAGTTTTTGTATTTATAACTATTTATCTTTTTGTTCCAAGCATAATTAAGAAACTGAGTCACTAATTTGGATTTGGTATTCGAAAGATCCTTCTTTTGAATACCAAATCCAAAAAACGATGTGGGTATGTTAAAAGTCAAAAAAGTTAAAGCATCCTTAGTGAAAATCATAACATTAAGAAGACGGGTAAAGTCGCGGGATATAACTCGTTAAACGACGTAGCCAGAAAGGCGCCCGTTATTCGATTTTGAGATCGACAAGCTGATTAAGTATTCAGAGCTTGGTTTGAATTTAGCTTAATAATTTTGTTTTATTTTCTGACTTTTGAAAGTCACTGCCGTGAAACAGCTAATTTTACTTCACAGCTGTGAAATGTAATCCATCTTAGGTAAGCACTCAGTTCATTACTGTGTAAAAAACGACGGAGTGGATCGAAAAAGCGGAAGGTTTTTAAGACTTGGAAGCTTTCCAGAACAGAATAGATTAATTTTATTAAGTTTTTATGTGTAAGTAATATACTGGATAATAAATTTGCTTATGTGTTTCTATTAAATTGTCTTAAAACATTAATTAATAATAACAGCATGTACACACACTATCAGAATGCCGATGGCGGACATCAAACAAATTTGCAAAGCCCACTGTTGGGAACGAGCCTCCCGATTTCTGAAGATATCCAACACATCAATCTTTGTCCATAATAGATTGGCGGGACTTCCAGCCTCGGAATAATATGATATTTATGAGCGAATAAATAATAATTAATACCGAGTTAATAAATAAATAATAATTAATACCGTTGAATCGAACTCAAGACTCCGAAAGCTGTGACATCACGAATGTCTTCAAAGTAACATAACAAAGTATGTAAAAGTCAAATAGTTAATCCTTAATTTTATCATTTGTATGCAGCAGTTCACTGCTGGACATAGGTGTGCCACCTGGCCCGATCCTCGGCCACACGCATTTAGATATTATATTAACATTTATCAATAATAATTAAATTTACAGTACTATGTTGAGTATAAAAAAACTCCGATAAGGGCCAGACTGAAGATGCAGGCCAAGAAGTCCAAGTGGCCGCTAGTTAGAGCGACACTGCATCACGAAATTAAATGAAAACTTAAGCCGTAAGAAGTTAAAAAATTTTTAAACGGTAATTTTTTTAATATTTTTTTCTAATTAACGAAGATTCAGCGAAATAATATTTTTTACAATCAAAAATTAAACCATTATACCGTTATGGTTTTTGTTCGAACACGAACAAAAAACGTAAGGATCTCTTGAATTGTAAGTAAAATATAAAATTTATCCAGTAAAGTATGTTGAAAAAGAAACATTTAAAAGGGGGAAAAATTAATTTTAAATAATATGACGTAAATATAACTAGAAGTTACCTATGGCGAGTTTACTATTAATGACCTCTGAATTATTTTAAAAATAATTTATAATGTATACTGGGATCTATCTCTTCTTTTTTGGATCGCATTTCTGCATTCTGACAGTCTAGCATTTCTGACAGTTAGTCAGTCCACCTTATTAGGTTACACTAGAAGAAAGAGACCCTCTTTCTTTTAGCTCTATAGAAGTGTATCTAGCTCTAAAAAGTAAGCTGATCGTTGAAAGAACAACAAACAAATATTTCAAGTGGGTTATGAATTAATTTAATATTTCGCTTGTTTGTATGGCAGCATTAGAAGTGCAAACAAAAGCCCATGATTAGTCTTCAAAAATGCAGCAATGCATTATCCACAGCACGTACACCCATTAAATTGTGCAAACATTAACAACATAATATGCATTCGAGTTTCAACACCATAACGCCGGTTTTATGTTTGAATTTTGAATAACAATGAGTTTAATTGTGTAGGCAGCAATTATTAAAAATTATGTCTAATATTATACCATATAATAAGTGACCAGAAACATCGGTGACCACAAGATTTTCGAAAAGCTCGAATTACTTTATTATGGAGAAATTTGCTGAAATCTTCTCGTCGGTGTCATATGAGACGAGTATAGAAACCAATATAAGTAGATGTCTGTGTTGTATTTATTAATTGATATCAGAACTCGTACTCGTAATATTATATTTTTACTAATGTTTAGCAACTATCAAATTTCAAAATTACCTATACAACCTTATAGAAAATGTAACATGCATATACTTGAGAAGTAAATGAAATGTTTGTTATAAGGGGTTTATCCAAGGCGTTAATAAATTATTTTCCTATATTTATATATATACCTATATACATTACATGCATGATATCTAATACAATTGTAAAATATAGCCATTGTATCTATTTATCAATTGTACACAAACATACAAAATTCTTGGAGATAACTTACACTTGGAAATAAATAGAATTATGGGTTCCATTCCAGATAATAGCATCCGCTTCACCGCTGAGACGACGGGCGTATTGTTCCCGTTTTATCGCAGGTAAATTACATTCTGGCAAGAGCATTCCCTTGCACCAGGCTCGAAATATGTATATATATCTATATATATATATATATATATATATATATATATATATATATATATATATATATATATATATATATATATATATATATAAGCTATTCATGTTAATATCGTTAACAAAACAAGTATTTATTCTTGGTGATAGACCCAGACAAAAATTGTGGAGCTGTATGATTTCTTTTTTTCTTAGAAGAGCAGGCAAACGAGCGTGTGTATCAGCTGATGATAAATGATCAACGCCACCCAAATCTTATGTTGGTTAACAACCAACCATCCAGGTAATGGAGATGGAACTTTGGGTTCGTAGGAAATTGAATAATTTATCTGAAAATTCACCATGATAATGTTACAATTAGGTATATATAGGTACTTTTTTTAATAACTTTTGTTTCATAAGTGCCAACCGTTTTCGCTTCGTTCGATGATGAACACCTAACCGACTTAAACTCGGTGACATTCTGAAAATTGTTAGGAGCTATATCAACAACAGCCTGTGGAAAACCACTGGTGGCCATCGGGCATCGGCATAAGACTAACCGACTTAAACTCGACATATGCTAAAAATTCTCTGGCACCACATCAACAACAGTCTGCGGCAGACCACTACGAAACATCGGCGCATCTAGCCTAGTTCATCTTCGGTTTCACGCATACAGTTTCTGCCAGCGGATAAGTGCGTCTTAACGACTGGCAAAAACTTCTATAAGAAAAAAACAAATGTTATAAAACGTCATAAATGATATTTCTGCATACAAATACAAAAAAGTCCTATGATTTATCCGCTCCTATCCTATTATTATCGCTTTTTCAATAATGATTTATTACGTACTAAGTTACTACTATGAATCCTTTGATATCTCAAGGAACTACTTATCCAGAGTATGATGAAAGCAGTAGCCATCTGGGATTAAAAGGAACTTTATTTCTTGGCTAGGATTGTAAGGCATGGTACAGTAAATTGTTTTTAGGCCCACGGGCTATTCGCCACTTCTGTATGAAGCGACCTATGTGGAAATATTACAAGTATGCCTCCGTCAACACAAAATGTTCTTGTCTTTTGTTTATCTACATTACCTCATCCACATTTAAGTTAAAAAATTCATGTTTTTAGACAGGTAAATATAAAGTGGGTATATTTAAGCGAATGTTTGTGCATTGTTATATTGTAAACTCAATACTTCTAATTTATATATGACAAGTTTTCTACACCAACAATGGTGTTGCAATAGTCAAGGGCGGCTTTGATTCCATCAGGCGACAAACTTGTTCATTTTTTTGTCTACTAGTACTTCGAAAAAACCTTTTTTTATACTTAGAACAACTACTACACAGGACGAAGATATTTTTAGAAGCTGTACCTAACCTACAAAAACATTATACACATTTTGATCCAAAACATCCTGCAACATCCAACAACAACAATTGAATTTCTTCAATGACTCATTTAACACTGTGTAGTGTTAAATGAGTGTAAGTTCCTTATATATTTTGCCTCAATGTGACTTCGAAGTTAACTTAGTATTTTTATTTTTGTCATATTTTATGGTACTAATTGTTTTCAATTTTAAAGATTAAATAAATTGTACATCATGGCGTTGCTGATATAAAAATAATGTAAAAGACGTACACGCATGTAATTGGCCAACATATTTTATAATGTTTTGGTTCAATTATACTAATAATAATGTGAAAAAAAAAGACGACCAAATGGCTCAGTGGCAGGGCCCTCCACTCGCGGTCGCGGATTCGATCCCCTCATTGCAATAAATATATGTATGGATTACAAATCTTTATTCTTAATTTGATAATCCCGCCAATCTTTATTGGACAAGCATTGGTGGGTTAACGTCCGTTCCTCAGCAGAGTCCCGCCCGTGCTCAGCAGTGGGACATATATAAAAGAAGATGCTAGACGAAGCTCATCTTCCCTAAAAAAAATAATCGGTGAAACAAATATCAAAATGTGTAGTTTTGCTATCATCATCATTATCATCGCTTTCTATATTTAGATTTCATAATAGTAGTATAGAGATATTTCTGATTGAAAAGTTGTAATACAGAAATATAACGCAGAGTTTACTATTTTCTCAAACCACTTGCTATTACGTACGAGGAAACCCCCGCGGGTACGAAAACGATTTACGGCTCTGAAGCCACTATCACTATATCTCTGCAAGAACTATGAACGTCTTCTCATACAGTCCTTTGTGCCTTTTCTCCTTCGTATATAAAGATAACAAATAACATTTCTAATAAAGTTGTGTGACCTCAATATAACACAGTTAATTTAACAAGTTTACACGATGTTACATTATTGTTTTCTTCTTACAGTGACACTCACGGCAAGGCTGGATTTAATGCTATATTTATTTAATATTCTTACTTGTTTTAAAACAAACCACATCAGTGTAGTTACGCCACAGTTGACGAGGATCGTGCTTATGATTTCACGTTGTGGGTTCACATCTTCCATTGGACTATTAATGCAAACTATTTCCTAGCATAAGTTAGCTAAGTTAACTAGCTTAGTTAGAATAGTTAATAAAAATTCTAGTAATATTAAAATCATTGTCTTCTTATAACTTCTAATTCTAACTAGTTTTCTTATAATATTTTTTTTATATATTCACGCTTATATTCCCCCCAGGAGTTGGTATAGACAACAGAGCTCCATCCCCTACCCATCATAGCAGCGAAACTCTTCGAAAGTCTTTAGTGAATCTCACGAGCCGCACGGGAGGATGGAGGTCAGCCCCAGCAGAGCCTTACATGCTGAGGTAAGGCACTATAGTACCCGAGGGAGCCCGATCTCGGGACGGTCGGCACGCTTGCGACTAAGCTCACCCCTAGCCACGCATCCATTGGCACGGCAGATCGTGGATTTGCGGAGAGGAAGGGAAAGGATAGAGAAGAAAGGAAAGGGCAGGAAAGGAAATGCGGATTGGGGCGGGGGGGGGGGGGGTTTCCAGACTCGTAGTTAATAAATCCTAAATATTTATTCCGATACGGGGATCGAACTTGCGACCATTGACTCCGCGGGCGGAAGGCCCCGCCACTGAGCCAAGCGGTCGTCATAAATTTGAAAAAATAATAAATCATAAACGTTTACGCAAATTAATTATAAAATACTTGTAAATTAGTACAATAATTTCACTTTAGGTGGCGCGACGTTCTTAAATAGTCGATATATTCACGGGTGGCCGCTTGTACAGTAACTGCTGCAGCCTCCACCCGTGCCAGAGAGGGGCCACGGATCAGTCACGGACCCACAGTGGAGAAACACTGAGGAAGCAGTACTCTATGAGACGAATTCTGGTCAATGATATTAATTAAAACCAACCTGCTCAACTATAGAAAAGAGTAGTAGTACCTGTTTGATCTTAGCTCATCTGATTTGTTTTCTGCAAATGAGAACACAAATACTTTGTTTTCCATTTAATTAGCATTTCACCGCATGTCGAGTAGAACTTTATCTCTGAGAAATTACAGCGCCTATATTTTTGATTTATGTACTTAATGAGAAATTAAGTTTATTCTCACAAGCTTAACGTAAGTATACTTATATATTTTTGGGTTTCCTTTCCCATTTATTACATGTTATACCCAAATCGCGTCTACTGAAATGTCATACAAATAACAAACATAAATCAAAACACACATCTGAAGAGAGTTAACTGACGCTTATTGGGTTATCCAGGGACTGGCAATATTATTATGAAACTAGTGCCAAAAAAGAAATATTTGAAAAATTTCAAATAAAATAAAATATAAACCCGTAGGCAAACAAAGATAGATGGGCAAATTTACGACCATTTCAATTATTGCAATTAATATGAGTATATATGTTACAATGATAGATGGGCAAATTTACGACCATTTCAATCATTGCAATCAATATGAATATATATGTTACAATGATAGATGGGCAAATTTACGACCATTTCAATCATTGCAATCAATATGAATATATATGTTACAATGATAGATGGGCAAATTTACGACCATTTCAATCATTGCAATCAATATGAATATATATGTTACAATGATAGATGGGCAAATTTACGACCATTTCAATCATTGTAATCAATATGAATATATATGTTACAATGATAGAATGGCAAATTTACGACCATTTCAATCATTGCAATGAAACCATATTTGGATTAACTTGCGTTGCGTTGTAATAAAATTTAATTCTATCGTTTTGATTATTTTTAATTTTTGACTTTGTAACTAGACTAAAGTATGTAGACTAAACTATTTACATGACAGCTACTTAAATTAAATTGAAATATTTATTGGGTTTGGCTTTTGACTCTCAATATTCACAGAATGAAACACAACACATAAATTATTCGGAGCCCGTCCATTCATACTGCAAAGTATTTATCAAATAATTTAAAGATATTGAAAATTTCTATTCATTAAATAAAAATTGTCAATATCTTACTAATATTTACGTAATATCAGGAAGTAAACCGGGATAGCGAGTGCTCCAGAACTGCTGCACCTCGCGAAGGAGGAGGAGAGTTGTGCCGAATTAGCTGCCAATCTTCGCAAGTCGGAGAGGCACTCTTAGAAGAAGAAGACAATTTCTATCAAAAAGTTTTCTGCCAAGTATTTTTTGACGTGTCTCCACCGTATAATAAAGAGAGGCGAAGAAATAAAACAGGTTGTAAACAATGCAATCATGTTGAGTTGAGTTTTCACATCGAAATCAATTTTGCGATACATAGTGAAGTATGAAGTTTAATTTACATCCTACTCAAAAGCATAACTGACATCCATCGATTGACTGCGGTTCAATTCAATTCAATCTACGAATGATATCCTCATAAAAAGTTAAAGGATTTAAACGTACAACCTATGTACATATATTTTACTGCTGGATGGGCATTTACCCACTATGTTTGTAAAAGACGGATTAATGAGACACATATATTAGAAGTAATTACCTGTAGACCATACAGATGAATATATTTATACCGATACTGGAATCGAATCCACTACTATTGATTTCGAAAGCAATAACATCACCACTGAGGCAATTGGACCGTCATGAAATCCATTAATGAGAAGGAAACCTTAATTAAAACCTTAACATCATTTGCATTGCAACATGTGCCCAATGATATGGACAAACACATCACTATAAAACCTGAACCGTATATATACAACATATATACATATAATATTTCTATAATATTGGTACTGACAAAATTTAGTTTCGATAATTTTATCCAAATTGTCTTCTAATCGTATCAGATTCAAAGTCACAGACATAGTCCTCCGAGTTAGTCAACCGCTGAAGTAGTGTAGAATGGCTTCCTTTCAATTGAACCATCCTCCCAAGGCGGCTACCAGTACTAAATGCCTGAAATGCGGGTTAATGACCCGTCTTGACCTATGTCCAACAATGAACTACTGCATGCTGTTGATGAGGATGATGATTTTGTCTTCTGTATTTTCGCAAACACTTGAATACGATTCTAAGATTATTCAGTATATCTCTCAAATATTTTCCATGGCCGATTCCACTAGTTAAACATATCTTTGAGTAAAATAAAATACATTTAAATATATATTATATCAATAATCCAATCTGATTAATTACGAAGCATATTTTCCTTTCTACCTATTTTCTATAGATTTACCAATATTCATTAGACTAGCAGAATTTTGCGGTCACAGGAGACTCGTTATCTCGCTACATTTGGCACAAGCCACGCTAATGGTCTATCGTTAACCACAATTTTAGTTTTCATCTTTAATTGTACTAAAATTCACAAGTGTAATGTTTAATTTAATCACAAAACAAATTTTACCATTAACATATAACCCTTAGTATTTCTATAAGGCTATTAAATAAAGCCATCCCCCATCCCTTCCGGGAGTTGTATAAAACAACTGTCCAAGACGAGCTGTAGTATCAACCTGAGTAATAAAAACCAATCTGCGATACTTAGTTTCCCTTCCAAGAATTGGGATTATATCGACATCCCATTTGAGAGGTAGGCTGAGACTGAACCTTACTGTAGCTGTATAAATTGACGAACGCTAATCACTACTGTTATGGTTTGTCTCAGTTAACTACAGTTCCAACCTCGGAAACAGAGAATCTGAAACAAAATCCAACCGTTCTAAACATTTTACATTAATAGTATTTGGCTGTATTTAGAGAAAAAATAAATACTACTGAAATACACATTTTAATAGTGGTAGTGAATACTTTGTCCAGAATGGAATAA
The DNA here is from genome assembly GCA_031353405.1 of Baronia brevicornis. Classification (NCBI taxonomy): domain Eukaryota; kingdom Metazoa; phylum Arthropoda; class Insecta; order Lepidoptera; family Papilionidae; genus Baronia; species Baronia brevicornis. The sequence goes on along the minus strand of JASFAT010001473.1, from coordinate 423,995 downwards.
TATTTGTCCGTAGCATGAATTGGCCGGCTTGCCCGGGGTAGTACCACACTCCCGCAGAAAACCGCCGTCTGAATGGTAGCTTAGCTACCGCGCTTCGTACGGTGAGCGGCCGAGTTCCGGAGGCCCTACACCCTCCTCCTCTCTCTACCCTTCCCCTCCCATTTACACTCCCACTCGTGACAATAACAATCACAGTTTCCTTAAAGGTCAGCAACGCTTCTGCATTGCCTATGGCGGTGCTGAAGTCTATGGGCGGCGGTGATTGCATTCCATCAGGTGACACTCCTGCTCGTTTGCCTTCCTATCCCATAAAAAAACACATTTTAAACGTAAATATTTTAATCATAATAATTGACATGGTCATCATGAATATAAATTGTTAAAATATGATTAATACTCATAATAGATGTCTGATATGAAATTTCCGCACAATGATTACAAACAATTTCACATAACATGTCTGTGAACCAATTTAGTAGGAAACTTTTACCACGACTTCTGCAAATAGGCCATAAAATACTTTACTTGACGCTTAAAATACTTTCCACGCTTCGCTGTCCCGTGTGGATTAAATTTTGAAAGTTCATAATCATATCTGAATCTTTTGTTGTTTCCAACAATTTAGGGCGCAAGTAGGCGATTACAAGGCAGGGAATTAGAAAAAAATATATGCTCCTTTAAGCATGCAAAAAAGGTCACTATTTTTCAATTCTTACTATTATATATATATATATATATATATATATATATATATATATATATATATATATATATATATATATATATATATATATATATTGATTTATTTATATATCTATAAACAGTCAAATATTCTATTGTTAATATAAAAATTCTTTCTTTTTCATCCAGTCAAGTTCAAATATATTATTTAAACTTATAACACTTGATGTTGATACAGTTTTTTCAAATATTAATTAATTATTTAAATTTAATTAATTAATTATAGTTTTATATGGAAGCAAATATTATCTCTTATATAAGATATTTAGCAGGACATTTAATAGGAAGAATTGGCTTTAAATATTTTAAATATTGTTTAAACAAATTTATTACATTCTTGTATTAAATATGATACGAAGAGTGTCTATATCATTTTATTACAATATCCTTTTATACAAATAATATTGAATACAAAAAATATTTATTTAAAGTAATCATAAAATTCAAAAATAAAAGACAATTGAGATAAAAGTTTATTTAATAGTCACATATTAAACTAAGCAAATCACAGGCCCTTGCTATATATTGCCGTCAATAAATTCCTTTTGTTTTATTTCTTTTCAATATGTTTTATCAATTATTATCTCAAACCTTCTTAAGCCACTATTGAGACGGTCGGAATCCTTGGCGATTTAGTTTTGCGACCGCTTGGATGATAACACCAAATTGGTTTCTAATAACCTAAGTACACCAGTAGAGCGAGACAGTATTTCACATAAGGCACAAGTCAAGCCGCACATGGAATACTATTCTCATCCCTGGACCGAGACACCTTAGTATCAGCTTCTTCTCAATCTCAAAGGCTGGCAACGTTTCTGCAATGCCTGTGGTACAGCGACGAGATAACATGTTTGCTCGTTTGCATTCCTATCCCTTAAAAACATTTTATCTTACTCTCTTTGGATAATGCATTTGTTCTACTTGACGTTCCTGATGTCCACTGGTAACAGTGATTAGATTTTTTCAGTTAACCCGCGTAGGCACTCGTTTACCTAACTTGCATAAAATTTTTAATCTTACATTCAAATATATTATATAGCTTTTTTTAGTTAATATTGAATTTTATTTAATTTATTGGTGAACAATGGTACTGGCAAAGAAATCTTAACTCTAAATGTTTGCGGGTATATCACAAGTTACCTGAGATAATCTGTGAACAATTTTCAAAAGCGCTTTCATTTGGACGCCATAGCATATGCCATTATCTGCAAAAGGCGTCGCAGCGTCCTTTACAAACCAATCGAGATGTCTGATAACATTTATTTTATTCCTTTTTTTGTGTTTCATACTTAATATGACATTCGGTTAAATGAAGATCGGTATGAAATTGATTGTTATATTATATGTTATATTATAATATTATATCCTTTATTTATATATTTTTAAGCCTTTATTTATTATTATTAAGCCTTTATTGCTAATACTAATATTCTAAAAAATGCTAAGAAAAATATTCATGCCAACCCCTGCGGGGGATAGGCATGAATATATAAATAAAAAAATAATACATATATTCTTCTTTTACTTATATGCAGAAGCAATAAGATCATGAATGGTTACGACTGTAAAATTTATGTTTACTGCGTAACGTCTTCCCGCTCCGAGTCACGATGTGGCACTTGGCCAATGTCATAACACTCTAGTTCAGACGACAACTCTTGGCAAATGCCTTAATCTCTTTCATCTCCAACTGTTTATTTTAAACAGAATTACTCTCAAGTTATAGTTAAAGAACACGCCCAGCATAGAGGATTCATTTCATACGAAACTTTTCAAATGTAATCTCATATTTTAAAAAACATTTTTTTATTTTTATTTTTAGATTTCATAACCATATTGTAACTATAGCAGACAAAGGAAAAGCGATATTTGGCGAATCTACCGTTTTCAGAGTTAATGGTCGCACGTTCGATTTCCGCATCAGGATATTGACAGGATTCCGAGTCTGAGTGTCCCGCCATTTAACCCGGCAGTAAAAATATTTGTTTTTTGTGTGTTAAATACAAAATTGGCAGTGAGACTTTTATAATTTTATCGGTAGGACTTAAGAGCTGGCAGCGTACAAATTGTGGACTGGAAAACGATGGAAGATAGGCCAGTATGACAGAACGTCTTTGTACAAAATTAATTTTATAGACGACCGGATACTTATTAGACAAACTGGATAAGATTGAGATTGGAAAAACGAAGAAAGTTCTACATGACTGGCAGCTCTCTCTGAGATTTATGAAAAACAAATAGAGTATACTATACAGACACTTTGTGTTTATGCCAAACACGTATCATATATATCAAAAAAGTGGTGTAGGCGCGTGTTTTGTTTTTCAACCAAGCTAAGTATTACTGCGTATATTACAAAGCTAAGTATTACTGCATATATATTAGTGCTTATTCGCTTACCATACAATAATATTTTTCTTTCACGTATCTTAAAAAGTAGTTTTTTTTTATTTTCCATCTTTATACAACGTATAATCTAATCCTACCGATATTAACGAGTTCTGTTGTCATATGTTAAAGATATTGACTGCTAGTGTTCTTCCTGTTCTTTTATTACTACCTACTTCATACATACAGTTGTCATTAGCAGCTTGGACTTCGACAGTTCAGCTTCACATACTTTCATAGTGATATCCACTTGTCTACTATTCATACATGACGGCATCCGTTACGATTGCTACTCTACCCTACTGTGATTTTAAATTATCACAGATAGTTTGATCAAACAGTTTATTTAGCTTGAATTAGCGATATAGTTAACCTTTATAAATATAAGTGATGCTTGTAATCACACACGTTTTATATTTTGATAGTGTTACAATTACATAAGATATATTCAAACTTAAATTCTTTAACATAAAAAATACTATTATAATTATTTATCCATCGTCACTCTGTCAACAATCATGCGTCTGCCACCGTTCTGTTATAAAGTTCCAAGAACTGAGAAAAAAGAACTCCGGAGATATCCTCTAAATTATCTTCTTTTTTCCATTTACAATATAAGTCATGTTAACCGTCAATACCATATTAGCTTCGTATAAAAAAAAAGAAAAACAACGCAAGTTAGAAACAGTTTTTTCACATCTAAATCAGAATCAAACAGTGTTTTTTACAACTAAATCGGAGTTTAATGTTATATTGAAAATAAACGATAATTTCAGTAGTTATCATATAATATATCTAAATTTGAGCTCGGTGATTCTAATTTTATTTCATCATACTAAGTGACCACAACTATTCCTAACGATACCCACCTACTGTATTTAAAAAAACAACTCCAAAATACAAGTACTTCAACTTACAAATATGTAGATAATAAATGTTATTTTGTGTTCGTGAAGAACTCTTGTTATCTTAGCAGACATAGAAATGAATACACCACTTGATATCTGATGATACTCTATTACCCTCTCGGCACTTTTGAATAAAATAAAAAGTCGCAACATTTTGGACTTGATGAATATCAAGTGATGTTAAAGCTAGAGATTCTCTTGATTTTGTAACATTGATATATAATTTATATTTATTTACTATGGCCCCATAGAAGTGGTGTAATGCTTGAAGTGAAGTGATTTATTGAAAGTTTTTTTTGACATGGTACATGAAGAAGAGGAACGGTTAAGTCATCCGACAGTCATTACTAATCGAATAAAGCATAACAGGAAATTACCTTCTTACTCATACGTCAGTTTTTTGCCAGAATGAAATACTGCTCCAAATGAAATATAGATGTATAACAGATTTTTAAACATAGCATGTTAAACTATTTAAGAAATAAAAACTATCTAAAATTAAATAAAACAATGGTGTCACACTGACATCCTACAGCTCATTCTCAATTCGCTCATTTTGCGATAAATACCACGAAAATTAATATTAATGGTAGAACATCAAATATAAGGAAATTGTCTTCTTTTACAGCGCTCGCAACAATATAACAAAAGCTTAGCTTTTCTTTACGTAAATACACAAAAACGCCGAATCATAACAAAAAATGTATACAATATTCATTGAACAAAATTATATCAGAGATAAAGAAAAATTTTGAAATGTACTGTTCGGAAACTAAAAATTTTGTAGGATTGCGAATTGAAAAATCTGAAGGAAACATTTTTATTCATCAGTCCAAGTATATAGAGAAATGAAAGAGAAAGTATATATAGAAAAGAAAGTGTACCTATATATATTTGGCTTATGCGTCTATTACAGATGATTCACTAAGAATGTCTTCGAGGCAACGTGTTTTATGGCTGTATAAACCGATACGAGGGCGGCACACCCTGCCGCAGGCCTGACACTTAGTTACAAATAAAAAGAACAATAGAATTCCAGTCTCGATAAGAAATAATAAATAATGAATTGCCACTTTTTAATAGAGTTGCATTAATGAGCAGTTTTTTGATTGAGTGACGGTTTTGGATGCTACTTTATAATTATGTTTCGGCTTTTTTGAATGAAATAAATTTTTATATATAATATCCCGGATCAAAAGTACCATTACCCGACGAGCTTGTATGAAGAGAGTGATGAGTATGGTCTCCGTCTACCCCTACGGGAAACAGGCGTCATCGAATGTACATACATATATATGTATCTATATGATGTGTTTGTAAATCTGTGTGTGTCCAGCAGTGAGCTGCCGCAGGTTAATTATTGTTAATGATGATAAATAAGTGAAGAATATCCTCAATATATAGAATACGATTATCGAAAGATACGAGATGTTTCCATTAATGTATTTATTAGGTAAGAACATGTCGTAACATCTTATATATCGACAACTGTGAGTAATAATAACATGAATGGATGCAACTGCGAAATTTATGTTTATGGAAGACCATTCACAATGTCTTAATATGGCAGGTAGCCAATATTCTAACACTCCGATTGAGAAGGAAACTTTCGGTGAATGGCGTAACTTGTGACATATGTATAGCAAAATATTTTCGCGTAATGAAGTGGTTTTTGAAGTAAGTATGAGATTTACAAGGAATTTCTAAATTATTAAAATGTATTCATATATACCACGATAATATCGCATGAAAAATTATAAAATTTCATACATACATAAATATAGTCACGCCTGTCTCCCTGTAGGGTTAGAAAGAGACCCCAGATCTCCATCTACTACGATCCCGACACACCTTCCTTACTTCCTTCTCACTCATCCATCTTGTCATCCATCCTTTCTCTCACATTCATTGTAGTGAAACGGCCTAGCAGAGCCCCGCATGCTTAGGTAAGGCACTATAGTATCCGGAAGAGCCCGATCTCGGGACGGTCGGCACGCTTGTATAATATTTTATGTGATTATATTGCAATTACAGTATCATTATCGTCTTAGTGGTTCATACGTTTCATCAGTGCCCGATTTACATCATCAATCCACAAATATTTTAATCATTCACATTATATCATGTTGAGACTAAAATAAAAAATTATAATATGTGAAATTCAGAAGCAAAATTTTAGATTCCGTAGTTAACAGTTTTATTTTATTGGCTTAACTTACTGCAAAGAACTGTTGCCAAATGGTTTCACGTAGGTGGCAACGATATAACTCTGGCTACCTGAATCCAAATGTGTAGGAGTATGACGTTTCCGGAACTACTTTTACATTAGGAACCATTCCATGTTAAAATACATAAATATGGAGTATCTCTATGATTATACTTACTATAAAATGCAAAACATTTACACAGCAAATTAAAACACAGCAAGCATGCCTTGTACGTATGTTTGCTTAGTAGCTTCATTTAATTATTGTAGTAAAGCCGTTTTTCGCAACTTCTGTTCTCGTAATTTTTAGTTTTCCGCTTTTATACCTAGCAAAAAGTAATATTGCGACATTTTCCCAAAAATATGAAATCGTTGAAGGAGACATTATATTATTATCATATAATGTTTCCAGCATTATAGACGCACAAAGAAAAAAAAAGTTTTCCATTGAACTCTAAAGATATCTTATCAACACGATCGCTATAAAATGTAGCTGGCAGGAATTTCTTTATAAGATTTTTCTAGTTAAGATTTCTACAATTTGAAGCGAAGGCGCTGTTGGTTTACTTGAGGAAATAGAAATTCGTTAGAAGTGACTTGTATTTCCCAGTTAATCAACAAAACTTGAAGTATTTAATATTATATTTAGTTTACTATACTAAAGAAAAACTTGGTGAGGTAGGTAACCTACATATTAGTGTATATACTTGTGGAATATAAATACAGCCGGCACTAAGGGAAGCGGATTATAAGAGGTACACATACCCAGCAGTGGGATGTACATATATTATTTTAGTGTAATATAACTTTACTAATAAACCAATGACGAAATAAAAATTTAAATCCAATTTATAACCGAAATAAACTTTATGCATGAATACATACCATTTCTTGAAGTTATCCTTTAACTACATTTACCCTGCGAAACTACGGATTAAATAATAACTGGGGCAAAACTTACTCAAATAGGAAAGGACAATGTCTAATGGACGACCTTTATGCATCAGGAACCATAAGTTTAAGCATATAAAACTTAGCACCACGCATTTTAATGGCAGATTGGCCGTCCATGCCCGTAAAAATACCTGAATGCCAAAAATATTTTTCCTTATGTCCGATATATGTATGTACATATTGTAGGTATGTGTAAATGGCCTACAATATGTATTTGTCCTGATTCGGGAATGGAACCCAAGACCATTGAATATGAAGCAGGGATTTTGCAGGTAGTATAATTGGGTCATGTATGAACAATGTTTATATGGATTATTGTTTGAATTATTGTATTTTCTTAAAATATGGATTAACCTTGGTATATTTTGAAGAAAAAACTAGTTCCTTTTTTCCATTATTTTTTTGTCTTTTAAAAGGTTAAGATATGTTAATTGTAGTTTTTTTAGGATCCTCTGGTCCAGCCACGTCGTGGATGGTCGACCATGTGGCAAATTACCTAATATAAAGTATTTTCCGCGGTTCAAAAGGTATGTTACGTCCTGGCTAATGTTACAAAAAGTTGTTATTAACTTCATCTGTATAGGTACAGAATTAGTCGAGATTGTCACGAACATATAAATACATTACTAGTTGGTTTAGTACCCTGATCGAGCCAGCCCACTATAAGATATGAATACATCTAGTTTAAAGTCTAAAGTAATCTCACAAATAAAGTATTGTCTTACTGGCTTCTAGATCAAAGATATTTCTTACAAAATATTAAAGCACTATACAATTTTAATATAATTACGTAATAGTTTTACTTTCAGTGATACCTCGGTCAACTAAATAACAAAGACCAAAGTGACAAGAAGTTAAAACAATGTTAGAAACTGGCGGTTGGGTAATAATATCAACTAGACTTGGTAATAAAAGTTATGAGACTTTTTGGATTACCATAAATTTACAATAAAGTTGATCTCATATAAGTGACTTCGATGCAGACGAAGTTTCTAGTGGTAGAACCACGCTGCAGACGAATACTTTGTCAAGAATGGCATAATATTTGTCTGTAGCATAAATGGGCCGGCTCGCCCGGGGAAGTACGACACTTCCGCAGAAAACCGACGTTTGAGTGGTAGCTTAGCTAACGCGCTTCGTACGGTGAGCAGCTGAGTTCCGGAGGCCCAACACCCTCCCCCCTCCCACTCCCACTCCCTTTCCCGTAATGACACTTTCCTTATAGGACGGCAACGCTTCCGCACTGTCTATGGCGCTGCAGATGTCTATGGGCGGCGTTGATTGCTTTCCATCAGCTTACACGCCTGCTCGTTTGCCTTCCTATCCCATAAAAAAAATATTGTGAAACTATTGCTTTAACGGAGAATTTCTGTCTTTCAACGCATATATCGCTTTTTGGCGACAGCGTTTTAAGAACAGTGATTATCGACGGTATGACCACGCTTATCCAAGCTGGATTGTTGGGACGTTCAGACTCGTAATAAATACTTCGCCACTAAACCATTGATATTCTTCTATTTGACGGTCAATTTCAAGATATAATGCTAAGTTAAAAATTTTATCATCATTATCAATACCATCACAACATTCCACCGATGGACAATGAACTTCCTATAAAGTGGCAATTCCGCTTGGCAGGCGTATAGTCAATTATTATAAATTAAACGCCGCTGCCCGCTCCTGGAATTGAATCCCATAATCGTCAAGTATGACACCCTGGGCAAAAATGGGGAAACTCTATTCTATACCGACTTGTACTTACTTTATGCAATACATATATATTGTATTTAAAAAAGACTAGAAATAGTAAACAGGTAGGTAGCAGTATTTAACTATTCTGATGAATGATTAACAAGAATTCTAGTAATAGAATTCTTCTTAATCATTCCAACTAAGCTTATAGTATCTAGAATAGTCGAACTCCCAACCTTATCGTAAGTGAACTCTTTACCGATTGAGTTATTAATGATTATGTTCTCTAAACAATTTTATTTAAATGTATTTCTGAATTAATAAAAACATAATTAATGAAGTTCAAACACGTTTTACAGTTTTAATTAGAAACGGCATCTTCCAACATTGCTGTTCGACAGAGTTAGATACATTATCTTCCTGTAAAACTGCAAACATAGAAGTATATATTTATGAAGATGGACAGACAAACAAACTTTGCTAAAATCCGCGAACACAAATCAGAAATATAATATTGTGTTTGCGAAGAAGTGTATAGAGAATTATTTACCGAGAATTTATTTCCTAAGTAATTCTGTATACACTTCTTCGCAAACAAACTAAAATCTAAAATCTAAGCCATGCCTTCTAGAGTCCCGTGAAAATGCTTAATTCATTAATATATGTTTAGTATTTTTTAATAAATTCTACATTACATCAAATGACCTTGATAGTATTTATTTCTCTTCTAGTGTTAAATTACTTCTCTGCAATTTTCATCTAAATAAAGATACAAAAGCTTCATCCCTACCATCTGTATGCTGATCTCGTATAGTAGTACATTTTAACCAAACTTTTTTACGCACCATCACCTGTTACTAGAACCAGCTACTTTCAGCAATATTTCCAAATCGATATGATATTTGACTTTATAAAACAAGTCTACATATTTCTCGAAGGTTTCTGTAAAACTGTGACATTGCAGGCGGCGTTGATAACTTCTCATCAGGTGACATTTTTACTTATTTGTTTTCAAATTCTTAAAAAAAAATCGATTCTGTGGCTATTAAAATACTTATACAATATTCTTATAAACTCTCTCATTTTCCTTTATACGATAACAAAATTATTTCTTGTTATAATTCTTTCCAACAAATTAGCTTGTTTCTCTTTAATGTAATATAGAATGCTGGCGTGGCATAAAAGGGGAATGGCGTATTAGCTTTATTGGATTATCGAAGTTTAACAATGGGCGCGCAATCAGCTTAGGATAGCTTACAGTTTTTAATAGCAATTATCTCTAATGCGCCTTTGCCACAGAAAGAATATACTAATATTAATAACTTCGCATAATGCTTTATGATGATTTTTTTAAAGTAAACCTTTCACATAACCGATATTATAAATTACTTTAATTTATTAAAGAACACAAACATATATTATAATTTATAGGCTAAATAAAAGTTAACCTTTAAAGTCAATAATCGAACATAATATTTCTCAATGGCATGAATTTTTAAACTTTTCCACTTATTAAGTAATTTCGAAGCACATTCAAAGAGGGCTTTGCTCCATAGCTCCTTTGCATCTGCTCAAATCTCTTTTGAGCCTTTCATATAACATGCGATCTCAAGACTTTGAAATTCAACTTAAGTAGCTTACTTTGATCATGTTTTATAATTAATGTGATCTCAAGTATTAAATTGTACCATTGAGCATCTCTAGAGTTACAATGTATTTGATGAGTTTTTAAATTATCGGATAATACTAATCATCATATGTACCAGAGCCATACTAAAAAATATCAAATTTTTTAAATGTCAAAGTTTTTCTACTTACCCGGATAAGCATGTCCTAAAGCTTGTGCCAATTTTATATTGAAGCTACCACTCAGAAAATCGACTTCTGAGTGTTAGCATCATTACAGTGTTTCTTACAGTGAGCGACAAAACCCGGATAATGATCACTGCCCATAGACATTTTTACCAGGGAAGGTACATGTGATTGACTATTATTCAGAAAAATTAACAATAGTGGTAGGAAATGGAATACAAATTTTGAATCTCCTGATATTATCGACTCGGCAATCTAATGGAAAAAAATTCACATAACTTTAATTTTTCAATTTCATTTTTGTATGCTGGCGAAAATAAATATGCATATCACTCACTAGGCCACTGTTTCATTTTGTTTTACCACATAAAACCAGATCATGTAATATATATAAATATAAATAATTTAAATAAAAATCATAAGAAATGACGATAATTTCCCATAAATCCGCCTTAATACTTATTTATATTTTTATATCTCCAGAAATGTGGGGGCTATACCTACTCCAGCAGGATATAGATGGACTAGTAAGAAGTAAGAAGCTTAAAGCTAAAAAAGTATCTTTGTAGTGCTCTTCTTAAAGTAAATATTTAAAAATAAAGTACTTTTCGAATGAACAGATTACATCAGCCAATAATGTAGGGTACGACGTCATCTTTTTATTGACTCGGAAGTAACTGCCAAAAGCACCAATGCGTCAAATAACCCCGAGAAACCTATTAAAGCGTTTATGACAAGAGAAGTGAGCATACCTACTGAGCGCAAGCCATAAAAGGACTGTAATGTATCAAATAAAAAACGTAAACAAAAGTCAGCAAATACTAACGTGTAACAGATGGAAAGCTTTGTATATAAGCGACTAGATGACCCAGTGAATTTCGTTTCACCTACAATTTATTTAATTTAAATTGACGAACTTCTGGTAAGGCTTCTTCTCCTGGTATGTTAGTACTTAGGTATACAATACTTTTCAAAATCGCACAATAAAAACGACAGTTTTGTATCAACACGTCCGTTAGACGAAAAAGCCGTCATGAACGCCATCTATTGAAAGTAAATGGAAGTAATGAGAACGCCATCCATTGAAAGTATTTGGAAGTAAAAGAACAAATACGAATTTCTGATAGAAAATAATTATTGTCAAAATGTTGGGTGGTGGGGTAATAATAATAAATATTACTCATGAATACAATTATAATGCAATATTAATAATATAATTATAATTATATGCTTATATTATGCAAATTGAGTGGTAAAATATATTACAAAAGAATATGAACCAAGAGTAAAAACCATAAACCAAATCTTACAAGAATAAAAATGTACCTACAAAAAATCACGAGTGGTGCGGCACCTACGTGTGGTGTAAGTATGTGTAAGTGTATATTTTTGAGTATGTGCGTGTGTCTGGGTGTGTGTTTAATTTATTTTATTATAAGCTACTAAATTAATACTTACGTTATATCAATTCTGTAGCATCATATGCCAAGTTAGATAACCATTGGTTTTGTAAGATTTTTATTCTTAATATAAAAAGGATTTATTTTCCTCATTACAACACCGATTTTTCTGGTGCAATAACGTCTAATTTTATTGATGTAAGTAATTTTTAGTGGCATAATATAAGGGGCTATATATAAGGCAGTTTAATGCAGTTGCGAAATCCCATAAGAAGCCGCCGAATTGGCTAGGACACGCAATAATTTACTACAGCGTTACAACCGAGAGCTATAAAACTAATCAGGAATTTATAGATAGCACATTTCACCGCAACCATCTGAAACTGTTATATAAGAATGTATCACTGTAGTACTATAATAAGTACTTCAAATTATGATGAAGTTTAAAACGTCTAATTTAAATAAAATAAACAGCCTGTGGCAGTCTATCAATAGAAATAGGTATCTCCTAAAGAACGCTAATCTAATCCCACTTTCGGCGTCAGTCAGTTTCTACCCACCGCACTGCGCAGAACGTCGCTCCATCTATCCCCGTAGGACATTCCACACGAAGTTTGCCACTCGGGATCTCCACTCCAGCACTCATTGTAGACATAATGAGGTGTAATTTATTTTATAAAAGCTGGTAGTTTCTAGTAGTTCCTGTCAAGTATTTTTCCGGGTCATCTCAGCAAAATTCATATAAAGAACTGGTGATAGACAAAATCATAAAGTAATTTGATGTAATTTCAATAATCATTATTTGTTTCAAGGTATAAAAGGAATGAATGATAGAACGATGAGTTAAGAAAGATCTTTACGAGTTTATTCATGGAGGAAAATAGTTTATTCTACATTTTCGAGCAAAACAGTCTAGCGCACAAATTTTATGGATGCAAAACAGTAAAAAAACCTACTCAAAATGTATTGTATTTATCAACATATTTACATTAATTACTCTCGTATACCCAAAGGGCTTGTTCTATGTTCGGCTTCAATTCAATAACGCTTTCAGGATGCGAGTATAGCTTGCTCGCTTTAGTATTACCACTGTTGTTGTTTTTTTTTTTGTTCAAGCTTAGGTAAACTATAATAATAGCGTGTAGGTTCAAACGTATTTTAAAGGAAATTCATATTTTCCTTTTTTCCTTTAAGTAGGATTGCAGTACTTGCCGCGAACAGTATCTTATATGTATTATATAATATATAAATAAGTTAATTATAATTATCTACACTTACTTAAATGGCTTGAAAATATTTCCTTTATTTATATATATGGATTACAAATATTTATTTCGAGTCTGGTAACCCCGCCAATCCGCATTGGAGAAGCGTAGTGGGTTAACGTCGGTACCTCCAGAAATGGAGAGACCTGTGCTCAACAGTGGGACATATGTTTTATGTCCCACTGTTGAGCACAGGCCTCATGTATATATATATTTAACAGCTGTTAAAAAATGTATACAATAAAATATAAATTGTTAAAAAACTTATACTTTACTTTTTAAAAAGGTAAACGATTTTATATTTTTTTATTTTCTACTTCTTCGTTTATTTTATTTTTCCCCGGTATATATAAGATATATATGCAAGATAAGATCTTATTATTAGAAGATCTTATTTTTCTGAAAATATTAATCTAAAAGAACAATACCTATTGAGATATAAATCTGTTCTTGGAAGGCCCCTAAGTACCTCAAAGTTCGCTTAACTCCTCTGTTGGGTCTTAAATTAATTTTTATACGGCTTCTTAATATAGAGTTAGTTGAGGCAACTTTAAGTGTACAAACTCTTATTTCATATCCAGTAATTTCAATAAATAAAAGTAAACAAATGACTACTAATTAAAAATATTTTATATTATAGGATACAAAAGCTAATTTATTTTAAACTGCAATAGCTAGCTCTATTTTTTAGATCCAATAGAATTATAGATTACCAAAGTTTTGATATCACTACAATTCTTATAACAATACCAACTAAGCTAATAATGCTAGTGCTAGGAAAATGTTACGAAGACTAGGGGAACGCTATGTTGACATGTGTTTTGAAGAAATCACCCCTTATGATGGATTATCTGTTATGCTTTGGGAGGGTGTAACTTCCAGCCATCGTACCGAAATAGTATACATTGAAAATGGCTCACAAAATACGCAAAGGTACATAACAGAAATCATTTGTGAACATGTACAACTCGCTCTGACTGTAATTGGCGAAAATGCCATTTACATGGATAATAATTCTCGGGCCCACCGTTCTGGCGACGCAAACGCTTACATGGAAGGGGTCGGTATTCGTTGTTTCGCCAGCGCGGAGCCCCAACCTTAACTGTGCAATGAGCACATCTGGGACCATTTAAAAAGGTGAGTATGATCTGTCCAACCACCTCCACAAAACATCGGGGAGCTTAAACGTGTGATCTCGGCCATCAACAGCCTTCTGGAAAACATGCCAAGACGATTATATATGCCGTAATTGCTGCAAGGAGAGGTCATACTCGTTATTAATTTTTATTTAATGTCTTTTTTATTAAAGTACCATAGAAATACTTGTAGCCTTAATGACACTATACCCAAAAAAATGTCTATTTTCACACGAATTTTGTTTACATTGAGTAAATGAAGAATTCTAGGATTTAAGTGTTAAAAAAAATTTAAAAAAGAAATTTCTAGGCATAAGCTAATGACATACTAAAAATGTTAACATTATCCATTGAAGAGCCAATGACTGGACGGTGTCCGTTCTTTTGCAAAAGAGTATATATTTAATATAATAATAGAAAAAAAAACATATCTAGCTTGGTTGTAATTTGGAACAAATTCATTCATATTCCACATCAAAGGATACTCTTACATGTTGAATATTACAATGGTGCGATCCAAAGGGTAACTGAGGTACCAATGGTGTCAAAATTAATTCGCTATTGACTTCACTAAATGTAGACTAAACGCAGAAGCGCGTGCAGATTGTGTGAAATGTATAACGAAGCTATATGTCATGTACATGTTATAAATGTAAATTTACCTTTGTATACTATATTAGTCCTACACATGTATTTGTAAGATATTTCAATTTGGTTATTTTATTGATTCACCATGGTGAATCGATTGCTCTCTGAAGTAAGGGTCCAATTCTCGTATCAAGGTAAGAATCTGTATGGCTTACAAATATTTCTTCTGAGTTTGGGTGGCTTTCCGTGTCATATTCCGTTGTCATATGTTTGTAATGGTCCCCCGATACAGTGAATGCTATACAAAGGCTATGATTCTAAGGTATTTTAGTTATTCTTTTGTCACCTGAAGGCAATTACCGCTTTCTATGATGTTTTGAGGTCTGCTTTAAAGAAAAGTCTTTATTGAAATAGGAAGGATAAAAGCAGATTTGAAGTTACATGGAAGCAAAAGTAGCTCAAAAATCAACGATCTACGGAAGTGTGGTATTTCTTCACACGGGTTGGTCCGTGCAAAAGACAGAAATCACTCGTAGAACTAAATTAAAATAAATACAAGAGTGAGTTTATTTGATCGTATAGGCATTGCAGACACTTTGGCACTTACAACTTCATAAAATGCAGATTTGAAAGTTACATCTATTTTTATACAAACCTACAGTGTTATTTTTACTTGCTTATATATTTTCTTTTTTATTTGAACATTTGATTATTCTTTTTAATTAATAAGGATAATAAAAGCTGTAGGTAACAGACAAAAATATTCGAGCAATTTCAAAGGCGCGAGAGCGGGAATAAATTAAGACAGCAATAAAATTTGTCGGGAAACATTGTTT
Source organism: Baronia brevicornis (assembly GCA_031353405.1). NCBI lineage: Eukaryota > Metazoa > Arthropoda > Insecta > Lepidoptera > Papilionidae > Baronia > Baronia brevicornis. The sequence continues at coordinate 408,069 of JASFAT010001473.1, read as the reverse complement.
TTTAAGGAAGTTGAAATTAAAGTCAAATCACAATTTATTCTCACAAGAAATGTTACTTTAAATATAAATAATTTTAAAATAATTTGCATGAGTATCCCATTTTATTAAATACCTAAATTTTGTAGTTTTACATATCGATGAAATAATAAATGACTATTTGAATATTAGAATAGATAGATAGATAGATATAATAATGGCCGCCATTGTGACAAAAAAGTCTGTTTTTGACAGTCGCTCAAGTTTTTCTTAGTTTTTTTTTTACAATTTTATTTTAATTGCAATAAAATTTTATTTTTTTCCTCTTAACAAACTTGCAATTGCTAAAGGATGGTAACGCTTGGTGTGGTGACATTGCGTGCGGTCAATGCGGACCCCGAGATACGTAGTGTCTCCCAGCGTATGTTCAGCCACGTGCTTAACTGGTATTAGGAGTCGGCCGAGGTCGGTCGGACATCCGCCACGTATCCAGCCACCCGGGTAGCAGATGCAGCAGCCTCTGCAGCTTCAGCACAGCCGTATGGACCCAACGAGACGACGCGAAGAAAGCTCTGTCGTCGGCGTACAATATTACAATCAATAATTGTATAACTTTGTTTTTGGTGTACAATAAAGAATAAATCTATTATTGAACTGTAAAATATGTATGTTTGTAGATCTCTTCCAAGAAGCGTCACCTAGACGTCCTGTGTCCCAACAGTTGTCAGTTCTCTAACAAACGTGACCAATAGACAGGCCACTTTAGTTTGGTAACTCGAAAAGGAAAATGTCTACATCATGTGAATATAACAACAAATTGAAAAATACAGAAATAATATGCCAAAAAGGGAAAGCCGAAATGAGTACTAATTTGGAAGAGATATTGTTATCGTTAACAACAACTTAAACTTTAGGTCGCAAATGTACGAAACATTTAAGGCTTGGAGTGTAATGAAAAAGGCAAAAGACTTATGAATAAAGTAAAGGTATGAACCCTATTCGAAACTGTGCACAAGTCATGAACTTTCTGTTTGAAAATCTTGTACAGTTCTTAGGTTTTAATAGTCCAATATGTGCAAAGAACATAATAGAATGGTCTCTCTGACTTTAAAATTTTATATTTGAATTTGAATTTAACCATGAAAAGTGGAGTGTACTTGTACGCATTAAGTATTGTATTTACAGCGATCTTTAAATTAAATTAAGTCTCTTTAATTATTATATATCGTTAAATCAAAGAAAACAACAATACTTTGTTTAAGTAATTAAGAAATAATTACTAATGTTACTATTGTAAAGCATTTGCAAAGATACAATTGACTGGGTTATTAGCTGTTTTGATTTATATCCATTATTATTTATTTAACAAAATTATTATTCATCAATAGCTTGTGACAAGCCACTGCTAGACATTGGTCTTCCCTACAACGCTCCAACTAATAGATGGGCTACAGCGTCTACCTACCTATCTACCTGAGCATCTATCTATCTGAGAATAAAAAAAAATAATAATCTACGATCACCAATTCACCCACCTGCACGGGAATTACGTAACACTTCCAATTTTGTGAGGAACATATCCCGAATTCGTTATTAGGTAATTAAATGTAAGTGTTACAAGCTAAAAAAATCAATATCCCTCAATATACATTTGTAACATGTAAAAATATTTTACAAAGACATTAACATAACTTCTTTATAAAATGAGTTTTTTATATTTTAGATAAAATAAATGATAATAAATAATTCCACAGATTTGCAAACCTTATGGTGGTTAAGTGACCGCTGAGGACGCTTTCATAATTTTCTTGGGGTGGACTTCCAGTAAATCTTACAATCATAGCGTAATATATTATTGCTGTGAAAAAAGTATTCCTTCCGATAACTGGTCGTAAGAAAACAGCTTGCCACACATGTTAACCAGACCATGTCAAATGTTGTTTACGTTTCAGCAACTTTCGATTCGGATGAGTGCTCACATGTTTCTATTTTATTATACGCCGAATTATTTCAGATTACTTTCTGAATCACAGTGCAAACATAAAAAAATAGAGCTAAAGAAGAATTTGTTTATTACTTATACCTTTGTCTTGAACGAACGAATCATCATCGATTCTGTTGATATAGTAAAATTGTGCATCATAATTTACTCAAAATAATTTTGAGATACCTAGTTAATTTATTTCTCTTTCTGAGTCCTAAGTCTCTGGGTCTGCTGGGGCATAGGGAGGACACGACGTTTTGCTTTATTCGTTATAGGTTGTGCTCACAGTCTAAAGTTGTAGATTCGATTATTACTTCTTTTCAATGTGGCGCTAACCCAAAATGCGGATAAAGGTAATACCCCTCAATTTTCAGTGAGAACATTGTCCAATAGTGGACAATGACAGCTATATAGATTCATATTATAGTACTTAAAAATCTAAAATAATAACTAAGTAATGAGTCAAGAAAGAGTGTGCAAGTCGATTTCTTGAATCACTTAAAAATTCATAAAATGATAATATTCAGGATAATTTATCTTAATACAAGAAATATGGCTATATTGATTTTTATTATATAATAGTATTTGTAATTTTAAATAAAAAAGAAGTTATATGTCAAAAAAGAGCGTGCAGGATATCTTCTCTAATCACTTAAAATATATTTAAGTTGTTCATAATATGATTATATTAAGAATTGTTCGTCCTAATATAAAACGATAAACTAAGCGTAGATATCTTTTGAAATATTGATAGATTACTATTTATAATACATATATGTAATCATTCAATACAAATCGACGTGAAGCGAATGCATATGTACTGTGTCGACTGCAGCAGGTGTTAACATAATATTCTGAGCACGTTTCCAATTCTGTGTCCGTAGTACAAGTTTTGACAGTTTTGGAAAACTTTATCCGTTTTCTTCTTATCATCAGTTTCTCTAGCGCAACACATATGAATTAAAATTAACAGAACAAATTTAGTAAAAACGAAAAATTTAAACTAACATATCATTTGTATGCATTTTGATACTATGAGTTACAATACAATCATGGTAATTCAGTAATTGTAAAACATATGCGAAAACATTTAACGTTTAGTCACCCGCTAAGTAAATTTCTTGCGTTATTGGCAGAAAGTAGATGAACGTAAAACCAAAGATTCGACTTAAGTGGCGCGCCATAGGGAAGGCTTATGTCCTTAGTAGTAGATAACATAATAAATCTCTTTGAATGATGGACAAATATATTTTTTGTATACACCAGAAATGAAGATGTAACAATAAATAATTATAATATTGTGTATACAAAAGGCGGTCTATACCTAGGCGAGAATAGTAATTTCTTCCAGACAACCTTTACATGAATTCAAGAGCATTTTTTGTCTGAAGAATAATTACAGAGGCTTTGTTTATTGGGTATTGAAGAACAAGGAGAGTTGCAAACTTTACTCCCCTACACGCTCGTCCACCTGAGGAACGCCCTCTCCCACACAAAATCTTCCAATCACGGCCTAGGTCCCACGAGGGAGGAACAGCAACAAACCCAACGTAGGTTAGCCACATCTCGACGACGCGAAGTCGCTGGAAACAGCGGCATCTAGCACCGGGGGACGATCACCCCTTTGAGTTGCTGCGCGAGCAGTGGGGATTCATCCCCGACGCTCGATCCTACACCCCTGTAGTTGTAGATGTCCCCAGTATATAAGAGAGTTGCATTAATAGCGACAAAGACTAAATACCAAACAATATGGTTATAATGGCTGCATTACAAAATAATTTCATCTAAAAGTGACATAAGTCACATATGTGTGTTTGTACAAGCAGTTAGCGGAATTAATTTTAGTTGTTATATCATTATTTTGATATCTGTATTGCAAATTACTATGCGCTTCATCACCTTGAGGGTCGGGTGATGGTAGAAAACTAATATTTTATCACAGTGCATTGTTTTTATTTATTTATATTAATTTACGTTTTGAATGTAGCATATGGCAGTTTCGTTAATATTTATTGTAAATTTGTGCGTCTGCAGAAGCAACAAAGGTTTTATCTATCTATCTTCCATCGACAAACAAACAGCATGCACTCCAACCGTGCAAATGATAAAAGTCTATAAAAATAAGACACCTCAAGAACTAATAAAAATCGGATATACTGCAACGAAGTCTCGTATGCTTCCAAGTAATATGTAGTTTATAGTAAATTTTACGACAGTGCAGAAAATTTTATAACCTTATCATACTAAATGAAATGAGAAAATATGAAAACGACATTTTAATATCAAGTTATGACTATACCTTCCTATCTTGATACGTACATAATATACACCAAAGAATTCTGTCAAGTATTTATGTTAATACTAAATATACTTTACATTAATCTATTATTTAAGTTTTGATATTTTTTATTTTACTTTATCTTTAATACCGCTGTCGGTTCTGCCTAGTGGCACTGCCAAAAGTCAAGGATTTTCTTTACTTCATAGTTAAGGTTGACACACCTTTATTTTTACAAATGAAATTTTATTTGATGAAAAAAAAATAACTAATTTACAATTATTAAAATAAAAAGTTATAGAACAAACCTTTCTTTTGACGTTATCTATTTATTGTTATATGAGTGAAAGTATACATATATGGTGGTGTTTTTGACAATCTCTCCACTAAACTAGAATCTCTTACCAGGCGCACAATTCCACCTGCGGGATTCTCAAATAGTTATAACATTGCGGTAATTGACGGATATGACAGCAATGATTGGTCACCATCAGGTGGCCCAGATGCTCCTTTGTTCGTGTGCTATAAAAATATTAATTTTAATTTACATACATACATATACATATTGTCACGCCTGTTTCCTGTAGGGGTAGGCAGAGACGACTCTTGACCTGGCCTTTCCTAAAAATCTCGGCAATTTGCTCAAGGTGTTTTCCTTGGTCTTCCCTTACTGACCCTATTCACATCCGTAATGTAAATTTCTTTTACCAGTCATCTTTAATCCATCCTTTTTATGTACCCAAACAATGTCAAAAAAATGTAAGCCAAAAACTATTTACATTATTTATGGTCACCAGAAACGACGAAATACTAAAGCCATAATGCTAAATAAACTTCAAAATATCCATTTACAATTTAATATCCAGTTATCGAAATTGAAATAATAGGATTATAGGTTTGTGCTTTGATGGCGGCAGTTTTATTTGAATAAAAAAACGTTTTGTGATACGTGGTTGATATAGCAAATGCAATTCAATTAATAAATTGTTTATGTAAACAAAACAAACGTTAAATTAAATGTAGCATTTCTTTTTTGTTCAATTTAAACATTTTACTATAAAAAGCCATATTTTTACCCATATTATTACATTTAGCCATATTATTACAGTCCAGAAATGGCTTTATACGAGTCCCAAAAATCCCACACTAATTGGTTTATCAATAAAACACATTTATTTAGGTTGAAAAATGATCTTTTAATGCAAAATTCACAAAATACTCAACCTTTGTTAACAACACAATTTTACTGTGAACCAGACATACACACAACGGCACAGCGCCATCTGTCATACATATCCCTAACTATAATATATATCCTAGCAGTCTGAACAGGCTAAATGGCGAAGTTACCTTTCGGATTCAAAGGTCGCGGGTTAGGTTATCGCATCGGGATTATTAATATTTGTATACATATATTTATTCCCAGTCCAGTAGCAAAGCAGTAATTTCACCAATTCACTTTGGTGAATTAATGTCAAATTCCTCAGAAATCAACCAACAGTAGAATATAAATGAACTCTAAAAATATGTTTATTATTTAAAAACAACCTCATTGCTACAAAATAAATAATTGTTGCTATTAAAGTTAACTTAGTTTATAAGCTAGTTATTTACCTTTTATTTGTAAACATAAATGGAAACTGAAGTAACATCTCTATTTTTTTTTTCATTCAATGCGAATACGATCACGACTCACCGTACGTAAAAAATAAACTTAAAATACTTTATTTTAAAGTTATATATTATTTGTAATGGATAAAACTATAACAAATCTTCATCCACTCATGTTTTAATTATAAAACCATGCTATAATATAAACAAAGTAAAAAGAAAAATTTCAATGTAACATTTTATTACATGCAGCATTAGACATTAGAAAGTTTTACCTGGACGGTACTTATTTGTTAGAAATCGTGCTCGTATGAGTTGGAAAGTTTCGCTTGATTGTAAAAGTAAGGGAGGAAAGAAAAGGAAGCAAAAATGTTAAGCAAAAATTGTTTGTTCACCATTGTTTCTTCACAAACATGTTTATAAGCTTACATCTAGTTATATATATATTTAAACAAAGAACTAGTAGAAATTTTTATTACAATGAATAATTTACATAATAATATTAATATTATTGTATTATGTTTATATTTCACCCTTTTATGTCTGAACAGATAAAATTCTATAAGCGTTAGTAATGATAAGTTATTAAATACTTATATAACTCACTTTGAAAGGGTTCGCGTAACAATAAGAAATTTGAGAGGATAACAGCACAGTAACCAAGGTCGAAACCTTACATCAATTAGGGTTCAGTATTTTTATTATGTTTTATTTCTATTGATAAACGAATTTATAACGTTAAATTCTATACACAATAATTTACGCCGCTAGATGGGAATATTTATATATAGAATATGTGGGAAATACATTAAGAAGGTAAATAAGTTTTATGAAACATAATAATTTACTCTATGATAATTTAAATTTTTTTCATTTTTCATATTTCTTCTTTTTTCTCATTATTATTCACATACACGCATTCTAATTATGCCTAGATAAAAGTCCTTCTTCCAGAAGTCACCTGTGTTAGTCGTCTGTGAATTAGCAGGATATACCATCTTTAGTACGGATGACAGAAACACAAATCACCAACCAATCAAACCATTCTTTGGTTAATGTAGTTTATATTTATAGTAATTAGAAAAGTTACAAAAAATAATTTGAATCGTCGACAATTTTTATAAGTTTTACCTCGTTTTAAAGTTACCTATTTTTTATTATATATAAAACGTTTGGTAGGTTTTAAACCCTAAACTATTATAACATTGACCTATTAATGGGACATAAATAAATAAATATAATTTATTGAATTTAATACAAAGTTTTTCTTTATACATATATGTCAAATCATTAACAAAAAAAGTATAAGAAAATAGGACTTGCTCGAGGATTTTAACAGAGGCGAAAAAATGAAAGACGCTTGTAAAACTCATGACACAATTTCTAAAATTCAGTCCCGAAATATTCTTGTACCGTTTCGAAGATGAGAAAAAAGAAATCGTTGTAAATTCCATATAACTGATACAGTTTAAATCCATTATAATTATTATAAAAATTTATTTCTGGCGAGTTTCACGCAGGCACGTAATTTTAAAGGCTTTCTAATATACGCCTCCATACTTAAGGAACAAAAAACCCGATAAATTCCTTTAACTTTGATAATTTTGTTTTAGGAATTTCGACGGATAAATTTGTTATTTCGACGGACAAATTCCCGTTGCTGAACTCGGGTACGAGCCCTCCCTATTACTTGCAGAAAGGATATTAACCCACCACGATTACCCAAGGCGGATTGGCGAGGCATCCTGTTATGAGCTGAAAAATTGGTCGTTTACCTATATTAAGCTACAATAGCTTAATTTTCCTGTTTATAAACTAACCTTGAGTTTTACTGGACCTACCATTGAATTGTTAACATTAACCGTATTTCCTAACATTTAAATATTTAGGTGTTTGTTTCAGATTTTGACTAATTTTATTAATATGGTTGTGTACATTGATAATTTTCTACTTAATCTATTAAGTGATCAATCAATAAAAAGAAACTCAGTTGTTATAATAATTCTATCATTTTTATAAAAGTATGAGTAATATAGTGTGCTTAATAATTACTTGCAGTCGTGTAGTCCAGTGGTCGACATTCGACTCATCGAAATGTTTTTTAAAGTTCTGCACTCTTCCTCCACATGAACTTTAACTATAACCCTTCGTTCATGCCATATACTAAAAAAGGGTTTTTTGCACGTATTAATATTCTAATTTTTAATTAAATGTAATCGATGAGACACGTCATGCGAAGAATTTAAACAATTACTTTATGTTGCCCACTTTAATTGGCACGTTCATAGTGAGTTTGAAGTGAGCCATCATAAAATCGGCGGGAGGGATTTAATTTCCACAAAGAATTTAACCACAAAAACCCAGACGACTTAAATTGAACAAGCCGTAGGCGGGTGAAATTAAATGTCAGTAGAAAATGCCCAAAAATCTTATTTACAACTTGAACACATATTCTATTCGTAGTCATATTAACAAATTAATGAATAAAACTCAAAAAACTTGGCAAATTACATTGAGTTGTAAAAATATTATAAGCTCAAAAGGGTCATTATGCTAAAAACGCTTTCTGCTAATATTTCATTAACATCCAAAATTAAGGAAATTAAGATAAAATAAGCCTTTATTCGCTGACCAGAGTATTTACAAATAATAAGATTAATACAGTATAAATTTATAGAATTAATAGTGCCATCACCAACCAGGTTTTTGTCAGGTTGTCCTTTGACATAGACCTCCCTTAGTTTCGGCCACTTTTCCCTGTCCCGGCTTAATCTTCTCCATCCCTTTGGTGGTATTAAGGTAATTAAATAATCATAAATATTACAAATACTTGTACTTCATAGATGTTAATATAAACAGCTTGTAAAAGTTCAAAGTCGGACGTAGGCCTATTGGCTTATTTTTACTTTTTCTTTTTTTTGGCTTTTTTTATAATACATTAATTATTATTATTAGATTATTATTATTACTATTTTCGTTTATATATGTATATATTATATATATTAAGCCTATATATATATACTATATATATAAATTTATATACATATATATGATATTATTAGAGTATCTATAGTTTTTAAATCTGTTTTTTATCAATGAATGAAATGAACATAAATGAAACTTGTAATAATAAACTTAGTTCTACAAGGTACCTGTCCTTAGCGTATTTAATATCAGATTACTTCAAGTTCACCTCCCCTATTCAGAACTTTGCGCATGAAACAACTTCGCTCATTTTGTACTATCCTCTTGTTAAATATAGACTATATAAAGTAGTTGTTATGTTGAACACAACTTATGTAATTTTTTATAGGATAGAAAGGCAAACGAGCAGGCATGTCACCTAATAGAAAGCAATCAACGCCGCTCATAGACATCGGCAGCGCCATAGGCAGTGCGAAAGCGTTGCCGACCTTTAAGGACAGTGTCATTATGGGTGTGGGAGGGGGAGGGTGTTGGGCCTCCGGAACTCTCGCTCACCATACGAAGCGCGGTAGCTAAGCTACCACTCAGACGCAGGTTTCCTGCGGGAATGTAGTACTTCCCCGGGCGAGCCGGCCCGTTCATGCTAAATACATTAATATTAATTACCATAGTATTAAAAAATAATCCATTTTTTATTTTATTTCATTAATACATTTTATAATGTTTATTGATATTTGACACTTAATTCTTTCGCTCTCTCTCTCTCTCTCTCTCTCTCTCTCGATTTTTGATCATCATAACAAGCTCATCATGATCATCTTTGTGATTATTCAGCATTTTCAATGTGTAATCATACCCTATTATTATAGTCAAACCTTGCCGATAGTAACAACGTTTAAAAGTAGTCCCTCATAAATTAAAGCTTTCTTACTACTTTGCAGTGAGCACTAAAAGCTAGACGCTTAATCTCTCATTCTCCCTTGTCACATACAAGCCAAACAACGTTTCTTCAAATAACCTGGCGTTGCAAATATATGTGAGTGGTAGCGATTATTTCTCAACATTTCTCCCGTTTGATCGTTTACCGCATAAAGCACCTGGAAGCGCTCCGTAGCCTGAAGTGAAGCGCGTCTGTCCCACCTCGGAGACATAGGACCATAAAAAAGCCCTCACTATAAAAATGAAACCCCTACATTCCATAAAAATGACACCTAATATAATTAATAGATGAAATGTAATAATTTTACCTCTTACCGAAATAATAAATTGCTATTATACTAAAAGCTCTTTGATGAATAATAAAACCTCTATGAAGTTTTGTCCCTCGTAAAATGTTCGGATACAGCATACATTTACCCCAGCGGAGGACAGTGCGCGATCGTGACCTTTGTTTCAAATCACTGTTTTACGTTGTGACTGTAACTCGGACACACCTTACTTATTTAATACTATTTCTTTTTACGTTCACGATATTTACTACATTTATACCACCACCAACAACAATACACAGTGTACAGTGTACAATACACTATCCTATCCTACTAGTCGTATCCAATCCTACTAATATTATAAATGCGAAAGTTTGTGAGTATGTATGTTTGTTACTCTATCACGAAAAAACTACTGGACTGATTTGGAAACTTTACATAAATATTGGTTATTATACATCGGAATAATATATAGGCTACAATTTGTAATGATTTTATGTAATTTTTTTGGTCGTAATATAACGATACAAGTCAATTAAGTCGGAAAAAACTTGGCCTCTGAGAGCTATCTTGGCGTACGCTGCCTAAACCATTGGAGACACAAAGATGATGTACCGTAGAATTGTTTGTCTTGAATAGTTCTAAATAAAAGTCCGCGACAGCATATATTTACCTTTTATGTGGAAGCCACTATGATCAAAATTGTGAAAATAAATATATAAATTTATTTAAAATGATCTGTCACGAAACTAAATGTGGCAGACGAAATTCCACACTAGCGAAACCGCGAGCAAAGGCTAGTTTTATATATAATAGCGTTGTTAGCTGAAGAACCCGCTAGTTGTGGACTGGGAAGAATAATGACGTAGGCTTAATCTTAAAACACCGTTGAAACGAACAAATATGCATAATGACTTTAATGGTGAGGCTAGTAGCCATCGAAAGGTGAGCTTTACTTCTAGCTCACCTTGTGTGGGAAAGACGTATGCTTAAACCGGTATTGGAGTTAAACTCTCTGATAACCGATGGCATCAAACTGTGGCAATAATTTAATAATTCTACATCTGTATTTTACTTAAAAATCTCGCAAATCTAGTAGCGTTGTACTCCGGTTTGGATAATCTATATTTACAAAATTCAAAAGAGATTTCTGCCGCTAAAAAGTTACTTCAACATATATAGAGGTGTCTCTATAACGACACAAGTAACAGGAAACGCAGTATTCTGATGAGTAAAGTTTGTTGCAAACTCCGAAAGTTTGTTTTTGTTACTTTATCATGTAGATCAACTTCGGCAAGAACAAAATTACTGATACAGTAGCATATAAAGGCGGTATCATAAAAACTTTCCGAGATACAATTTTAATCTTTTAATTTCCTTTATGATAGAAATAGAAAGCGAGTATATGTAATTTAGGCAACTGATGGAAAATAATCATCAACGCCCATGATGACTCTATTACTAACAAAATAACTCCATCTGGCCGAGGGCCATCTCACGTAATAGTATCTTGTACATTTTTATTGTATTTTTTAAATTGCAGGAAGGCAAACGAGCAGGCGTGTCATTTGATGGAAAGCAATCAACGCCGCCCATAGGCATCCGCAGTGTCATAGGCAGTGCAGAAGCGTTACCGGCCTTTAAGGAAAGTGTCATGGGAGGGGAGTTGGACCTCCGGGACTCAACTGCTCACCGGACGAAGCGCGGTAGCTAAGCTATTACTCAGACGCCGGTTTTCTGCGGGAGTGTGGTACTTCCCCAAGCGTGCCGGCCCGGCTCATTCGTGCTACAGACAAATAATATGCCATTTTTGACAAAGTATTCGTCTGCAGCGTGGCTCTACCACTTCAAACACTCGTTATTCCCGTTAACTCCTTGATATTGCGTAGTTTTCCAAAGTTTTGTTCCTCCTACTTTGCCCATCAATTTCATGACGAGCAAATTTTTACTACTATTTTTTTATGGCAGAGTAAACAAAAAGCATGCGGATCACCTGATGATAATTAAATATTATTAGAGAAAGAGAGAGGGGCTTATGCCCAACTATTTACTGTTTGCGATAGGATGTTGATTATTGTTTATTTATATAACATTACTATTACAGGGCTTACCTTAATACGATAATGTATGTTCATCTAAAATGAAACTCGACGTTAGTTCGTTTTTAATTATTACTATAACATATCATAAATAAAGCTGTCTCAGTAAATTTACTAAAAGTATATCAATAAAATCGGCTATTCCATTCAAAGTGCATATGGTTCGCACTAAAGGCACTTGCCTCAATAGATAAGTCCACGTATGGCACAGCGAAATTCTATAAAATCATATAAGACGAGTGCTAAGACTCGTCCTACCACCAGATCAATGCATTTGCATTTGCATAAACGCATAGTGTTGTTTAGACCATCATATCGCTTTCCTATTATATTACTTATAAAATTAACGTATATATACAGGTAAATATAACATAATAATCTACAAAATGCCAACACTTTCATTTGAAGATTTACCTCAAACACCACAAATGAGCTTTGCAACTTAAAATGTCTACAACTTTAGCCTACCAAAGTTTTAATTACATCGCTTTTTGTAGGTCATCTTGCAAAGATGTTTTGATTCTGTGTTTTTGCATGGACGTTATAATTACGACTCGAAACAAGTTAATCATCTAAAGGTGGATTTTAAAGTTTTAATTTTTATATTAAAACACAATATATAATACTGCCATATTCATGATGGTAGATGAATTATCAACCTTTTATCAGTCGCTCGGCTTGCGATTTCCATATTTATTTAAAAATTAAGGAGCAATTAATACTTATATGGCGGATTTAATTCAAGAGGTCCCTTCCCGGCAACCATTATGCAAAACCATACAATAACGGAAAAAATGAACGGAAATTTTAAAATGATCTTTTACTAAATATTGAATACACATATAAAACATATGCAAACAAATATATAAACAAACAAAATTTATTATAAATATGTTTAACAGTTGCTTAAAATAATAAAAAAATACACTTTGAAAATATAATAAAAGAGTAAAGATTCAAAGAGATTTCGTTATGAATGGGTATGGTACATACATACGAACTTTGGGCTAGGAAAATGAAATTCGCATCAATATGTAGAGTGTATACAATGTATGTGATCTCACCTATGTATCGCTTATAACTAAGTAGTTATCCACCTACATAACCCATATTAAGTGGATCTTGTCAGTAATACTGTTATTCCAATAGCTACGGTCGTATTCTTATCTCTCGAACTTATAAATAGTCCAATGATAAAATAAAATTTATGATCTTAGATCGTAAGTGCAATCCATATTAATAGAGCTGTTGCAGCTAAAATTCGAAATAAATCAGTTCACAAAAAAGCTTATATTTGTATCATATATTTTAATGAAGGTCTGAAATAAGTTTAAGTTATAAAATGTCAAAATTCGTTACAAAACACAAGTCTGGTTATTGTCGTTCTATCAACACTTCGTTTGCTATTGAACTCCACAAAGGAGTGACCGGAGTTCACAAGCAGACGTCTAATGGCGTAGAAGGTACATAAGTTGATATCAAACTGTTATAGAAGTGTAAGCTACTAAGATATTTTGAACAATTTACTCGATAAATTTTTATCATCTGAATCACTTCCACTTATTAAGAATTCTTATCATTCTTTTTTATATTTCTTATTTTTTTCTTTTACTTAATTTTATGTTCAATTGTATAGTATTTCATTATTACATAAGTAACCCCATTGTTAAAATGTAGCATGCTGTGTGCAAATTTAAAGAGTTATAATCTGGGCGTTGTTAAATTTATATTATATAGTATTCTTTAAGTAAAATAATAGCTTGTTGTCGTGCCTAATAAATAAATAAGTAAACAAATAGATATCTGATAGAACCAGGGAACAAATTAAAATATTTATCGCTTGTGATATACTTGTGATGGAGATATTTACGGACGATAGGTAGGACAATAAGCTTTATAAAGCTAACAATTTCAAATTGTGTAAAACGATTTCTCAATATAAAACAAAAATATATTATGATCAGTATATCACATATTCGAAGTTTTAAAATTTTAACGAAAATTAATTTGAAAGGTACGTCGTGCTCATTGCCTGCTTCAAATTAACTTTGAATCTTTTTATTCGATGAATACCCTTGTGGCTTTATGTAGTTTATGTAGTGAGTTTTATGTTCCCTGGTGAATACAAATATTAGTTAATTACTGTCTATATACTCGTAATTAAAACCTAATAATGATGACATTTGCCTTGCCTAAGATAACATATAAAAAATCTTTATAGTCCCAACTGCACCATTTAAGAATCATTACTGCTAATAGAGCACTCTGCACTCATAAAAATTCGAATTTAATAAATTAAGTTAAAATATACGAATACATATAACAAATTGTTACAGATAAAAATTTTCTCAACAAGATTTGAATCCGAAAACATCGGTTCATATGTCCTTAACCATCGAGCCTAAGAGAAAATTTGCTATAACTTTTTTTTTAATATTTTCTCAGAAATTTGCCTGTAGCATAATTCTACCACAAATAAAAGATATAAGTTTTATATTGGCAAGAAGCCAAACTTCCCACGATTACGAGTGCCGACTTGGTATCGAATTAAAGAAAACTTATTTATTATATCGAGGGTGAAATTCGCACTCATATTATTCTTATATCCGGCAAATAAGTACGAATTCACAAACGAAATAAGTTCATGTCTCTCGTTATACAATTAAATAGCTATAGAAAAAAGAAATAAATCAGATCAATCAGCACATTTGTTAGACCTTTATCACTACAGATACCGCAAGTTTTTTTCATATTTTTTTCAAAATACAAATTAAAGTTTAATTTATGCAGACATTCTCTTCTGTTGTAAAATACATGCATCCCATACACTGGCCGTTCGTCTGCTCCACAAGTCCAAAGAACGAAAGAATTACGGAGAGAAGTATGCTTAGACTTTTTCAGATGGATATTGCTCGAAATGAAGAATGCCGGAAAGCCAATATCACTGACACCCTTTTTAGTTAACAAACTTAAGTTTAAGAGAAAAGATAACCGTTGGATTAAATTAATGGACAGATAACAGCATCATACGCCAGCGTAATCTCAAAACAATAATCTGCGCAGGCGGCTGATAGAAACTGGATTACTACTATACTGGAATATTAGTGTTGATGACGACCTCATAGTTAAAAGTAGTTTCCCACGTTTTTTTTATCATTATTCTACTTCTTCCTTGAAGGTATATTACAAAGTATTTCGACTCTGCTCACGTTGTTTGTTTATTATAAAGTGACTTACTTATGTTTGTCACCTCCAATTAATAAGGAAACATTGTAATTGTTTAATATATCTTATATTTTTTATAAATATCTATATATTTTTTCATTTTATATTATTTCTATCTAGCGAATATTAACTTTTTTATGAAAGAGTTGAGCACCCATTCAAATGGCTCATCTGATGGTAAGTGGAATGGGTACATATATATTTTTTATATTAATAAATACTAAATTGCAAGTAAAACTTTTGTAATAAACATAGCTTTTCGCCTTTTATATTTAAAAAACTAAGTTCCACATTCATGACTATGCCGTTTATTACAACACGCATGAATAGTTGGCTCTTTGCCAATAAAATATTCCATTGTTCGACCGCTAATCTATAAAAATGTCTTTGATTTTGACTAATCTACAGAGTGTTTTAACAAATATAAGTGTGCAAACTCTTAAAGTTAAAAATATTATAGAATGTAGTGGCAATGGATTTAATCTAATAATGCTGTTAAATTTACTAGGCATTAGATTATTCGGATTCACGATCCATTTTCTTGTAGGTATAAGCATATATCACAAAAGATTTTCTTCCTTTATCATTCATCGCATCCTAAGATATTTTTGCCATATCCAAAAAGAATAAAAGAAAGAATCCAAAAACCAAGAACGCAATATTTTCTAGGCAGATCAAATAACCTACTTACTGAAGATGCCTATGCAAGAATCTGTGCAAGCAATATGTCAGTTGAACGCCTAGTTATAATTAAGTTTCTTCAAGACAGCATCACCTGTCATCGCGGGTCACAATTCTTAGGATTGAGGGAACGAATATGATGAAGATATATCTATATGTAATGCTAAGAATAATTTGAGTACAGACCTCAATAATTAATAATTTCAAACATATTACTGTGAAATCGCTATATAATTTAAAGGAATTTTTATAGCGATTTCATAGTAATGAAGTTCTAATCTCATAGAAGCTCCTGCCAAATTTGCTGCTGCAAATATTTCTCCATTAAAATTTATTCATAAGTCTTCAAGTTTGACAATTTTTATGAAAAATTTTATATTATTTTTCAGCTTTCAAGAAAATTAATATTACGGAATATAAAGAAGCTTTTAAGGGAAATTATAACTTGGGGTTTGCTATCAGATTACAGCTTCATTAGCCGTTGGAATGTAAAATATTAATATGGCGAATGTTTTTCCGCTTTTATCAATTACTAAAATTGAAGTAAGTTACAACTCAAGTGTGAATTAAGCTCGACTAAGACATTATTAATTCGTTGTGGAGTTTTTATTTTTTCCATCTCCACGGCATCTAATAAAAAGCAATCCATAAACATCTACAACAAAATAAACATGGATGGTCCGGTACATATTAAAGTGGAAAGGGAATGCTCGGTCGAATCGGTTAGGCGTTCGAAGGTCAGAAAAGTTGTGTGGAATTTTGATAACAATCGCTTTTGGAAGTTATAGCTCAAGAACCAAATCGGCAATAACCAACTGAAACACTCTTACAACTACACTTAGAGATAACAGCGCGGACCATCTGTACTGCCCGGAGTCAAAAGATGCTGCCAAAAGCTAAACAGGGTCACGATCGTCGAATATGGCGCGTATAACGTCATTATCATACATTCGTTCTACCAAATTATTCAATATCTGATGTAACTCGAGTCACTCTGCGGCGAATTTGTG
This sequence comes from Baronia brevicornis, assembly GCA_031353405.1. Taxonomy (NCBI): domain Eukaryota; kingdom Metazoa; phylum Arthropoda; class Insecta; order Lepidoptera; family Papilionidae; genus Baronia; species Baronia brevicornis. The sequence continues at coordinate 391,072 of JASFAT010001473.1, read as the reverse complement.
TTAAATTTTTAACAATAATTCAATATGTCAAAGTTTTTTCTTAAATGGGCCAGCTCATCGAGGAAAGTATAATATTCTCATAGAAATCCGCTATTTGAATCATAGTATTTTTCTGCTGTTCTTCGTTTGTTGTACATTAAGAAATCAACGCTCCGCCATTAGAGTTTCAAATCCTTTTGCCAACTTTGTTTTCACTCTTCTCTTCCCATTACTCACCTGAGGCAAACAAAGTATCTACCATGCCCTGAGTATTACAGAGGTGCGGCGATGAATAGTTACCAGCCGCTTCCTCGTTTCCCAAACCTAATTCTAATTTTTTTTGGCACAACTTTTTGGGCCAAAAAAACATAGATTTACGATTCTAAAACCCGTAAAGTACACAATTTGTTGTGTACACAGTACAAGTAAAATTGTGGTTAGTCTATATCTGTTTAATAAATATCTTAATCCACATGTATTACAACATAGATTATCCACAACTACCCGTCTACATACTTCACTATGCTGTATTAACCAGACAAAGGAAGCTGAGCTTAATTAAAAGAGATTCGTTCCACCTCTCATATACAGTGCACCTGTTGAAAGCCGCTCACCTCACAGTAAGACTTTAAGATTGTTTTGCAAAGCGTAAGAGGCACTATCATTTATCCAGCTATTTAGCGTTATACATATGTACATCAGGATGGCATACAACATCGTCATAATCAGTAACAATATATATATTGTAGGTATTTTTGATTACTTTCTATTCCCAATTTGTCTTCAAGGCTACATTGAATAAGCTAAGAAAATAGTGTATTAACCATCATTATAACTGGAACCCCAATTAGAGTCCTTTACTGTTAAAAATCGTGTTAGCAACCACGCAATGTGACATTTCATAGACAAATTCCTAGTATATAAACATACTTCCTTGTTAATTTTCTTTGTTAATTTTCTATTCATATTCACAATCAGCCTATAACCGTCTACTGCTGGATGTAGATATTTTCTAAATTGGGAGAATTTACGCTTTGTTGCTAAGCAGAGGTCGATGAGCGCAGAACCAGACATTTCACAACGGTAACGTATTTATTCTTGTCTTATTATTTTTTTTTTAATGTTCAACGGCGAATTGCTACGGTTCCTAGTTGAAGGGACAAGTCCTTATCAGCAAAGCATATACAATCACAGTAATAACATTATGGTTTGTCAGGATTCTTTATTATTTAAGGCTGTTTTTAGGGGCTTATTTACCTGTTCTGATCGATTGTCAGATATTCGTTCACTTTGCAGTAGGATGTTTTCATTGCTACTATGTGGGCCCCCATACGTTAAGTTCTGCGAATACGTTGAATTATGAAAAAAATATTCAATAAAAACCAAGTTGATATATACGTAAGTAAACCAATTTATTTCATTTTCATAATAAATGTACATTTATTCAAATACATACAATAGTTTCTTTAAGTCTTAATAAAGGAGAATAGTAATATTGTGCGATTTTGAACATGTTAAACAAATTTTATTTTTACAGTCTTCTTTTTTCTAATAAAACCAAGAGTAATATAAAGATGTAAATCTACATAGTTGGAGATGCATAAATTAATACATGTCGATATACTGGTAAAATATTTACGCAATAACTCAATGATATTAAATAAATAAAATTAGGGAATATGATTCTAGAATTAATTTAAAACATTCATTGTTTAAAATTGACAAGAATATAATAATTATCATTTAATAGAAATCGTGTCATTAACACTTTTTTAACAAAGAAAATATATATATAGTACAACCAATTTTATGCATATGAATATAATACGTATAACACTTTTACAAAAAATACAAAACTGTCAATAGTCGAAGTCGAAGTTTGACGAGTAGGGACATTTAAATTAAGGATACTTTATTATATTTAAACTTAGTGATAACCTAACAAAATGACTAATAAAATCAAACCATAATTTTTCTATCAGTAATGTCAACGTTCATGAATATTCTCATAAAGCTTCTCTTAAGTGGACAAATCACTTACAAAAATCAGATCGGAATCTAATGGTCCACATACTTACAAAGATATTTATTATATTTCTAAAGATTTTTCAAACACATTTATTTTGCTACTTACACTAAACACATTTTCTCTTACTTACAAATTATTTATCAAAGTCTACTTTGGCATTGTGTCTAAATGAACGATATTCACTGCTTTATCAAAAGTTACTCTCGGAAATCATCGCGTCAACGTCACTTCAGTATCACTTGAACTTCTTGAACTTTCTTTGATAACATCTAGTTCTCTGTTAGAAAGAGAAGAATTTCGAGAAAATTTATGCATTGTACTGTAGTCACTTTTTTCATCACGAGTTTCATGACAAGTTCCATTACATTCCTTTGTTTCATCAAAATCATCTTCAACAATATCATTTACCTCGACTTCTACTAAATTATCATTTTCTTTTTCACCGTACAAATTAAAACTGCGTTCATGACTCAGGCTTCGTATTCTATCCAAATTGTGCTCCAAATTTTGGATATTATCATTTTCTGTACGTGATGTATCGTTAAATTTCCATTTGATATTTGAATTAAAATGTTCTGCTCCTGGATACATACCTATACTATTACTTCTATGCCCGATAATCGGACAGTTTCGGAACTCTCACAAATCCGAATGTCTGTTATTACATGTTTTATTGAAATTCACTTCATCTAAACTTAAATTTGATCGTGAACGCCCACATTCTAATCCCGGGCTGGGTTTAAATAAGCAGAAATCAGAATTTTTCAATCTACACTGGCGAGAACAAGTCTCAATTTGAAAAGCCGATCTATCAATATTTCTATAATCCGCTAAGCTGTACCCATCATATAACCTAGGGTCGTGCTTACAAGTACTATTAAGACAACCCTTAAATGATCCAGTGTGAGTACAACGAAAGGAGTCTCTATGACAAGCCTTTTGGATGGCATGTAAGGATGTAGAGGATACAGTTCGCTCTAATATTTCTCCCCAATATTTTTCTCCAAGACCTTCAAATTCACCTTTTGAATGCAGGCCGTCAGATGTAACTGATGATCCACAACATCCTGTGGGTTTTTCATACCTAGATAAGTGCTTTCTTCGACAGCAAACCTAAGCAAAAGATAAAAATATTTTTATAAAAACATTAAAGTTGTATTTATGCAATTTAGGGAAAAGGAAACTGTTTTGATGGCATAATGCCTAAACATTTTTCATACTTTGACATTTAAAAAGAAACAAAAATAATTGAAAGACCTGACTTTCTCTGAACTGACTGTGTATGAAACATGGCTATGTAATTTAAAATGTATTTTAATATAAAATAATAAATATTTGTACATATATACAAACTATTTCTATATATAATATTTTCCTTTCGTTTCTCAGAACACGAGCGTGCAAAAATAATTTACTATTTGCAAAAAACAAATTATGTTATGGAAGCAGACAACCGTTCCAAATTTATTCAAATTTTGCCTTTGAATCATTCGTATTCTTGAGACACATTATCGAAACATTGGAGTAATGAGTGAAGTACTGATTATATTCTATTGCAATACTCTTCCATTAACAAATCACGGTCACTTGAGATTCTGTTCTACTTTTATTTAGCATATAAGATTATCAATTTTGTTAAAACATTTTTAAAAAATACTGGAAATATTATATCATTGTTATTTTTTTTAAATTTCACTTACATAGTACTGCAGCAAATCGTTGCTTATTCTTCGGAAATGTCCATTTAAAAGCCAATAAAGAAACGGGTTCCAGAAACTGTTACTCAAAGCTAGCCAAGTGACAATGAAATCCAGTGACGGTGGTACCTGTTAAATATAAACGCTTATGGTTAACTTAATGATAATAAAACACTACGGTTGAAAATAAACACTTTACCTTACATCCAGTACAAGCTGCTACTACCTCTTGAATAGTAGCTGGTGTCACCATTACTATAAACCCTAATGACATGGCAGCCATAGTTCTCGATGTGCTGACGCTATGAGGCCGGACTGGCCCCTGTATTTGCTACAAAAAAAAACGACTCTTCGACTTCGACTTCGACTAAAATATAATTTTAAGAGGTTTAGTTTTATGCGGCACAAAACTCCGATGTTGCTACGATTTAAACAAAGTCTGATTTAAACAAATTTAAATCAACGATTTACGATTTAAACAAAAATAAATGTGAAGACGGATAGAATGCCAGTACTGTTGAATATCTTAAAGTGGTAAAAGTATTAATAATACGAACAAGCGTGCCGAGTGTCGAAAGCAATAAACGCCGCCCATAATAATGTACAATACTATAGGTATTGAAGTATGCCGTGAGAAATATGTAAGTTTTATAAAGGTTTTACAATTAAAATTCAAAAAGTGACCTAGAAATACAACGTTTTAATACAACATTTTTATCATTACGGTAATTGGGTTTTAACACTATCAACATAATAAAACTAAAACTGATTGAGCAAATCTATTAGTTTCAGTTTAAATAAGTTGATCTATGAAATTATGAAATGTTGAAGTATGAAACTTTGTAACAAGAGTTTTCTATAAAATTAAGGTAAGCAATAAGATAGAAATCATCAATTCAAGGATTAAATGAAAGAAAATTGGTATATCGTGTAATAATTTAAAAATATATTTCATTTTCATTACTAAAAGTTTTAGTAGCGATTTCGAAAATTCATCTACCATCTAATTTGTATAGATAACACGTCATTTTTAAACTATAACACGTGGAATTTGATAAACTATTTAAGACTTCCGAAGAACTTCGAAAGGATGTTCCGAATAAAGAATACGTTTGGACTAATTTGACGGTTAATTTGTCAAAAGGAAAATGTCGCAGATCTGAAAACTGCTTTGATATATATATATATATATATATATATATATATATATATATATATATATATATATATATATATATATATATATATATATATATATATATATATATATATATATATATATATATATATATATATATATATGCAAACTAAGTTTTCTTTGTTGGGCTACATCTATATTGGGATTTTCTCCAATGACTTCGTTAGACAGGTAATTTAACACTCAATTTATTTTTGTTATCTTAATGTAACATAAATGACAAAAATGTAAAAGAAATATACGTGCTACATACATAAAATAAAAATAAATATATTTTTAATGATTTTTGAAATGATGAAGGTGTCGCTTTACCACTGTTTCCATTTGTCTGTGAGAAGTTTTGGGACATGATGCGAGTATACCATTTGATCGGGGTGGATCTTGGTCACATTTGTTTCTTGTTTTGCTAACATGAAATCCTGAACCATAGCAATACATCAATGCCATAGTCGTCGGGAAATAGTAGGCGCAACACGATAAGATTCTGAAAAAAATATGTATGTTATAATCATTATTTAACCCAACATATAATATTAAATTCTCACATCATATATTACCCATACCTGAAAGCCACTCTGCTGTGAAAGACATCACAAGCCATCAAACCCGTAGAGTTGAAATAGTAACCTGACCTCGGTAGAACCATTATAGCGAATAGAGCCACTGATAAAATCCAAGTCACACTTATTACTAATACGCACCCCTGTGATAGGATAATATAATAATTAGACCAATGCGTTATTATGTATCAATAAACTAATTTGATTTCAAAAATACTATTTATTTACTAATAGAATAAGTATTAAAATTTAAAAATTTAGTTTTAGTCACATTTATAGGAAACAAATAGTTTTCATTTTCAGTACAAGTTTTTATGATCTCACATAATTAAAGATTACAGTTAGATATGTAACGAAAATATAATCATTTAAGATACTAATTCTTTGCGTGATTATTAAGATTTCCTATATGATATTCTTATTTCTTTTTTGTGAAATTATGTACAATATTGAGGAATTATCAAAATTAATTAAGTGTGATTTGCAAAATTGTGTTCTAACTAGATTACCACACGTGGTCAGTCAAAAGTTTTACTTAGCTAAGATCCGCGACAAGCAAAATAATAACAGAAAATTAATAATGTGTGTTTTTCTGCTGGATGAAGGTGATTTTTTTGGAACCTAAACCAAAAACTTACCACCAACCACTATACACAACACCCAACACACAATACCACTTTTCCACCTTGTCAACAGTTTACAATAGTACACATTTACAAACATTACGGTATATACTTACATAAAAACATTTTAAGATTGTTTTTACTGTATTCAAATTATATTTTTTTGTTTGCCTTGCTACAATCGACTGGGCTAATAGTCAGCCACTTAATTTTCGGGTTGGCCACCCCTGGTTAGTTATAGTTAGTGGCTAATCATTCTATTCATGGAAACACGCACGCAATTCTAAAATTGTGGGCGTGTTTCCATGAATGGTATGATTTTTCAATATAGCAATTAAGAGAGGCAGCTTCCAATATACAGCAAATTGTCTGATCTATTTTCTAGGTCTACATTACATGCATATGGTTACACCACTGAAACAGTTTACTAACCTTTTTACTTGAATGCTTGTGGTACGTATTTGGATGCAATAAATATAAATATCTATCTATGGCCATACATACTAGTATTACTGCACTCTGTTGACTTATAGCACCCCGTAGTAAGGCCTGGAAAAGATAATATATTTTAAAATTTAAATATGTCATTCAACAGAGATCTTAAATGTAATTTTGTTTTATAATATGACGGAGAATACATTCACATTTTATTTCTAATCTTATTATCTTCACTAAGTTTATCGATATTTTATTACTAAAGTGTCATAGTGGATGCTCGGCTTTTAAAGGTACCACATACATTAAGAATATGGCAACTAAAAATCAAAATAAATTACATGTATTAAACGAGTAAGAATAGAAAAGAAACTTTTCCCGCCAACTTAAATCAGTGACATTGTGTTTTTATTTCATTTTTATAATATTATATTATTATCGTGACGTTTTAATTTGACTGAAACAGTCCGTAGAAGGTTTTGGTATAATAGCCATCATTTTCTCAAGATGTAACGTGACAAGCTGACTAGTTACATTTCCAAAGATTTGATATTATTGTATTTTAGTTGACACTGGCATAACTATATTATAACTAATTGCCATAACAAAAAAAATATATAGAAAAAACTAAACAAGACACTAACTATTAACTAAATAAAAATAAAAATCAATAAAATCAAAAAGAAAAGAGGAATTCAATAAAATAGAAAATTAATTTTCATTGTGATTTTCACAACCTTATATCATGATGAAAATATTTACAACATTACTTTTTATTTCCTTAAGAACTGAGCATTAATAAAAGTTTTCAATTTAAACCATATAATTTTATGGATTTTAAGTAAGGAAATATCTAATACTATATCAATAAACTCATTATTCTATCAATAATTTGGTTCAATAGTTCCAATAAAACTTTATTGCTAAAACTGCGACCCACCCTTAATCTACTTCGCCAGTAAATTATTCAGATATTCAATATGTGCTTGACATAGTTTAATGTATGTCTGCATATTTTATGTCTAATGCATTTAAAATTATTATTTTATTAAAATTAACGAATACCTATAAGACATAAACATTTTCCAATACTATTTTAAAATTTGTACTATCGTTACTAGACTAATAAAAATTCATTTCTTCTTCTTCCTTGATTGCTAATAGGTATAGTATCAAGTAAAATATAATATCATTTACTCTCTTGATATAAATTAGTAAAAAAAAAACTAGTAAGCTTGTCACGTTACGTATTAATAAAATTGTTGACATTCTATTTTGCAATCGCCATGCACACTTTTATTTAAATTCTTCACTTCACCTTTACGCCTTAATTGAACTTTATTGTACAATATATTACCAAAACTAAACTACATATATGATAAACAATAATAAAAATGACATGAATGAATGACATGAATGAACATAGCATAATAAAAATAAAAAAAAACGCAACGATTAATCGAATAAACGATGTAAATCGACAAGGAAAGTCCCATTATTTTTTTTTAGTATCGATAATATCGAGGGCCAAAAGCGACCAATGGAGAGCGGTTTCACTGCGATGCATGGTAGCGGACGGAGCTCTATGGTCTCTGCCAATCCCTGCTGCCTGATAGGTGTGAATATATATATAAAAAAAATTAAAACTAATATCTGAATCTTTATCTTTAATAGTAATACCGTTTCACAATACCTACCTGAATTTGGCAAAAAATTTCACCGTAAGGCCAACACTTATATAACGCTGGTAAGAGAGCAACAGGCGCAATCAAAATGCCCGTGAATAAATCGTTTAACGCCAGAGATGTAAGGAGATACCTCGGCTGTAAATTCACATAAAACTTTAAACTATTTCGTACAAAATTTATCACAACAATATAATATTAAATGTAAAAGCATAACCTGATTATCGATGTATTTGATGTACCTCCGATTATTTAAAACACATATCAGTACAAGATTCGCAAAGACAATGCCCATGGATAGAGCAAATATAAATAAAGCCTTCAAGATATCGGATGGTGCCGGCAATGACGAAGGCCAGGCTTTGCCATTCAGCCAGCATGAATTATTAGAGAGAGACGGCGCTACAAGCAATGCGCCTTTGGTCGAGTCAAACATAGTCGGCGCCTGCAAGTAGCAGCGCAGTCTTCTTTTGAATCAGACATTTAGATCATTTGAAGAGTAGCACTGTACACTTGTTGTTATTTGATTGATATTTTTAATATACTTCAAACAATCTCTCGTATCCTCCTCGTGATTTCATTCAACATTTTTGAAATTCACTTCTTCTTAATTGTAAACGATTTCTAGTCTGAAACAAAACAAGATGAATTAATGTTAAAATCTACTCATAATATTCATCACCTATGACCAACGCTCTATAAATATCTACTATACTGGATATAGGTCTCCCCCAAGTTGCTGTCCATTACCTGCCCATGGCAATTTATTCCTAGCCTTGATTTCATAATAGTTATACCATCTTAGTTTTGTTGTTTTTACATAATTAAATAGAAAAGGAAGATTAAATCAAGGAAGTTATAAGCTGCTTTTTATAAAGAATAAAAAATTTCTTAATAAATATACGAGTATACACATAATTCATATATTATACTTAATCGGATAGTGAATTACAACACACAAACAGATTTATCCTTCGACAAAATGTACAAAATTAAGTTATTATAGGTTAAATTTACGTCATCGAATGATGATAAAAGAAGAAAGAAGTTGTTATATGTGTAATATGTAAAGCATTTACACACAAAAAATAGTTCTGATATTTTTATTAAAATTTAGATATATTATTTCGATTTTTTTTTTTATATTCACGCCTATCCCCCGCAGGGGTTGGCAGAGACCACAGAGCTCCATCCGCTGCCGTTCATCGCAGCGAAACGGCTCGTCATTGGTCGCTTTTCGCCCTTGTGAGAACCAGAACGTGACGGGTGGCGAACCACGTCGCCGTCATTTTTCGACAAATTAGATATATTAAATTCGTCTTAGTGAATCCCACGAGCCGCAAGGGAGGATGGAGGTCAGCCCCAGCAGAGCCCTGCATGCTGAGGTAAGGCACCATAGTACCCAGGGGAGCCCGATCCTGGGACGATCGGCACGCTTGCGACTAGGCTCGCCCCTAGCCACTCATCCATTGGCACGGCAGACCGTGGATTGGCGGAGAGGAAGGGAAAGGATAGAGAAGAAAGGAATGGGCAGAAAAGGGATTGCGGATTGGGGGGTTACCAGACTCGGAGTAAACATTTATAAATCCATATAAATATTTATTCCGATGCGGGAATCGAACCCGCGACCATTGACTCCGCAGGCGGAGGGCCCCGCCACTGAGTCAATCGGTCGTCATTATTTCGATTATAATATATGAATATTTAACATTAGTTTAGTTACTTTATAAAAATGCAGACGTTATTTTAAATTACTATTTAGGACACGTTTATATCAAATTAACTAAGTAATTTATTTGATATAAGCATGTCCGAAATGATATGGATGTATTAGTTGAAACAATTTTAGTCATAGGTAATAAATGAATTGGAAATTAATTTCAAATTTGATTTGAAAATAAGATTTAAAAATTTATTTCGTGTATTATAAATATATATAATATATGTATATCGTTGGAGTAGACGAGTGCTGGAGTGGAGACCGCGACTCGGCAAACGTAGTGTGGGACGCCCTCCTGCTAGATGGAGCGACGATCTACGCAAGGCAGCTGGTAGAGACTGGATGCGTGTAGCCGAAGACCTTGCTAGGTAGCGCGCCTTGGGTGAGGCCTATGTCCAGCAGTGGACTGCCGCGGGCTGATATTGATATTGATGTATATTGTAAGTGTACATAATATATATGTTATATAATATATATTGTAAGCTTCGTATTAAATAACAAATGTAATAAAAGGTGTTTTTAAAACGATGTCGATACTTTAATAATATCTCTATTTTACACAACTGTAACTTTAAAAACTTTATACTGTATAGAAGTAAAGTTAAAATAACTATTTCACGTACTTTAATATAATATTAAATTAATACTTGGTACTTGTTTTTTGAATAACGTTTTATCCTAAAATAAGCTTGAAGGGTCGTTTCGTAGCAATGTGTGAAGTGGATACTTCTGCCGCCATGACATAAAAGCAAATAGTCGTGTCGCAGTTATGCAGTATAATGGTCATATTTTAAACAAATTAATATAAAAAAATAAAGTCATTTTTTTAATTTATGTCCCAAAGCTAGACACGAGCCTTCTTATTTAGAAGGAATGAGTAATCTGGAGAATATAGGAAACTTAAATATAATAATTCAAAATATCGAGAAAATATTTAATCAATATTTCGAATTGGCATATCGAGCTATGGCCAATTCGAGTTATTTAAAAATATTTGTTTATTAATATATTGTATTAGATTCTTAATCCTAATGATTACTATGATAGTAAAGTAATCCTAATGATTACTTCATAACATTTGGAGAAGTAGAAGTAGAAGCAATGGAGACCACCTTTGAAAAACGTAGTACGAGTCTTAACGCCGGTCGGCATTTTTTTTTTACGATTAAGTGGCCAGAATTTGTAACTAATGCATGTATGAAAGGAAATAAAAATTAAATTTACGTGCTATTTTTTTATAAAGGTAAGCTACTTTAAAAAATCAAAAATAAGTGTTATATTAATTCGTTAAAGTAGGTGTTATTACAGCAGCCTTCAAGGCAAATTATATTAATATTCCACAACGGATCATTATGAGGCTATATAGGTCAGAGATATTTCGTTCTATTTGGCTAGATGAAATCTTGGCACAAATGCAAGACCAAGACGCGCAAAGTGAGTAAGACACTCATATCACTACGTATAAATACGCCGTAACATTCTCGTTATTGAAAATATGTTTCTGCATAGTTTCTTAGTATTAATATATCTACTGTGGAATTGAATTTACAAATAATATATGAATATTAAAATGAAACGCCCAATGTTAATTTTTTTTATAGCTTATACATAATTTTAAAAGAACCAATTTATAAGTATATATGTATGTATGTATTTGTATAGATTTAGTATCTGAACAATTTCGATATATCGCCATTTTACAAAGGATAATACAAAAAGAGCTGCTCATCTATCTACGAATGAGATTATGATTAACAATATACGGCGGTTAGAAGCTGTAGAATAACTTCAGCTTATATGACTTTCCTAACACTGCGATTGCATTCCTTCCTCAGTAGCGTAGCGACTAGAATAAACCCTCTCAAATGCTAGTCGGAGCTACAGCCTCTTGTCTATTGACAATATAAATTTATTGCGATTACATAGTAGCCTAATACTACAAGCAATTATGACTAAAATATGAATTATAATAAAATTATTATTGCTTTTGTGATTTCCGGCATAGAGTAGGGCGACCCGAATTCTTTCGAGTTATACAAGACAGAGAGAGAGAGAGAGCGAATTATACGAGGAAATATATATAAACCAGTAATGAGTAGCAGCTTCTATGTGAATTTAACCACTCTACGCTCCCCAATCCGGCCAAGTGTTGAGATATGGGGAGACCAAGTTCCAGCCGTGGACCGTTATGACTCTATTGATTCTATTTATTACTATCTATACATTATATGTTTATCCCTGTCTAACAAAAAATATGGTTATTCAGAAAATTATGAAGCGTATTTGAAAATGGTTCCGTTGTGTTGTTATCAAAGCGTTGCTTATAAAGACATGAAGATTTGGCGCTGTGCCAGTTAACAAACTACGACTGAAGTGTAGCCTAACACATGTATGTCTATAATAGATATAAAGAAAAGACAGTTCATGTTGCTTTCCGGTCTAAGATTTAAGTAAAAAGTGAAGTGTTCTGTAAAGTTGTTTCTTCCCCCTGTTTTTTATAATTTTTGTTTTATTTTTTGTTTTGAGAACCCACATGTTTAATTATTTTATTACCATACAAAACGAACTATATAAATAATTATTTATAGTAAAATTTTGAGGTGATTATGAGATTTTTTTATGGGATAGGAGGGCAAACGAGCAAGCGTGTCGCCTGATGGAAAGCCATCAGCGCCGCCCATGGGCAACCGTGACACGGCAGGAGTCGCGGAAGCGTTGCTGGCCTTTTAGGTAAGTATAGGCTTGTTTTTTGAAGGTTCCAATGTCGTAACGGTTCGGAAAGACCGCCAAGGGTAGCTGATTCCACAAACTGGTGGTGCGTGGAAAGAAGTTGCGAGAGAAACGCACCGTAGTAGATCGCCACTCATCCAGGTGGTGGGGATGAAATTTTTCTTAACGGCGAGTTGTGCGGTTGTGGAATTCGGCGGCGGGAATTATTCCAAACAATTCCTCGGAGCACTCACCATGATAGAAGCGGTAAAAAATGCTGAGAGATGAGAAATCTCTCCGCAGCGCTAGAGAATCAAGCCAATCGGTGTGATCTTGGTCATCGACGATTCGGATCGCACGACTTTGAATGCGATCAAATGGAAGAAGTTGATACTGGGGAGCCCCGGCCCAGAGGTCAGAACAGTATTCCATATGTGGCCTGACTTGTGCCTTGTACAGTAAATATTCATTTCTAACAAATATATAAAATTATGAGACATATTCATTTCCGGCAGATAAGCAGTGTTTAGAGCCAAAGGTTTTGGATTTGTGAACTACGGTTCTTACGGCTCTCTAAAATGTATTTAACAAAATAACTAATATACATATGAATATTGATAAATATTTTAATTAAAGTCAAGTTAAAATTGATGACAATTTCTTCAATTTAGTCTTAGCGCGTTTTTCTTTTACATGAAGTGAAAGGCGCATTTTTCGCACAAATACTCGACCTTGTTCCGCTTGGCCTTATATAAGATGACACGATACGAAAGAGCTTCTAATGCTGGCTTAAATCTCACAAAATTTTCATAATAATTTCTTATAAATATATGTATCGTATTATATATTCTTATACAGTATTATACATTCGTAGTTGTACGACGGGTTCGACTTCCATCTGTTGTTATATTTTCAATTCAAGTTAACTTCGTTTAATTCTATTACGAAAAAAATTAGATGATTATTGAATTTGAAGGCCGTATTCCAACTACAATCTCTTTGAATTATAATATTTAAATATAATATTTGAATAAATGACATCTACACCAAATATAGGATGAAAATTTGATTGTTGAATGATTATCTTAATATTATATATCCTTGAATTAATAAAATATTATAAAATAATCAATCATTTTACACTTATTTGACTACAATGAATCTCGGCAATTAGGGAGACAGGTGGTTGAAGCTTTTAGTGCTCTCATAGGTTAGACGCTGATATTGACATACTGTCAGTGATGTATGAGTGTAATTCTTATATCCATTAAGCTATCAATTAAGCTATCAGATAAGAAATCAATTAAATATTATCATAATAATATATATAATCATTCAAATTATTTTATATATTATATTATACTAAAATAATTGAATGAGTGTTTTATAATTGACAATATTTTAGTTTTTAAATTTTAAACTCATCTATATGTCCACCTTTATGGCCGCACAAAACTCCGGCAACCTAGCTACTAATTTTTCTAAGGTTGGCTTAGTTATTTTCTGCCATTTGTCTTATAGTTATTACCATAAGTCTTCCTGAGATATAGGACAACATTTTCGCACTTGTCTATCCAGCTGATACCACAATAGTTCTATTGGGTAGAAGTTTGGGGACTGCGGACACCATACCATGAGTTTCAATACATTTTGTTTTTCTTTTACTTTTAAAATATCGTTGCATAGTCTTGACGTGTGTTTAGGATCATTATCCTGTTGAAATATAAACTCCGGACCAATTAAACAGATACCTGAAGGCACTGCACTATTTTCTAATATGACTTTGTAACTTTCTTTTTTAAGATTCCATAAATTCGCACGAGATCTCCAACGACCTGGATTCCGTTATTGCGTGAGCACCGGATTGCTCCATTGAGGTTCGCTAGAAATTGACAAATCTTTGACATTATATAACTGCAGTAGCATACTCTTTTCGGACGAGGCTCAAATTTATCTGCATGCTAATGATCAACGTCGCCGAATGTTACGAAGACCAGGGGAAGCTATGCTGACGTGTGTTTTGAAGAAATCAGATCTATTATGATATCAAAAGAGGATCTGTTATGTTTTTTGGGCGGGCGCAACTTCCAGCTATCGTCAAAAGAGCTATTGCCAGAGCAAAATCTGAGTACGTTGCAGAAATCGGCCAGAGACTAGTTCGCCTTCCCTCAGGTTCTCGGGCGTTCTGGTCTCTCGCAAAAGCCGTGCAAGGAAACTTCTGTCAGCCATCATTTCCACCTCTGCGCAGGGCGGATGACTCGTTGGCCCACACTGCAAAGGAGAAAGCCGATCTTCTGGGCTCTCTTTTTGCATCAAACTCGACTCTTGATGACAGAGAAAGACCACCGCCAACCATCCTCCGGCGTGTGTGCTCTATGCCAGAAATCCGATTTACTCAAAACTCGGTGCGTAAAGCACTCTTTTCTCTTGACATCAATAAGTCGAGTGGGCCAGATGGCATCCCCCAATTGTGCTTAAGATATGTGCTCCAGAGTTGGCTCCAGTTCTCACGCGCCTCTTCCGGCACTCCTACAACTCAGGTATGGTCCCGATCTCATGGAAGACAGCCTTAATACATCCGATCCCAAAAAAAGGTGACCGCTCTGATCCAGCTAACTACAGGCCAATTGCCATCACGTCTTTGTTCTCCAAAATAATGGAATCTGTTATTAACTGCCAGCTCTTACGGTATCTTGAGGAGCATCAGCTGATTAGTGACCGTCAATACGGATTTCGTCAGGGTCGCTCAGCTGGTGATCTTCTCACTTATTTGACACACCGATGGGCAGAAGCGGTGGAGAGCAAAGGGGAAGCCTTAGCAGCAAGCCTGGATATAGCGAAGGCCTTCGATCGGGTGTGGCACAAGGCTCTTCTAGCTAAACTTCCGTGCTATGGGTTGCCCGATAAATTATGCAAATGGATCACCAGCTTCCTGACGGATCGGAGCATAAAAGTCGTTTTAGACGGTTTTTGCTCGGACTCGAAGCCCGTGAATGCTGGTGTTCCGCAAGGCTGTGTGCTTTCACCTACTTTGTTTCTTCTGCATATCAACGATATGTTACAAATTAGTAGCATACGCTGTTATGCAGATGACACCACAGGTGATGCCTTATACTCCGGCCGTGCTAACATTTCTCGGGCACATACCGATGAGTGTCGGAACAAACTTGTGTCTGAAATACAGACCTCATTAGACCAGGTCTCGAATTGGGGTCAGCGTAATCTAATCGAATTCAACCCCAATAAGACACAAGTTTGCGCGTTTTCTACCAAAAAAATTCCCTTTGTCGTAGCTCCTCGCTTTGGAGACACTCCCCTCAATCTTAAGCCATATATCGGAATTCTTGGAGTTGACATATCGCATGATGTCCAGTTCCGCGGCCATCTGGAAGAAAAGGCCAAGCTGGCCTCGAAAAAGCTGGGTGTGCTCAGTAGAGCGAGACAATATTTCACATCTGGCCATTGCCTCCAACTATACAAGGCACAAGTCAGGCCACACATGGAATACTGTTCTCACCTCTGGGCCGGGGCTCCCCAGTATCAACTTCTTCCTTTTGATCGCATTCAAAGTCGTGCGATCCGAATCGTCGATGACCAAGATCTCACCGATCGGCTTGATTCTCTAGCGCTGCGGAGAGATGTCTCATCTCTCAGCATTTTTTACCGCCTTTATCATGGGGAGTGCTCCGAGGAATTGTTTGGAATAATTCCCGCCGCGGAATTCCACAACCGCACAACTCGCCGTAAAGAAAAATTTCATCCCCACCACCTGGATGAGTGGCGATCTACTACGGTGCGTTTCGCTCGTAACTTCTTTCCACGCACCACCAGTTTGTGGAATCAGTTACCCTCGGCGGTCTTTCCGAACCGTTACGACATTGGAACCTTCAAAAAACAAGCCTATACATACCTAAAAGGCCGGCAACGCTTCCGCGACTCCTGCGGTGTCGCGGTTGCCCGTGGGCGGCGTTGATTGCTTTCCATCAGGCGACACGCTTGCTCGTTTGCCCTCCTATCCCATAAAAAAAAAAAAAAATCGTACCAAGATAGTATTTATTGAAAAAGGCTCACTAAATGTACAAAGGTAGGTAACAGAAATCCTTTGTCATCATGCACCACCGCACTGACTGTAATTGGTGACGATACCACTTGTAATGTATTCGTCGTTTGGACTGGCCAGCGCGGAGTCCTGACCTTAAACCCATTAAATACATCTGGGACCTCCTAAAAAGGCGGGTACGATCTGTCCAACCACCTCCACAAAACATCAGGCAGCTAAAACGTGTGATCTTGGCTGAGTGGAAACATATTCCACAGGACATCATCAAATGTCTGGTGGAAAGCATGCCAAGACGATTACATGCCGTAATTGCTGCAAGGAAAGGTCATACTCGTTATTAATTTTTATTATTTTTAATGTCTTTTTTTTAAATTACCATAAAAATACTCGTAGCCTTAATTTCAGTATACCCATAAAAGTGTCCATTTTTACGGATTTCTGTTTACATTGACTAAAGTAACGATTCTAAGATTTAAGTGTTAAAAAAAATTCTAAACAAGAAAAAGGGAATTTCTATTCATCTAAACTACAAAAAATATTAATATTATCTATAGAAAAGCCAATGACTGTAAGGTGCCCGTTCTTTTTGCAAAGGAGTTTACAATATCGAACATTAGATAATTCTAGATAATGCTCACAGCTCAACGAACAAAACAGAAATAAGATTTTGTTTGTACAAATACACACATTTACATATTTACATCATAAATCCCTCTACTGTGTAGGAAAGCAAAATATAAAAATCAAATCTTGCAAATCTCAATTTACTGTTGAATAAAGTACAATAGAATATCGTATAGACGTATTTGTATATTTGCAAAAAAAATATCAAATGAATCAAAAACGTACTTGGTTTTCATATTATATTATATGATAAAATTCATATTAAATCAAATCAGTTGGATTATTTCTTTTTATATTGTTTGTCTAACTTTTTACTATAACTAAAACCATATAGAAAATGACTAATGACTGACTGACAAAACCTGTAAGTCTAAATTTGTATAATCTTAAATAAGGGTTGCTAAGAAAAGTAAAGAAAATAAAATTTATCAAATTCCATAAACGGGTTAAAAATAAGATACGTTTTATACCATAATCGTCATTTTCCCGTGGTAGAAAATCTGACTAAGCATAACACAAGTTAGTATATAGTATATAAAAATAATACCTGTTTTGTTAATTTTCATGATATTTGACCGAATAACAATTTTTTTCTTATCTAATGTTATGTCACCGAGTCAATACACAAATAAATTTATTCTATGACAAAAAATTTTTAAAGCTTTATTGTTTAGAAAACAATAAAGCTTTAAACTCCTATCCAGTCTTTGCATAGGTCACTAGAACGTGAAATTTGTCGAAAAATATTTAAAAGTATTGTAAAGGTGTTTTATCCCATCGCATAGTACATATCATAACATAGCAAAAGCTCAGTTGGTAAGGATGGCGCTTACGGTCTAAGATTTTGATTCTACCATTTTTGATTCTACCATAGGACTGTTTTCCTAGCACAGGCCCTATTAGCATTGTTAAAATAATTAATGAGAATTCTAGTAGGTACTATGAAAATAGTTGTAAGTCTTTGTTTTAAAACTACATTTAGTTTTACAATGTTAGATTGGTTTTTTAATAATGAAATAACCATACCATAAGTAAGACCGTTGCCGGTCCAATATATTATGATATATAAAATAACGCCCAAATTCATTTCTAAGGTTTACCCAGATTTTTTACATCAAAGTTTTGAAGGTTTTTACAAGCTCTAGAAATGTGAACGTAATCTTTAAATTTATTCCTATCGTTCACATGATATACAACATATAATACGACATAACAAACCAAAATGACCGACGGAAAAACATTATGTACTACAGTACTTTAAGCATTATCTTTTAGGAATGTCCAACTCTGTTAAGAAATGTTGCAAATTGACCCTTTTTTTATTTTATTAATGTATATTTCATATAGTACACACAGAATGTAATATTTTCGCAAATATTTTTTCTTATTAGAAGTAACGTGTAAGTAATTAAATACCTGATAACTTATAAGTAAACACAGAAAAGTCCCAACCTTCCTCCAAGTCTCATTTATTAATGTGATTACGCCTTAATAAAGTAATTATAGTTCAGGGGCAACGAAGGCGTAATAAATTAACACTTGGCGATAGAACATGCCAAATAATACGTGGATGAAATTATTGACATTTATTTAATTTTATATATTATTATTTATAAATTATATATTAATATATTTAATATAATACTTTTTTTATAAAAAAAACTAGCCATGTATTATTCTGGTAAAATTATATATATTATGTATAATTTCATTTTAACTAAACTCATAGGAATACATAATTCCCACCATAAGTCCATTCCTACATGGAAATAACAATTTCACATTGTAAGCGTAATCGTTATCAACTATTACTGCTCAATGTTTTTTTATAGGATAGGAGGGCAAACGAGCAAGCGTGCCGCCTGATGGAAAGCAATCAATGCTGCCCATAGACAACTGCGGCACCGCAGGAGTCACGGAAGCGTTGCCAGCCTTTTAGATATGTGTAAGCTTGTTTTTTGAAGGTGCCAATGTTGTATCGATTCGGAAAGACAGCCGAAGTTAGTACACGTGGAAAGAAGTTTCGAGAGACCACATTAAGAGAAGGTACTTCCTTCATAGAATAGGCCCATTTCTGCATAGCTCTACCCCCATTATTATAACAATATTGAGAGTCTTAATTATTTTGACTGAATTATAAAATAATGTTACGTTAGGCCACAATCTCATCTACAAAGTTATAAGTGTGAAAAGTATCATAAAAAAGATATTATTACTTTGTTTTTATTCTTCCCCGCGGATATTTATCACGGTGAGTGAGGTTTATAGGGCAATTGTAATACTGACTACTTTGCTTCCTTGCACAAATAAACGATGTTATTTCAGTAACATTTCACCTCCAATATAACACCAGCATTTAGTCAACAATCTCATCTTAAAATCATTACTTCTCTCTACTCCCTTAAAGGGATGTTTACTCATTTTTGGTTGTAATTTGTATTATAATATTAGCTACCTTGTTGTTTTTGAAAGTTATCCCATTCTTCTTCCTATTATTTAGAGCGTAAACGAAAATTGATTACGAATCGTTTTGTTTTATTTTCTTTAAAAACGGTTTTAAATATAAAAGTTTGTTTGTTTTTACTTATAATTTTAATCTTAAAATCCTTTATTTTAATATAGTCCATATAAACGTATGTCTCTCTAGTGTGTAAGTGACCTTCTCATTTCTGAAAGAATGGACATTAACTACTCACTCTTGTCAGAGGCGGTTTAATGGGACGTTCAGACTCGGTAGTACAGAATAAATACCTGTAGACTATAGATACATTAAGTGGTAACTTCACCGCTGAGCCAAGTACATGATTTATCTTAATTTATTTATTTTAATATATTAGAGTGTGATAATTTTTAATCCAATTTAAAAACAAGCTGCAAGTAGCCTATTATAATTTAAAGGATATTGAAATCTGTACACATTTTAAGTAGTCTCTAAATCAATAGAGACTACTTAAAATTTTATCAAGCCAAAATATATTCCAGCAACTTACTATTTAAGCAGTTGGTTGGTATTTTTTTTATTTTGAACCAAAATTTTATAATAACGCTAAAGACGATACCTAAATAAATGAAAAATTTTTGAAATCAACAATACAATTAATGTTTTCTCATAGGTATAATTTCGTCTATGTATTCATGTTAAATTCTTAACTACATATTTTATATTTATGAAAAAATAATATTTTATACAAACAAAAAGTTTTACTTATTCTATAAAACCCGGGGAACCCAATATTACACCGATCATAACTTAAGCGTTTGCAAATCAGTTTTTTGTTTTAACGTTAAAAGGTTTTCATAAAATGTCTACTTAATATAAAAATTACAAAAGCTTTTTTATTCTGACCTTTATATTTAGACCGTAAGCGTCCGTTATTACTTTGTTTTTCTTTTAGTTTCACCCTGAATATATAGTGTTATATCTTTAAGGATCAATGGTTTGAATGGCAAAAAGAAGGAAAAATCCGATATATTTTTCCGTGCTATCAAATCATTTTTAAGTTTAATTTTTTTTTCATCACATTATTCAGTTGGAGGTATTATTGAAATACGGAGCCAGTGTATTACATGAAATTAAAAATATATATAGTTGGCCAAATTAGAGCTTTCAATCAATATGTAATTAAAAATACAATTGTAATTAAAAGTAAAATGTAAAATTATAAAATATTGAATTAATTATAAAATATCTAAAGTGGTAGCCTAATTTATATAAAATGTATATAAATGAATATTTACATATTTTAAGTAAAATAATATTAACATACGCCAATAGCATTATAATTTATGAACTAGTTAATTTATTTTTCTTACCAAACGTTACCAACAATAAAAAGTTACCGTACATAAATCACAAAGAAAATTCCAGAATTGTAATAAATTTAACCTTTGACAAGTAGACTTATTGCTTCGAAAGGCTTTATTTTCTTTTATTATTGCGTTCCGAATCATTTTAGGGAGAACCTTTCAAGTAAAGTGCTATAAGGCAGGGAAAAGTTAAATCAATTATACGGCAACAAGAGTAATATAAATTATAATTGTTGAAATAAGATACTTGGAAATTACTTTGAGATATATTGAAATAAAGCTACTGTAGTTGTCAATTAAAACAAGGCTAGAAATATTATTCAATTAAAATTTGAAAGCGACCTTCTATTACACTTAAAAAGAAGTAGTGAGATAAAATTCTTTGGACTGAAATAAGATACAATTGAGAAAGATATTAAAAACAAGAAGGGGAAAGAGTTTGACATGTCCGTCTCTCTAGGATATAATCTATTATATCATTAACGCTTAATTCAAAAAGATTAAATAGGAGCAGAAGAAAGATCTAATAAGAGGGGAAAGGGATAAAAAGGAAGGGAAAAGGAAATGAACCATTATGTACTGACAATTATTATTGATATTAGTAATGATTTTTAACAAAGCAAACGAGATGTCCATACACAATAATGTATCACATATCATTTCATATTATATAAAATATCACACAAATATTAGTAATCTTGTAGATGCCATACAACAAGCATACTTTTGCATTCTGCAAAATGTACATTTATTATTTATTTAATTTTTTTTGTTTATTTAAATTAGATATAAATTAGAATAAAGTATAAAACTCCAGTTTTTAAGTCATTTTATTTTATTTTAAATTTTGTGTGTCTGCAAAATGAAAAACTTTTATCAATGCACTAAACGCAGGCGTGATATCATAGCAATGTATAAAAATTTAACTAGTCTATCATAATCAATAATATACCACTTGGTGCAGTAAAATTGTTCAATTATTACCCTATAGTATGGTTAGTAGGTAAGTTGCAATTTACTTTGGCATAGTTACTGAAATCTGCTAGCCAGTCGAATCAATTTTTCAACGTCTTTTTAGGTCATTTTTCCTCTAATTTCTTTATTAACGCTGCCTTGATGATAATATCTAAGCTGTGTTAATGTTTCTTTGTTATATTTTATAACTGCCACATTATTTAAAGGAAACAGTGATATTGTACAGCATCCAAGCTAAGTGTCCGTGGTTGGTTCCGTTTCATGACATCTAAATGTCATGAAACGGAATCAACCAAATATAATTATATTATAATAATAAGTATATTATTTCAATTTGTTAGTTCTATCTGCTATAATTCATTGATTTCGATAATTAAATGTGACTCAATACCCATTAAACTCTTAAAAACTCAATCATTTTAAAGCAAAACGTATCTTTGTTTTATTAGAGTTTCAACAGTATATACTGATAAGAACTAATGTATATCTGTTAATGCTACTTACAGTTAATGAAAATATTCCTTTTTTTTATATAACAGATAAATAGATTTTAAAAAAATATATTTAATGTTTAAAATCCAATAAATAGATCATCTTCTTTCTTCTTTCGGTCCACGTTTTCCCTGTATATCCAAACCACCCCCCTCGTATTTTATGTATTATAGATACAACTTCTTGAAAAATAACAAATAGTTATTTTTCTGTAACATATGTACTTTTATCACCCTAAAAACCAGCCAGTCCATAGAGAAAATTTTTTAGTATTTATTGTAGATTTTTTGTTATGTAAAATAAAAATTCAATATGAAACGGTACGAAACGAATTTATTTCTTAGGCTTATTGTTTATGAAGCGCACGTAAAACAGAACCCTTTAAGGGGGTTTGTTAACACAGTGGGACAATTACTCTTGCACACGAACCCGTGAAAAGGTGACGAAGTTGAAGCAAATTCAATAAAAAAGGGTAGCTTTATAAATACAATGAGGGGTCAAATGAATAATATATTTAAATATTAATTACATTGAAAAGTATAATACTAAAATAAGCACAGTGTTCACTGTATAAATTAATTACACGCATAATTAACCAAAAATAATGAACTAATTTTCTTTAATATTAATAGTACAAAATTTTAAATTGTTTTTATTAATCTTTCTTTTTATTTTATCTTCTTGAATAAGTTAAAATACATATTGATTTTTAATAATATTTGTTTCTAATAGTTAAAACTGCGTAACCTTGAGACGTACTTACGTAATATAATCTTCAATAATGTTTGGTAGGACTAAAAAGCAATTAGACAATAGTATCATATCACTTACCACACACATCGGTCAACTGTATCAACATTAATTAACAAGATGACACCAGCACTATTTTATCACAAAAATCCTAGTCTAAAATTAAAAACAGAAAAATCCAATAAATTCACAAAAGAAAATTAAGCACGTATGTAGGAAGCATACAACTAAGTAGCTATATATTCTATAACATTTAACATGAATCTCGTATCGAGTACTATATCAGAGGGAGAAGATCGTAGGCACGGCTTACTGCCTCCGCGTCCGAATCAGGACTGAAATCGCTGAAATGTTCGGTGATTTTCTCTGCGGACAGCAAACCACCACGGTATGATAAAGCCCGCTAGTTTCCAAGATAAGCTTTCCACAAACCTTGTTTTGGATTATAAGATTGGCACGAATTGATATTTCTCTAATAGAATGTTCCTCTGCATCTAATTAATTATTTCACGAAAATCAAGATATGTTTATAACGCTTATTTCTATAAGGTACATTAACTCTAAAATCTTGATATGAAAGGAGGCCTAATATTAGATTTGAATGCCCGGATATCTATATCTATAATATTTTTATATTTATCTACATATTATCAAGTATTACAAACATAATCTGTTGCAATAATTTAAGTAATAAATAGTCATTTGTTTTGATATATGTAGTTAAGGAACTTATGATTTGAGTATCGTATCTTGTATGTGTTAGCAGTTATAATTTAGATCAATTTACAGTTACAGTATAAGTCAAAGTCGTGCTAAGTTACGGAGATGTTTACTAAGCTTATACAAACATATATTATATGTTGTTGAATACGGATCTACAAAGAGCTCTGTGGACGAGGAAAACATTTGTTCTTGTTCGCAAGAAAAACTGTACCTAGGTCGCTTACATACAATTTTTTTTTCTTAAAGATTCTTTGCGGTCAGAAGAAATATTTCCCTACAAGGTGGAAAAATATTGTAATTGTACAAAAATAATTAAATTGAAATCCATACACAAAATATTGGAAATTATTTTCAAAAAAAAATATTAGTTCTTGTAAGATAATTGATATGTTTTTAAAATTTTATTTTTATATAACAGTTATAATATTTACTATAATATACCAAATAAATTTAATTCTATGAAACCGCCCAACGCACACATTTCATTTTGTCTTTTTTGCAATTAAGAACATCTTACAAAGTTCCGAACCGCTTTTAAATCAAGGGCAACGTCGTTGAGGTACTTTTAAAAAACAATAGTTCCATTGAGAACAGGTTCTTTGTAATGCAAAGATCAAGGACAACATATTGCGGTGTAAGAGAGAAGAGCTCTTTGGTTAATTTTGTTAACAAAACTTATTTTACGAAAGGTTAAGTATTATGTCAGTCAATAACATTATACTTCATTTTTTTAAAAATATACCATACATCGTTATCAATCAGACGACCTACTTTGCTTAGTGGTGAAGTAATTGCTCTCGAAGTCAATGGTCGAGGGTTCCTCCACTCCTTCATTATGATAAATATGTATGTTTCTTTCAGAAATAAGGATGCCCGTGACCATAAATGAAACATAAATAGTTAATCTTACTGTCTCAAAATATATTGTTCCTACATTTAAACTCGAAGTTGATCATGGTTTAGATACACATTTAAAAACAAATTATGTCATATGCATGCCTCAGAAACAAATATCGTGCACCGGTGAATGTGATAAGTATAACAGGTCTGAGCCAATTCACACCTAGTTTTATCTTGTCTACTGTAAAGCAAAATCTCTTCAATTCAAAAATCAAGGCTAGGCTCATGGTTAAAGCTTGAAGTTTTAATCTCTGTCTACTCATTAGTTAAATTGGTTGGTTAATATAAAAACGTTCAATTTTGATTTATTAAGACGCTGCAGTTTTCTAATAGCAAAAATGCGAATCTATATGCAAAATAGCAAAAATCCCCATATGCCATTGCTGACACGGGACTTCCCCATTTCTAAGGAACTAACATTAACCCGTCACGCCATGTCCTAAGAAGAAAACTTTACATATTTTATTTCGTTAAACTACTGCGCGTACAAATTTTAATTTTTGTTCAATCTAAATTTCAAATTAAAAAATAATAATATTCATTCAGTTACTAATTAAGTTAAAACAAATCCTATTTTTCGCCGAACATTTTATATGAACACTGACTGGCAAACCGAGTTTAAAACATGGTACTGCCGTGAATAATGAAAAAAGTTAAAACAGTTTAAAGTTGAACTGTCAGCATTTGGGTTGAATATTTATTTCATAAATTCTATTTGCCAATTATGTTATGTTAAATGTTCATTCGATACACGCTTAGATAATTAGACCACATGATTAGGAAAGTATCTATACTTTTGCATTTACTATCTATAGTAAATGCAAATAAATAAAATAAAAAAATTGGCAGGCCGCGTGACTAAAGTGACTGGCAGCAATTAATTTACATTAAAATGCCACCACATACCATTGTGGGTCACGATACTTAGGATTCAGGGAAATGAGCAAAAGAAGAAGTAGTAACCGAAATCATATTAGTTATTTAACAACACCGTGGAATCATAATGTAACCGCTAAGCGAATGGTTAGACTACAAAATATTTATTAATACCATATAAAGCTGCATTACCACTCAATCAATCACTGACATGTTATTTGGAGAACTGCAAGAGATAGAGGATAAGTTTGTTGTAGGGATATGTTCGGATAGGGCTAGAGGCAGATGAATTTATATCCAAACCTTGATAATCTGAACTTGGTAAAAAGTTGCTCGACGGGCCGCCCGAAGCATAATACCTACCAGGGTCGCCCTTGAACAAAAAATTGGTCCCCACCCATGTTGAGGAGAAAAAATCCAAATGGCGGAAAACAAGATGATTGCCATACGAAGCTAAAATCGTCATTTATGGGCCGATTTTACTGAAATTTGTCAGATGTCCGAAACATTATAAAATTAGAAATAATAATAAAATTGTAAAAAGTGTTAAAATGAACCATACTTTCCCAAATATTTAATGAAGTAAACACTGCATTCTTTTTTTATTCTTTCTTCTTATTTTGTATTCTTTCTTCTTTCTATTTTATCAGAATAAAAAGTATCATTATTTTTGACTTACCATTTTCTTCATCAAAATCTTTATAATTATATTACGTAATATATATATATGATTGATATATTTTAACTATAAAAACTATCCATTTATAAATCGTAACACTACTTAGTTTCATTAATATATGAGTCCAGGTTTTTATACTAATAATTACGAATATATTTTCATAACAAATAATTAGAAATACTGTAAGATCTATTAGCAGCCACCCAATTTGTCTTTCAGGATTTAACTTCGCTGAGAGTTGATTAAAAGCTCACAGCCTGTGCAACAGTTTAAAGAAAACTGAAGTCGAAAGATCAACATTGCAGATTAACTTGTTAATGGTCCATGAATTTATTATCACGAAATTCGTTTTACCCTCCAAGTGATAAATAAGTTTACTTCTCTGAATTTTGATTTAACGTAATTAATTCCTTGGATTTATTTAAGAATCACCCGAATTAACATTTACATTTGCTTATATAATTAATTCTGTTGTGATATGAAACATAATATAATATTATATTATACCACTGGTGAAATGTGTTTGTTTATCTAGAGAGAAGCGATTACTACTATTGTCAATATGTTAAATTTATGATGGAAGAACGTAAATCTTTGAAGCAAATGGAGAAAAATTGAATGCAAGTGGAGAAAAATGAGATTGCTAAGAACCAAGACTTTAATTTGACAAAAGTAAGGTTAATAAGCAATCATTGTACAGATAATTTACAATAACCAACAACTGTGTAAACTCTGCTTCGGGCAGAAAATGCTATCGATGCGAAACATTTTCCTAGCTCAACCACGACTAGTTTAGCTTAAATGGTTAAAAAGAATTATATTATTAGCAAAACAATGCTATTACTGTTCTGAAAAAATGAAAGTTTGAGAAAGAAGCCTGTAGCCTGTTAATTTACGGTAGTACACTACTGATAGATCTTTAGCTAAACGCGTACAGTTACTTTCCCCCCTGCACAGATTATTGCTTCATCTAGTCGTCACACTACGTTTTCCAAGATGTAGTTTCAGGTCTAGGATTCACTGTTAACATAATTTGTATTTAAATTATATACTTCAAGTCTTTTTGTGTTATATATAAGCAAAAATATTATGATATATTATATATATATATATATATATATATATATATATATATATATATATATATATATATATATATATATATATATAAATCAAAAATTCATAATATTTTTGCTTCGCGCATCATTAACTACGTTACCCTGCACACCTAAATGTATATAATATAATAAATTTAAAATACGTGTGTGCAAAATTATTTGAATGTTTTACATTTTTTCTTTGTAAATTATATGCAAGTAATTTAGCAATCATTAAAATCTCAACTGATGTATTGGAAACAATCAAAAGCAAAAATTTGGTGTCTATTTTGCTGTTATATATATCTTACATACTTATCTTAATTTTTGTTTCTTCTTTTAGTGTTTGTCTACCTAATTATATATATGAATGAAATTATAAATCCCTCATATTATTGTTGTTAAATGTTAATTGTAATTGTTGTGTATAGTTGTAACTGGACTTCAGATTTACCTTAAATTCTTTTGCGTGTTTGTTATCTTATATTTTCTTTAATCTGTAGTCTGTAACTGTACCTTTTGTAATAAAATAAATAAAATTGCTATTATAAACAAAAAAAGCAAAATTTTGGTAAAGTTTATTACAACATTAACTTTAATTTAATTTTCAACAATACTTAGGAGGTGCGCATGAAGACAGAGCTATGGAAACGTATTTTATTTAACAATTTGTTTAAGATAATTCAATGAAAAGGCAGCTGAGATATTCATTGTCTATTAATTCTTATTAAACGTCCGGAACAGTACTTGACAGAGGGCCTTTAGGGGACTAATCAATGACAGGATACGCTTTTGACTTAGCAATAGGAAACTCGACAATAATAACCCAAAAGCTTAATCTTAAGTGTATGTCAAATTTTTTCACTAACTGCCTCAGGCTCTCCCAATTTTTTTAAGAATAGACACCCATTACAATTGTCCAAGGCGCTTTGGACCAAGCCAAAAATATAATAATAAAAATGTTGAACGTTACAATACTCGTGTTGTACGTTACATGCTACTTTTCACTATGACCTATATTTTTTTCACTATGGCCCAAATCGCGCAATAACGAGGTACTATTTTTCCGAGGAGAAGCTAAGGCATTCAGTTCTAGCTGCAGGATAAATAAGTATGTGACCCAGAATCATTTGTCCTTATACATGACATTTGTGTATTTGTAAAACTTTCACAATACAGAAAAGCTTAATGTTATTTTTAATATTTAATAATAATTACTTTTCATCAATTAATTTTCTTCTTACACGTATTTATCTAAATTTCAATAACAATATTTCTAATGCTTTTCTTAAAACTGTTGTATTTATTGATTTTAACTCAGCGCTATTTTAATTAGTCCAAAAACGAGACCTTCTCAAAACTAATTTTGTAGTCGAAATTATAAATAAATAATAAATATATAAATGTATTTTGTGATATTAGCCTGAATCGTAAATTTTTTTACATGTTTATTTATTTTACTTTGATTTTGTTTGTTATCAAATATTACATATATTATATACATATACGATAAATACTTAATGTTCGATATTTATCAAAAGAGAAAATTAAAACTTGAGAAATAATTCGAGATTTCATTAATCATTTAAGATTATAATCCAGAAAAAGAAAACAGCGACTTATTGTATGGACTTCTTACTTTGCGAGTTAAATGCTATTTTTCATGAATTATATCTATAATTTACAACAAAAAATAAATAACATACAAAACATTTTTTCGTATTCACATTTGCCATTTCAGTACTTCTGCATTTTACATTATAATACACAAATAACAAAGGAAAAATATTGCGAAAGGAAGCTTAGAAGAGAAAAGTCCGTAATCCATTTGAATATAGTATGATTTTTGAATATCTTTTTAAACGCCTGTCAAAATTGTGACTTGAATAACAATGTTTAAGAAGTATTACAGAGTATTGGATTACTTTCAACACAGAGAGTGTAAAAGAGAACTTTCTGATTCAATTACCTAAGACTTTGATCCAATGTCGTCAAGGCTTGAGTAACGAGGGATTAAATAATAATTTAATTTGTAATTACTAAAATAATTAAATTCTTTGAAGGTAAGGAAAAATTAAGAAGAATATTCAACACATTACAAGTTGTAAAACCAGGCTATCAGCAGTGCACATATTCAGGTCAAGGCTTACGTTTAAAGAGTATTCTAAAGAAGATAGTTCCTATGACATCGCTTTCTTTTTATCGCAAAGAAGTAGTGCAGTGTAACAAGTTTGATATTAATTTATAAATAAAATAACACTTGTGATGAGATATGATATATTAACATGAGTAACTGTACTGAGCAGGTCTGACTCATCACCTCCAAATTTATACAGCACTAGATGACCCGGTAAACTTCTTTTCACCTACAATTTATGTGATTATAACTTTTGATCAGCGATTATCAATCATAATCAATCTTCCTATTTTAATTTGTCGAGATCAATAATAATCGCTCCATCGACCGATCAATTCATATATTAATCCGTTGACATACGCATCGTTCAATCCATCGCCTGATCCAACGATTGAACCATCAGTTGTTCCATCGTCCGATCCACCAACCGATCCCTCAATCGATCCGGTGTCCTAAAAATTAATAATAATTAAAATGAATCTTAATTCACTTTAAACAAGACTTCCTAAAATAAGCCTTTCTTTTTTCCAAAAAAAAACAATTTAAAATGCAATAAACGTTTCATATCGTACAAAAGAAACGAGTTTTATGGCAGCCATCTTGTTCTTCTCCATTTTTAATTTTTTTTTCTAAGATAAACTGAAAAGTTTGCCTCATGATAGAGCCTCAAGTTCCTGAAGGTATTATTTGAGCATAACCCCACAATGATGACCAAGATCTCACCGAACGGCTAGATTCCTTGATATTACGGAGAGAGTTTGCCAAAGTATATTTTACCAAATTTACCATGGGGAGTGCTCCGAGGAATTGTTCGAAATAATTCCGGGCGCAAAATTCCAATACGGCACAACACGCCATAAAGAAACCACCATCCAACCCACCATCTATATAAATGGCGATATAATACCGTGCGTTTGTTTAGAAACTTTTTACCACGCACCACTACTTTGTGGATCCAGCTAGGACCAGTGGTGTTTTTAAACCGATACATATGAAACTTGAAAGACCGGCAACGCTCCGTTAATTACTTTATACTATTAAAAAGAAATTGCGTTTAGAATTACAAGATTAT
The DNA here is from genome assembly GCA_031353405.1 of Baronia brevicornis. Lineage (NCBI taxonomy): Eukaryota > Metazoa > Arthropoda > Insecta > Lepidoptera > Papilionidae > Baronia > Baronia brevicornis. Next base: position 360,245 of record JASFAT010001473.1, on the reverse strand, counting down.
TTTTTTACAGAACTTACTAAGTACTTAAATAAAATTAAATTAAATAGGAGAACGGATTTGCACGGCGTTAACAGGCTATGAATACGTTTGCATTGATTTACATTACTTGCACAATCAGACACTCTGAAACAATAAAATTAGCGACATGACAATAAAACTTTTCACTTTATTTAAGCTGGCAACAACAATCCTTCAACAAATCTAAATGTTCGACAACACAATGTCATCTTTATTTACAATACACTGTTCTACCCTTTTCCATAAGTGACGCTATTTTTATGGAATAAATAGGCAAAGGAGGACACGGGTTTCCTGATGGCATAACGTCCTTCACGATCCAGACGATGAAACGATTCGGATCCATCTACGACAAACACTTACACCGCACCCCGACACCTACACAGCACGTAGAGTAGCGAACGCTTCTACACCGGCCACTAACACGAAGTACCCGGTCGGTTCTCAAACCATAGACCTTAGGGCCTATGGGACTAATAGGGACCCTAGTTAATAAGGTCTAATCCTCCTATACACGTTTAACGTAGCGTCATGTTGACATTAAAATCGACACACACAGTGTACTTCCGATACGATGGAATTTGCGATTTTCGGTAATTCCCAAGTATATTTTATTTGCCCGGTTTAGAGTATTCGATAAAGCTGTTAAAGCCAATAGGCTACTAGCATTAACATCTTCGAATCAAAGGGTCTTCTTATATTAAACAACTAGCGGTACCCATGGACATCCGTAGTATTAAAGGCACTGTAGATGCGTCGCCTAACTTAAGGTTTGAATAATGGAATTGTTCTATTAACGAGGATATTCTTGTACTATATTCTTGTAATGTGGTACTTTCTCCTGCAATCGGGATTGAGCCTTTCGTCCTACAATGGCTCTATCATTACAAAATAATGTAATGATACAGCTTTGAATTCTTACTAAATCGAATACGGGTAGTTTTATATAATGTATATACTTTAAAAAGAGAAATATTTATACATTATAAAAAAACTTGAAAGACATTTGCTACTCGTAGTAACTAATTACAAAATCTAAATAGACCAACAAGTTTTTAATTGCATGATTGGAGACATCACTTCACGTTCACGTGACGTTCGTGCGAAAATACACAATTAGAAACAATGATGTAAAAACACAATTTACATTTTTGCATTTATGTTATTACAAAATGCTTCCACGCACATTCTTCTTATCTATATATTAATATTTAAAGAAAAATCTTTGTAGCTCTTTTTAAGAACAATGCATGCACAGATAATTCAAATCCATATGTATAAGAAGCTCAGAAAGATAAAATAAATAATAAAAGAATACTTTATAAAATGAAAATTGAAAACTGAATGAATTACGGTTGAATTTACTGACAACTGGACAACCAGTAGTACCTACAAACAGTATACCTATGTTTATTGCCACTTTCAAATAAGTTACAAATCAATTAGGCTTAGTATCAATTACATTTAGACTGGATTTGGTTTACTTAGCTCTATAAGTACAAATAAATAGAATAGAGCCACCCGTTTTTCTTTCCGTTAAGGTTGCCTAAGTGTTCAACAGGAACAAATACTAGTAAATAAATACTGACGACCAATTGGCTCAGTGGCGGGGCCCTCCGCCCACGGAGTCAATGGTCGCAGATTCGATCCTCGCATTGAAATAGTAAATATATGTATGGATTACAAATATTTATTCCGAGTCTGGTAACCCTGCCAATTTGCATTGGACAAGCGTGGTGGGATAACGTCCGTTCCTCCAGAAATGGAGAGGCCCGTGCTTAGCAGTGGGACATAATATATGGGCTGTTAAAAAAAAAAAAACACTAACGTCTCCTATTTGAGGATAAATCGGATATGCGATCCCCAATCTGCCCGCCGTGATGTGAGCTCATGTATAAGTGCCCATTTATCTATACTTAGCTAGCTATTTAGGCCGAATATTTGTTTACAATGCAAGAAAATTATAGTAGAAATAAATAGTAGCTAATTACTTAAAAAATATAATGTAACATTTTGATTCATGTATTAAACTATAATTATATATTTATTACAATTCAAAATATTTGTTTTAATTCTGTTTAAATAAAATGAACGTCTAAGATCAGTGTAAATATCCCATACGTAACAAAAAGTAACAAATCACAAGAGGCTGCTGTGAAATTACGTTACGTGTATTGGGAATGCCTCATAAATTTTTAATGTGACAGTAATAACGATAAAGCTCCCTCTCACAAACATAAGGAAAACACCTGTCTCGTCGCGAAAAAGTTACAAGTATAAATCGTTTAAAATTTACTTATGGTGAAATTTGTTGATCTGATTAGTGTGTTTCGCTCTTCAAAGTCATTAATACATACCCTTATAAAAATATCTTTTAACAAATAACTTAAAGAATAGTTTATCAATAAGCCTTTTGTACTGAAGTTTATTGCATTTAATTCGGTATTTATCACTTAGTCAGTTCACTGTGCCCGTTTGCAAAGGCCTCTTCAAACATTTTCCATTTCTAGCGATCCGTCCCCGAATTCGGACTTGCTATAAGCACTATCGTGCTGGGTGGCGCGCCATGAGTGAGGTCTATGTCCAGTAGTGGACTGTCGCGGGCCGATATTCATAAACTTTAATTAATCTTGGGAGGATTTTTATGTCCTCTTCTCCTATTTCTCTTACCGTCCGTAGAACACTAGTCAAAATAGCACCGAGATGTACTAAAATACTTCCAAAAAGCTAGGGAAAGAAGTAAGTTAGGCATTAAGAAACAAGTAGACAAGACTAAAACAAAGGTTACAAATGTGGGTTCCAAGACAAAACAACTAAAATGAAGATGGACAAGCCACATATTACGAAGCACGCGAGAAAAATGCAAAAACATTGTTTCAGACTGGAACTCAGGGAATAACAGCGTATCAGTTTAATTAAATAGCAATTTGAATCAAATTTAGCATATTGAAAGAATTCAGTTGATATCACACAATTGCATAACAAAGGCCTCCCTTCCCCTTGCTGGGCTTGTGTGTTGACATTATTTCAGCCGATCCTTCTAATGATAAATCAATTCATACTACCACCGCCGCCGTCAATAAAAAATCATTAACTAAATTATAGTATTTATTAAACCTTACGTTATTACATTATCTTTTTATCATACAAATAACGCCATATTATAATACATCTTAAATATTAACACGGGTAATTGTCTTCTCTACTAAAAATCATTTGCATTTCATAAAGATTTATTATGATAAATTTAAAAAATTTTAAATTATGATTATTTTTAAATATTGGTTGAAATTAATATTAAACGAGGGGTAGCTTCAAAGAAAATAAAATTTAAAGAAAGATAAATAAATTATAGTACGATAAATTGAGAAACATACAAAAATTAAATATCTTTAAATATAATTAGATATATTTAAATAGAATTACATATATACGAAATGAATGAGAAGTCTCTGTAGGTACAACAAGTTAATATATTATATTTTACATATAAAGAAGAATAAGAAGAATCCACACTTGTCTCATAATCTCAGATACTTAACAGTATTCATACGTAAATGTAACGCATAAATGAAACTCGAGTAATTCCTATCTTATGGGACGTAATTAATAATAATTTTATGCAAATGTAACTCCGCTTCAGACTGTAAGAGTATTAGGCGTCAAGGGAAGTCAAACGATGTGTAAATCTAATTAAGTTCACTGTCTACGTAAGTACGCACAGTTTTCAATATATGTAAATATATGGATCAAATCTTTTGTTATGTTATATAAAAGTTCTAATTTTTTAAATGCACATAAAATCAAAAAATGTTAAATGTCATGTTAAAATTTAAATTTTTCATAGTTCAAATTTCATAAAATATATTAATAAAAAAATTGTCTTATTTAATTGATTTAAAAAAATCTCTGATCTTCCAACGATATGCAAATTGTATATATATCTATATCTATTTATTAACAACTTTGACGAAATTGTAGACAAAGTTTATTGTTTATTTCCTCTATTAAAATCATAAATGTTATTATTTATCTTTGTATTATATATCGCTAAGACATAGTTATTTAAGAATTGTGACAAGTTAATTTTAAAATCAATCACTAAATTATTTGATTTTAATATAGTCAAATTATATTCTTCATAAAATTCGTTTCACGGATATGGTCTAACCAACTATTCATGCAAAAACAATTAAACGGATTTACACGATATTTTTCACGAATAAAATTAAAGGGACTATATGATAGAAAATTTAATATTCTGCTTGTTAATTTTTAAGTCAAAACTTAAAAATGAGTTTTTAGTCGTTTCACACTTACATATAATATATAACATTTTCTTATATATGGTAACTTTCTAATATTATCATTTCTTACATATCATAAATACATATATGTAACAAAATTTTTAGTTTTCAAATGACCTTTAACTTATAGAAGCATAGACGTTTGTAGGTATCACATACATTACCCCACAGTATCTCAACTTCCACTCAACTGATTTTCATGTGATATTTAAAACAGTGCTCAAATTTAAAACGGGTTGACCGTTTTAAATTTGAGCACTGAAAATTCTCATAAATTTACTTTGACTTTTTAGCAATTGTTTTGTTACTTTTGTCTTAAAATTAGAGAAATTGTGTTAAATATAAATTTTATACTTTAATATACACGAGAACCCAGAGGCAAGGTAGAGATACGAATATAACAAGCAACCATATAACTTAAAATGCATGCATAACAAATTAATGTTCAATAATTTGAAAAAATTACTCAAAAACTATATTAAACACTGATAAAAATAATAAAAAATAAAATTATTAAATTGACTGTAACTTGAAAAAACCCTACGAGTTTACTTTTAGTTTTAGGAGTCCGGCCCGATTTAATACCTCTTCTTTTCCTTCCTTTTTTCCCTCCCATTTTTCTAGTCCTAACCCTGAACATAGGTAATGCCTTTATTTCTATAGATGTACATGCACGGCGATGGTTGCTTCCTATTACGTAACACCCTTGCTCATTTGCCTATTGCTTCCATAAATAACTTTAACCTTAAGTGACATATTTTAATGTACCAACGCTAATGCTTTACTATTTTCTAGTACTTGTTCGGAAGCCACATAATGTACGCAATGAATTCCAACGGATGCAAAATCTATTCTTAGGCAGCACAATGAAACAGAAGCCTTACAAAGGCTTGTTTGATTAAGCGATACGATTATTTATGTATATCTATCTCCCTTTTTCTTTTATTCTTGTACAGAAATAAATAATAATATCTTCAGCGCCTACTAGAGTTCCTGAATCGTGAATGCTATGAATGCTTGATGGTCATGTAGATATCTACCCCGATTCGGAAATAATACACGCGTCCCCAGAATCCGACAACTCAAAACCTCGCAACCACGTCAAAAAACCGAGAAAGAACAAAGGAAGAGGAGAAATTACGTTGGAAAGCTGAACCTGACTGAAGTCGGGGCCTATGACTAAGAACAAAAAGAACAAAAGAAAACGTTTAACACATTATTGTCTCGTTTATGTGTAACTAGTAATAAGCAAAAGAAAAAGAACATGTGGTGAAATTTTATGTTTTAAAAATAGAATCATAAACAAACCTAAATAGTTTATTTTTAATGAATTAAATTCATTTTAAAATCAGTTCAGTTTTTTCTGCGGTAAGTATATTACCTAAAGACAATAAATATCTTAACCTGTAGATATATTACCTAATTTTTTTGCAAATCAAGTTATATGTATGGCTTACCGCTATTTATTTTGAGTTTGAATATTTTTCTTGTTATATGTATGATTTTCATGGGCATTTATGACAAATGGAATAAGGCTATAAATGTAGATGTTTTTAAATATAAATCAATATAAATAAAATATCATCTTTGTAACAAATTCTAAGTTAAATTTTGTAACAAAATCTAAGTTATGTGACAAACCTCTGCATATAAATTACAGAAAAATTATTTGCGCATGGTTTCTTTAAAATAGGGCTCTAATAAATTATTAATGTGACGACAATTTAAATGCACTGACTCATGTTCGTAAACGGTAAATGTTAAAATGATTTAGAACATAATTTATTTAAATAAAATATTGCATAGATTTTTTATGGCTTGCCCATTTCTAAAGTAATGGACATTAATCCACCACGCTTCTCCAAACCAAATTAGTACTATATACATGTAAATAATAATTTTAATATCAAAATTATTGATGATGATTATTGATCATGATTTTAATAAATAAAACCTTAAAGTAGTGAAGTTAATTATCGAAAAAAAATTATATTCCTCCTTCTAGTTTACTTAATTAGGTCTTTAAACTTTCTCCCACCTCATAAGTCGTAAAGAAAAGTTTTAATAAGTAACACATATTTATAAAACTTATTAACCCTTTTGTTACGGGTGTCGACTAAAGTTGCCGGCTGCGGGACGACATCACCTATAATACTTCTGAAAATGAAAATGAACATTTCTCCATTTTAGCATTCCTCGTTTAGCCGCGTAACAGACGGCGGATTAGTTATACATTAAATCAAAAAATTCCTATTCATCATCTTCATTAACAAGTGTTTAGTAGCCCAAAATTGGACAATGGCCTCCCCTAAAGCGAGAAACCTAACTGGTTCTTTGGTTACACTCAGGTTTTTCCAGGCGATTTGCGCAAATCGTCACTCCATTTAGCCGGAGAGTGTCCTACACTATCTGCCGAGATGTGATTTTCCACATCAGCACTCTATTTCTACGGTTGTCGTTTCTACGACAAACATAACCAGTTCATTGCCATTTCAGTTCAGGTAATTATCTATCTTCAGGTAATTATCTATAATATAGTATCATCTTCATTAACAAGTGTTTAGTAGCCCAACAATGGACAATGGCCTCCCCTAAAGCGAAAAACCTAACTGGTTCTTTGGTTACACTCAGGTTTTTCCAGGCGATTTGCGCAAATCGTCACTCGATTTAGCCGGAGAGTGTCCTACACTATCTGCCGAGATGCGGTTTTCCACATCAGCACTCTAATTCTACGGTTGTCGTTTCTACGACAAACATAACCAGTCCATTGCCATTTCAGTTCAGGTAACTAGAAGAGTTGTGTGTGGGCACATTTCTTTATTTCAAATAATATCCAACAAAGAAAATAATGAAATGTTATTATCAAATAAGCCTTTAAGTTACGAGCTCAACGTTCACATGGGTTATGAGTAGGTACATAAATCAAAATAACGTAGACAAATTCTAAAAACATAGACATATATCAAATATAAACTCTTTATATGGTCTGAAACTTCACGTTTTGGATAGTTCTAGTAGTCGATAAAACTATCTATCTTTTACTACTTGTTTGTCTTTCACTAGAGTTCTTAAGAAAATTTATGATAGCCATAAATAACATTACACTGATGCTGGTGTATGAAACTCTCGTATCGATATGTTGAAACTATCGGAATGACAACGCTAAAGTGTCTTCGTCTTAAATGTAACTTGCCACATTCCAGTTTTGATGTCAGCATTTTTTTTATTATCATTTTAAAATACAATTTGAGAGTAACTTAGGTAAAGTTTGTTTCTGTTAAGTGTTTGTAAAATTTTGTTGAATGTAATTTAATGTGCATTTTGAGATTACATTATTCTATCAATTTTAACAAAACAAAAAAAATGTAATTAGCAAAGTCTCGTCAAAGGGCTAGATTATTTGGCATTGCGTAGAAATATTTCAACTTGGCATCCTTTGTCGTTTTTACCATGGGGAGGGTTTCGAGGAATTGTTCGAAATTATTCGTGCCGTTAAACTACATTACCATGAAATTAAGTAGATTTTTTTTTCGAGATCCAGTATAATGACGTTTCGGAAATCCTGCTGAAGGTATGAACTTCTTTCCCAGTATTACCACTCTATGTTATATACTATTTTCGGATACTAGTTTCGGAAAAACCACAATCGTACTAGATCACCACTCATCCAGGTTGTAGGAATAAAACTTATATTTTTAGCCAGTTGTGCAATATTTAATATCAGTGACAGAAATTATTTTCTAAATAAATATCTTCGCTCTTCGAATTAATTTTATTTTCATTTCTAAGAGTTGGGCTCAGATGCGAATGTATACAATGGATTCGGCCATAAAGAAAATCATAATTTAACGCTTCTTATAATGTTGGCAACATGTGAAATTTTAGTGTTTTCAATTTTCGCTTAGATACCTTCATATTTTTACAGCTCATAATATATGGCCGTGCCCGGCAGGGGTCTTTGCTTTCATGGTGGCATAGAAATTAATCCATCAAGCATGTCAAAGACAGATATTTAAAATTTATTTATAAGTCAAAACATATATATATATATATATATATATATATATATATATATATATATATAAATATATATATATATATATATTTATATATATATATATATATAGTAAGTGCGCCAAATATGGGCCGGTCATATAATATGGATTACCGGCGTTTCTTAAAAAACGTTCATTGTATTGAGTCTAGGTCTGTACACAGTAATCCTCCAGCCGCCCTTCATTCGATTTCAGTGAGATAGTGCGTGTGTATGTATTCACGGTAACCATTTTCCATTTTCGTCTACACATTTGATGTATTTTTTTACCTAATTGTGTAAGCTCGTCTTGTCAACAAATATAACTTATAGTAAAAGTAAATAAAATCACGAGAAAGGCGAGTTTTTATTCATATTAACAATAATATCCTATTTATTATAATTATTATAATTATACATACATATATAGTTATTTACTTTACCATATAACGTGATGCTTGAAAAAATCTACATTTGTGGTTCTCCATCTTCATATTCGATAAATATAAATAAGTTTTTGAAAAATTAATAAGTATATATAATAATTATGATACAAAAATTAACGTAGAAACCAATGAAACCGTACAAATTAGACATTAGCTATATCAGCTATAGGAAATTTAGCGAGGAATGCAGACACCCCCTTAAATAGTTTTTTGGCGGCAGCGTCAAGCAGCGGACCTCCGAATTCGGTTGTGATATCTTTCCAGTTTTCGTTCAAAAAAGTCAGCATGTGATCACCTAAATGCAAAAAGAAATTTTAAAAAGTAACAAAATGTATTATCTGTCGTGATATAAATACTACAGTTTTAAATATTTAAATATATATCTATTTATATAAAATTTTCTAATAAAGACATACTCACATCTCTCGTTAATTATATAAAAAATAATGGACCAATAATAAAAGTTTACCAAACAGAAACTATTTTTTCAATTTCTACTATTCATTCACACTCTCCCTATACAGATTTATATATCTTGTCCAACTTTTTAATCGTTAATAAAATAAATTTTTATTCTTCCACTTAAGTTTCTATACTTTATTAACTTGTAGCGGATGCCATTTGAAATAAATACATTTTGCTGAGATATATAATTAAATTTAATTAATTAAAGTTTAATATGGGAAAAAGCAGGAATTGACTTTATTTTTTTTATAACTTTTTATTATTGTATCTAACAAAGAATTTGGCCGGCGTGACTATTTGGTTTAGCAATATATGTTAATTTTGAGTTATTTACACAAGAAATGTTTTTCTTGCCATTTATTAAAACAACACTTGTTAGTGTTGTTTTAATAAATGGCAAGAAAAACGGATACGGAACTATAAACTTCAGCACAACAAAGCCCTTATAATGAATTACTTATAAAACGTAACATAAAAACTAACTCCTTAACATATGGAAAACAAAAAAGTAAGGGAAATAAAATTACACGCGTAAGCTCTGTTCACAGATCTAATCTACAAGCTATGAAATAAAACAGGTAAATATAAATTTTAAGATAAAATCTCTGTCAGAATTTTATAAGTATGTGCACAGTTTTTTAGACGAATTATTTATTTACTATGTAATTATTACGTAATAAACACATTTACTTACTTAGTTCTTTATTTCCATTGAATAAGTTCGTCAAGTCGAAATTCGCGTTGTCTTTTACTTCATACTTATAAGTGTATGACTTAGGAACTACGTAATCTTTGCCATCTTTTTTCTCCATTTCATAGAATACTGCTAAAGATATAGCAACATTTTCTGGGGAAAAAATAGAATCATATTAATGTTTACAACACGATAAACTAGAAATAAAATATCAGTTGAAATACTACTTTATTATATATACATAAATTAAATATAAATCTAGGTATATAATTATGAGAGTAAAGACACCGATAATAAAAAGTAAAAAATAATAGAATGATAATGGAAAAATAAATAAATGAAAGGAGGACCAAGCAATTTTTTTTACAACTAGTCTTAAAACTACTGACGGGTGTTTATAATATGTTAATACAATTAAAAACCTGCTGTGAATGTCAGCTAAACAATAAATGGGTGACCGTTTGCCTGCGTTTGTTCGTGGCGGCGTTATGGCGAATAACCCATCCATGCGATTGACTCTGACATGAAGTAGAACTCTGCACTCGATACTAGATATTATTAATAATGTTAATACTATCACATTTCTTATAACAAATAATTCACTTGTAACACGTCTTCTTTCGCACAAATTTAACAAATTATAAAAGACTACTAGCGCAACGTCCGATTATGAAATTAAAAAAGTATTCATTTAAGGATTTTTTTATCCTTTTAAGCGCTCAGAATGAAAAAATGAATCTTAAACGGCTTCTTAGAATATGCTATTTCTAAGAAGAATTGCGAAGATCTGCTTGTATTCACCATGCGGGATACGCGGATTGAGCTCAGATCCTACAACCTCAGTATCTTATATCTCGCTTGACATTATAAAATGTAGATGATTACTTCACGATTTTCTAATTGCCTTAATAAACTTTACAATAATTTTAAAACCATAAGGTGTGATATAATTCTATAGGTACCTTACAACTACCTATTACTTACTACTTACTCAGTTTTAACTTCATTTCTCCATCTCCGCTTATGGGTAATATAAGGACTTTACCAGAGGCTTTATAGAGTCCCTTAATACTCGCATCGACATGGTAGTCCACATTAAATGTCTTATTTTTAAGACTCCATCTTAAATATTTATAATTCTTGTTAAATACATATTCAAATATTCTAAAGGCACAATATTTATTTCAAAATAAATGTTTAATTAATACAATATGTCCCATTCCTTCACATTTTCATTCCTGGATTCCAACTCAAAATTTAAAACTAAATTTTAAATCGCTGAAATTCAAATAATATTGAATTTTAGCGATTTTCTTACATTATTACAATTAATTTAGTCAACCTAGTACTGAAACTGGAAGAAATCGCTATTAGCAACGAGACTGCCTGTTGTATAATATATAAACAATATTACAATCATTAATTACATAATTTTTGTTTTTAGTGCACAGTAAAGAATGTATTTACTTATATATCTGTCTATCTACAGGAATTTATTTTAATTAAATCAAACTATATTTAATTAATCATATAAACTAGCATTTACGTTACGGCTTATTTGCATGGACGTGGATGAGGATAATCCAGACTCGAAATAAATATAAGTAGGCCATACAATTACTTGACCCGGTCAAGATCTACCCGTAATTGTAGATGATGAACATGATATACGTATGTATATAATATATATCCAGATGATGGAATCAAACCCGTGACAAATTAATATCGAAAACGTTAGCTTCATCCGTGAGCCAATCGGTTGTAATAAAACTTGCATTAATATAACTAAAACTTATTTAGAGTGTTTCATTATAATTTGTTGCATAATAAAAACATTTTAAAAGGTTCGAAAAGTAAAACATATCAACTAAATGAGTAATTCAAAAATTCTACCCTTGTAAAGAATTCGAATCTATCTAATATTATATCATGGTTAAAACTATCTTGTAAAAAATAGTTTTAACCATGATATAATATTAGATAGATTTATTACAGATTATTAACCTTTGCTGTCCAGTATGCTAGCCAATGAGCTCTTAGCAAGAAAATTGAAAAACCTTTTATTATAATTTAAAAAAATTATTATTAATCAAGCGCATCTAATTGCTAAATTATATGGATTGTTTTGATTCAAAATATTTGTTAATTGAACAGTTCATTTTTTTTATAAATAAGATATTTCTAGATTTCTTGTTAACCATTTCAACTAAGCTTGTGCTAAGAAAATATGGTTCAATAGTCCAATGAAAGGATAAAACTCACAACCTTAGATCATAAGCCCAATCCTCATTGATTGAGCCATTGCTATGCATTGATAATAAATAAATTATATCACAATAAGTGGTTATTGCATACAATTCTTAATATTATATAAAATATCAAATAGGTGTTTTAATAACTTACTGTGAAATTAAAACACCTATTTGATCGTTGTAGATGTTTTAACTTACTTGACGTCATCTATAATCGAATTCTTTAGACCCTTTACTCGTCCATCTTTCAAGCTAAATTTTAGGCCAGCTAGTTCGAACTGAACGTTGTCCAATTCCATAACATCCATTACTTCAATACCGTACTCCGGTATTCCCGCCGTAAAAATAGGTAACATTTTTTGAAAAGCCGGTATCATACATGAAGAGTCTTCCAGGTTGCATTTTTCTTCTGGTACAACTACATTTAACATCAATAATAAGCGAAATTAAATAAGATGTTACGACAACTTATAACCACAAGTTGTTATCTATACTTTAGTAATATTAAAGTTATGTTCCCTGATTCAGTTACAGCGACAAGCTTCTGAAAAATCCGAGAACAGCAACTACTAAATTCTACTCTATCCAATGATACAAATTTTCGTGATATTATTGGAGGAAATACCAGTGATACAACCTAAGATCCCCAAAAAACTTGAATATTATAAAAAAGTAATGGCTAAGCAACCTTTTAGGCAAAAAATTTAGTGAAAAATTGCGAGAAATATTGGAGACGCTTGAAGAAAGTTAGCAATGCTTTTGCAATGCTTCTGGTGTCCCAGATTTCTATAAGTGACGATGTTTGCTTTCCTTCGCGTACTTACTCGTTTGTCTTTCTATAGTTGAAAAAATATAAATAATATATATAATAAAAAATATGTCACAGAAAATATTGTAGTTATTATAAGTATCAATAAAACTTTGACACAACAACATAAGATTCTTTGTAGTTATTAAAATAATTATTAAGGAATTATTTTGGATCATGTATACAGTAATAAAAGCACCGATTTAAATGTATAATTCATATTTCAGACTACATACAATCAAATATATATATCTTATAATATTACCTTAATAAAACTTACCTGAAGTTGATACCGATATGAATAAAAACGTACAGAAGCAAAATCTTTTGATCATTATTACTGCACAAATGTAACAAAAAGAATAATATTATGTTGTCGCTACACAAAAGTGGAAACTACTGTTGCGGAATATTTTTAATAAAGTAATTTATACTCGTTCTAAAGACACGTCAATAAGAAAAAAGCAACCATAAGTAGTCATAATGTTAAAACAGTACCCACGCGAACTAATTAAAATAATTTTCTACCCATACTAAACCCCACAGTTAACTGCTATTAAGAAAATCACAGAATAACGTTAGCAAGGACTTTAAATATAACGTATAATTAACATAATATCTATATTCATGCAATGTAATTTTCATCTAATTATTCTTCGCCAATAATGTTTAATTTACTTACAAGTATCAAAAAGTAAAGACCTCTAATGTCCTGAAACTGCATTTTATTATTTATTAACTCTCTCAGAAGTATTGCTGAAGAACTTACTACGCTGCATAGATAACTTTTCAGTGATAGCAATCGATCTGGCAATCAATGTCCCAACGCTTCCCCCTTTTTTAATCTCCTCCAAGCCTCTTATTATCGTACATCTTTTTCAAAGACAGGCAATGTATTTAGTGCTTTTGGTACACAGTACATTCCTCCGTTTAACCGCAAAACAATCAATATGATTTATATATATATATATATATATATATATATATATATATATATATATATATATATATATATATATATATATATATATGTATGTATATATATATATATATATATATATATATATATATATATATATATATATATATATATATATATATATATATATATATAAAGTGATATATACATAAAATATTTCAATCATCAACAGCCTGAGGCAGTCCTGATGGACAATTTCTGCCAGCCTCCCCGCGCAGATCATCGCACGATCTAATCGAGGAGCGATCCACGTTAATACATAATATTACATTTAATATCGTGCTAAATATTTTACATGACTAGTATCTTGTGGGTAAAAATAATAAATTATTTAACCGGTTTCATGATAAAAATCGCAACAGCTTTGTTTCCAAGTTTTTAATGTCATTACAAAGTACATATGTGTCTGTGCATATGTGTTTTAATTATATACTTGTATGTACACATGTTTAAATGTGTGTGGCTTCTTAAATTACCATGAAAAGAAATGGACTATGAATTATAATGTATATAATATCATTCGTCCGTTTATTTTAGGGGTACCTAACATCTACTGTACCCAATTCTGGAGTATATACCATCTAATTTTGTATTGAAAGCAGACTGAATGCGTTGAAAATAGGAGCGTTAAGAAGTATGTGTGGGATAACTTTGTCTGATAGAATATGGCATGAAGTTATAAGAGAGCAATGCGGATTATAAGAAGGCATCATGACAAAATTCAATAAAGGGATGCTTAGATGGTTTAGGCACATAAAAAGGATGGATGAAATACAAATGATAAAAGAATTTTACGTTGCCGATGTGGATAGAAGGGTTGGTAGGGGAAGACAAGGAGAACATTCCTTGACCGAATCGCTGAAGAAAGGCCAAGTCAAAAGTACCCTTAACCTGCGAGCTTGTATGAAAAAAGTGGTGAGTATGATGATGAAGCACAGAAAGTATGCCCAGATCGTAGTGGAAGAGATCTGTAATCTCTACTATGGCGTGCCAGCCGTATTGCTACGGCGACACACGGGATCTTTAGGGGGTTTTATCTTCCATAGTAATGAAATCCTTCCAAGTCAAATTAATTTATTTTTCTATTCATTGCACATTTATATTTTATTCATATTTTATTCACACTTTTCACTTTACATTTTATATCTCAATATATATAACCTCAATTTCATAAGCTAGACATGTCTATCGTAAGACGTCAGTCGAACTAATCTTTTTTGTTTTTATATCAAACAATTTATTTATTTATTATTTTAAATTTTATAATTACGAATTTAAAAAGAAGTAATATAAAATAAAAGGTTTTAATAAATTCCAATAAAAAGTTTTATTACATTAGTGATACATTTATCAATGTATCTCTACACTACCTACCTCTACGGGAAACAAGTGTGATGATTTGTATGTATGTAAATTTATAAATGAGAAGTACACAATTATTTTTTCATAGAGATTACCTATTCGAATAAACGCATTCGCTTTAGCGACTATGCTTTAAACTTTGTTGTGCTATCACTTTGTTAATAAACATTTTAGATCTTTTGATTAATAAAGTCAGACAATACTTTGCGTAAATGTATAATTAGGTAAGAAAGTCAACAAATACCTTGCTAGGATCCGCGAATAAATTCGCGTTTTTTAACTTCTCAGCAATGTTAACAAAGTACTCGCAAGTTTTGACTCTCCGTCTCATTGAATCACGTATGTATTGTATTTAGCCTTGATCTTATTCTCAGAAATTTCCTGTTACGGAAATGAATACATCAGGCCATTCCAAATAGGTATAATAGTCATTTATAAAAACTTAAATTTATTAACTTACATTATTTACTTAAGTTCCTGGATGCAATATAGCTCGTTCTTAATATGATACTTGTTGGGAAAATTTCTTAGAAAATTCAATAAGAACGATAGTTGTGCGGGATAAAAAACATGGGTATATGACAATATTTAAAAAAGTGAGAAGACGTTGATTTCATATGCTACAGACGTGGTAAATGGAGGCAAGAGATTTCACCATCAAGTCTTTAGTTTCACTTGTTAAAATTTATGGTGTTTTGTACTTGGTGTTAATATTGTTGATTTGAATTATTAAATGTTGTTGTTCAATCAAAGTTCTAACAAAAACAAATATGTTTTATAGAAGAGGTAGGCAAAAGAGAGATTAGGTTAACAATTTTAAAGTGAACAAGCCATGGCTCAACCTGGGAGTAATAGGAGTCATAGAATATCGGAGTTAACAAGTAGCATTTTACTGTATTACCAAAATTCTTACGGCGGGTACTGGGATCTGAAGACCAAATTACTTGATTCTCCTTTATTCCCTACGCATTAAATCCTTCCCCTTCCAATACTTACATTTTCTTACAGTAGTACAGACAGACGAGCACGCTGATCACCTGATGGTAAACTATCTCTCTCTCTACTAACAGATATATGCGGCGCCAGAGGCGTCACAGGTGCGTATAACAAGTAAAAGCACACAATAAATGCCTCAATCAATGAAATCCTGTAACCGCGCCTTCCTACGAGATTCCCGTTTTTACAAATAATGAGGTTAAAAGCTGTCATACTTTATGCGAATATATGAGTAATCGTGTCGTAAAATTTGGGCCATCTCTTGGGATCACCATTACAATGCTTTTTTTCACTGATTGGTAAAAATGTATCCTAATTCAGATAAAATTATTAAATAGGACTATTATGTCAATACAATATCTCGAGATGGAAAAGTACAGTTACCTACTGCCGCAGTTGTTTATTTACTTATTTCGCAAAGCGCATTAATTGTCCATGAATCTTTTTTTATTACGTGGCATGCCGTTTTAAATAAAGTTTTTAAAAATATATGTTTCATATGATATAAATTTACATATCATATATTTAAAGTTTGTGTATGCCGTATAATAATGTAAAAAACGAATGTAATGTATAATAAATAAATAAAAAAAGTTACTAGGATAAAATAGAGTGCCAGCTACTAGGGGGTACAGTGGACAGCAGAGTCTTATTAATAAAAACGTCAATCGGCCTGCCAGACAGTGATTATGACACTACGCATGTGTGAGGAAGATTAATTTTCAACAGCGAAATATTACAGCTATATTAAGATGATGATAATGATAAGTTACATAAGACAAAATAAACAGAAGTATAACACTTCCTCGCAAATGTAACATATGCATATTCTTCTAAGAGTGACTCTTCGACTTGCGAAGGTTGGCAGCTAATTCAGCACACTTTTCCTCCTCCTTCGCGAGGTGCAGGAGTTGCATGTGCATAAAGTTTAAATTGTAGCAATAATTGTTTTGTCTTTTTTCTGCGTATAATTGAGGTTCGAAAACTTAATAGTAGGAATATGCATTTATAATATTATGTTATATACATACATATTTGTTATATTTTATAATATTATAAACAACAACGTTAGAATCAATATTTGGATGTCGTCCAGTTTAATTAGCGTACCGTTGAATAAGTTGGAAATTAGTTCGATTTAACGTTTAGTTATTATCCTGATTGTACAGATTGTACAAAACATCATGTGCTAATTACAAATGAATATTAATTAGTTTACTTATTGAAAAGAGTCAATTTGAACAAAATAAATTCTACCGTAAACTAAACAAATACCTACTAATTAAAAATATTATCTCTGTCAGAAAGTTTATTACCAACAATAGTTCACCCATTCGTTTTAAAGTATTTAACTTAAAAATTTTTAGTTATTAATTCAACTATTTATTGAAATGAAACGTAATGATTTGGGTCTCTCCTATTATTAGGTACATGTCCCGCCAATAAATAAATTACAATAAAGTTCTTGTGGATTTGCCACGTATATTTAATTAAAACTAAAGCTTAATACACGTAGACCACATATTGTAGTGAGGTTATTATATATAAATAAACGTAGAGATATATACAATATATAAGCTAATTCCTGTCTACTTTCCGTTCTCACGTAAGAGTATCCTGTCAATAAACTTTTAATAATTTTTATTTTTAAAAAGTCGACAACAATAAAATGAGATCAATGTTAATCAAATATTGAACATTAATAAAAATGCTACCTTTTTATATTAATAAAAATCATATTTACATAGATCTCCAGCCTATCATCTCTGCAGTGAATAAGCTCCATCGTGTAGAAAATTAAATTTCTTTCCTCAGAGCATTAGGTACGATTCTTTCCAATCTCAACATAATCTGAATTTCATTTCAGTTTCGACTCGTAACTCCTGTCGGATCTCGTTTCTATGCAAATTGTTGCAAATAGCTCCAACGAGTGAATTATTAAATCGATCGTTAAAGGCCCGGCTTCACAAGGACGGTACCTACTCACCTTAGAGTTAAAGTGTGTTATCTTGACAACTTAATTGGCTAAGTGGCAAAGTTAACGCTTACGAAGTCATGGTTCAGGTTCAATTCCCGCACTAAGTTAACTCAGGCTATTTATTCTATTATACAGTTATTTATTCCGAGTACCAATAAATTTTACGCTGATTTTAGTTTGACAAGCGTGGTGGGCCATATCTCCAGAAATAGGGAAGGTCCATGCCCCACAGTGAACCATGTATGGGCTGTATAAAAAAATGTATTTTGCACCGCTGAAACCTATTTTTCATAATCGACATCATAAAAATCACATTTTGTGAAATTTTCTTCTTAAGTTTTAGCACATAGTTATTATCTCTTTTGTAGATGTAAAACAAAGTGCTTCCTTATCTTTTATCTTTTTGAAAAAAAGTTTTATAGTACGAGGTCGGGATTAAATAACTTTCATATTTAAGAAACACACTTTATTGCGCATAGAACATATTACCTACTATTTAATTAATATATTTTTATAGAAATAGATAAACTTGTCCTCGCATATTAGTCAGCTGTTTAGAATGGCTGCATGTTTTTAAATTGAAACTCCAATTCAATTTTTTATTTGATTCAAATCTTTATTGATTTCAAATTTTCCACTTTACTTATATACAGGCATCATTATAATTTAATAATGTGTTCTTTTATTAAATATCAATAAAATTTTTATATGAATATAATTTAAATTTCATTAACCGCTATAAACATTTCAGATTTAGTATAATATTATTTTATTATCAAAATTAACAGCCTGCAGTCTCCCCCAAGAAGCCTAGGACCTAGGCTGATCTTCGGTTCACGCATCCAGTTTCTGTCAGTTACCCTGCGCAGATCGTCGCACCATCTAACCGAGACGCGTTTACGTTTATATTATTTAGGAATCTATAAATAAATATATTGATATATTGATTGAACATACTTTATCGATTTTTTTTTTCATTTAATTATCAATTCCTAAGTGTCATATGAATACGGATACGGAACATAAACGAACTATGATGAAATGTTTTGGGCCTAATAGTTAAATCGTTTTTAGGGGTAAAAAGTACAACTAGATACTTCATATTTCTAGCTATTAACATGTGTCAATTAATTAAATTTATAATGTACTCAAATAGGTACTTCAATAAAGAATAGTAACACAGGATAGATTAAAAAAGCTCATATAGTACATAAAGTTATCAATGAAATTATGCAAATATTGTTACCAATGCTTAAATAAGTGCCCGCTACAACTCTCGTTTTATTTATGTGCTAAGTAAATACTAGCCACTGATTTAAGTGGATTAGCAATGTAGGAAACCGAACTAATGAGATTTCTACTTACTTAACTGGAGTTACGTTTGCAAAGTCGATAAAATTAGTTGTATATGATGAATTTTTTATGAAAAATAATGAAATCAAAGCTCAAGTGTTGATAAAAATATAATTCACGTAAAAAATTAAAATATTAGACACCAATATTTCGTTTAATATTTTCTTCTCTACAACATCTGTATAATAATTCCTTATGTTTAACCAGCTATTTTTATTTAAAGTTACAACTTCCCTCTTCTACTCACATTATTAATATCTTACCACGGCATATATCTTTAGTGTTGCAAATGTATTTACCACCCACTTTTATAAAATATTTTTTGCAATAAAATAATATAACTAATTATATACGAATTAAACTCTCGTTTTATTTAGTATATAATTAAATTCCTACAAATTAAATTGAGCATGTATACTTTGATATAGTATCTCGCATCAATCGTAGCAAACAATCAACATCAAGTCTATAACAATGATGATGATGATGTTATCAAGTCCTCTAAGCGACCATACGTCCTGTTTTAAACGAGGCTGTCTCTTTTTTCAGCCACCGGTCCTGTTGTCCCCAAACAAAAATCCTGGACGCTAAATAGTCCCGTTTTCCGAAACCGCACGAAAATTTAAAATTTTACTCTTATTTAAAATCACAACTAACTTTAGTAAAACAAATTTGTTCTTATTGAAAATATAAATATAACTAACAAAAATTGCATTTAATTTAATAATCTGTTACAGAAACTTTGCTTTAATAAAACTGGTGATTTATTTTTATTTTTTATAATAAAAATAATTATATTTAATGTGAAGACTAATTGCATTGTTGCAATGGTTTAAAATAAAGAACATTAATAACTCGTGTTTATTTTTATTGTTAACTTGCTAACTGGCGACCCACTGCTCGCGGCTCGCCTGCGTTGTATTAAGTATATTGGACGAAAACTATCGTGCGTCCTATAATAGCTAAAATATCTCGAGATAAAAAGCAGCCTATGTTTGACCTCAGATCTTCAAATTCTCCATCCATTCTCAAGCCATCCTTCTTACCTAGGGGTATAAAAAATAGTTTACGACCTATTCTTAGACCTACCAAATATACAAAAAAAAACATAAAAATAGGTCAAGCCGTAACAAACACTGTGATTTGATGACACAAGAGATTTTTATATATTGTATTAGATTATTTAAAAATCTTCTAATTTAATATTTCTCTGATTTCGAGTTATGTAATAACCCCACCAAAGGTCATATAGCAAATAAATGTAGTTAAATGAAGAAGAATCTGAAATGAAATTAATATATGAATTTAAATGTAAACTAACTGACAGGTTCCTGCTTATTCCGTATTAGGAAGTCGTTTGATTAAGGAAATCGAACGAAGTCGTTAGGTCAGAGGAAATTAGTTTCCATCGAGTTAGAGATTAAATGTATAAAATATTTTCCAAAGTAAATATCGTTTTCGATTTCCGTTGAGTAAATAGGATAAAATCTGTAAAACCAGTATATAAATATGTATGCTTATAAGTGTTTTTTTTGTTTTACTTATAAACAACTTATCGGCATAGCGTATTTTAAATTTATTCCAAATGGACCTAACATATTACATTTATTCTAAGTTCTTTTACAGTAGAAACATTTTCTGTCAACTGAATTTTAACACATTTGTAAAATTTTAGTTTTAAAATTAGTAATTGCTGTCGTTTCAGCTTTTCTCTTAAAAGGTGCAGAATGCCTTTATAGTGTACCTATTAAACTGCGCTCTTTAGTTATTTGATTTTGTTTGTTTCAGATTTTCTGAAATAAAAAGGAAAAATGTCGCGACGATAGCGGTTTCTGCAGCCACCAATCCTTGTGCTCATCTTTCTAACTAAAACAAATATGTATCAATTTGGAGAGATCTTTATTCAGTAGTAAACAACAATTAAGGTAGATGGCGTGATTATTTATTTACCCAGGGCGTATGACAATAACTGGACACTTGGATCTGCTACCCGAGTGGCTGGACACATGGCGAATGTCTGTCAACGTTGGGAAGACATGCGCCATTGTGACCGGCCACGGTAAACTACCAAGACCACTTAAGCTTCGGGGGCAGAATGTACGTTGGGAGACCACAGTAACGTACCTCGGAGTCCGCATCGACCGCACGCTACGGCTCACCACACAGGTAACACACGTGGTGAATAGCGCGAAAGCCGCGCGTACGGTCCTTCGACCTATATTAACATCAACCCGCATACCCGTGCGTACGAAGCTGTTGGTCTATAAGGCTTACGTTCGCTCCCGACTGACCTATGCTGCGCCGGCCTGGTGGTCTTTGATATCAGCAACCCAGCGCAAACGCATTCAGATCCAGCAGAATCTGTCTCTGCGCGCCATCGTGGGGGCGGCTCGCTATGTGCGTAATGACGTAATAGCGAGGGACCTCAGGGTGGACAGCATCCATGAGTTTGTGGCCCGTTGGCTCGGAAGATATTCAACCGAGCCGACAATGGACCACACCCACACCTAAATAATTTTGCTCCCGTTCACGCTCGCCCACCTGAGAGACGTCCGCTCCCATGCGAAATCCTTCTGTCGCCGCCTGGCTCCCGCGAGGGAAGAGAGCCAGCGACGGACCCAACGTAGGAATAGTTTCAGCCATATCTCGACGACGTCGTTTAAGGACGCCCAAAAGCCGCTAGGAATAGCAACACCTAGGACGGGGGAGCGGTTGCCCCATTGAGTTGCTGCACGAGCATTGGGGTTCATCCCCGAGGCTCGATCCCACACCTCTGCGCGGGGGTGTGGACGTCCCCGATTCATTGAACTGGACACTAGTTGAGGTAAACGGCACCTAAATGCACGGATATTGAAAATGAAAAGATAATTCAAACACAATATAGATTCTTTTTTAATGTTTTTGCAAAAAAATCCGTACCTAACATTACAATTCATGTCACAATATATTTAACAATCAATATATCAAAGCAAAAAAATGAAAACGCTGTAAATGACACAAATATCAAAAATTGTTTATTGCATATTCGGATCAGAAAAAAATACTGAAGCGGTCTAAATCTCACAGCTCTACGGCCAATAGAAAATTTTCTACAGTGTTGAAACTGATTTTGAGTATTCATATTTTTTTTCAAAAATCTTAAGCTTCCCCGCTCTGGTATTGTCTTTGCGGTTTACTACGTTTTCGCTCTTTTGAGTAGATACAAGTATTTTTTATATGGTTCCCTACATAGAATAGAGTTATCTCATTTTTCCGATAAGTTCACAATAGCCAAATTACAGCAAAATGCCGTGTATTGGCAATCAATTGGGTTTTATTATTAAAAGAGCCATGTTGCCTCAACTATTATTATTTCTAGTTTTTTTCACACAAAATTAACACGTTGACAGATGACAGCCCGAAAAAAGAATGAAAACGACTCTGTCCTTCTGTACGCCAAAATTTATGCAGGCGCTTGAACATTCCGAAATATTGAGGAAAGCCAATGTAGAGCAATGGACAGTTATGTCTGCATTGATCATGATGACATAAACAGGAAAATATCAACAATGAAGAAGGTCGGCGAAATAAATTAACAATATAGCTTCAATCGTTTATTGTAAATATAAATTTAGTTTCAGTAAAATTTTATTTTCTTTCTTCTAATTGGTCAAATTCACACACGCTTTACATTATATGATAAAGATAATTGTAACTTCACTTATACAATCCAGAAATCTGAACTTTGCTAAGAATTTTTGAAAGTGAATTACAGATATATTTTTTATTAAATAACATATACATACATAATTATTTGTTAATAAGCCAATAGAAATAACAAAACCAAAACGATTTTGTTTACAGATGATTCATACAAGGTTCGAAACTTTGCAGAAAACAAACCTTGAAGCACTTAATGATATCAACAGATTTCGAGTTATCGCTATATTTCTGAGTACATTAAATTGTGTACCAAAGGATCCACCACAAAACATGAATATCGAATTTATAGAAACCTTTTGGCAGATGTTCAAGTTTCTAACTCCTTAACAAGGTAATATAATAAAAAAGCAAAGCAAATTTGTTTTATACACATTTCATACAAAGGGTTAAACTGAACAGAAAACAAACCTTGAAGCTTTATTGATTCTAAAATATCATAGCTATCACTTAACGTCTGGCTTCCTTAAGTTTAATATAAATAGCTAAGTTGAACTTTTACAAGATGTTAGTTGCAAAATGACGTAAAATCGAAACTCATAAAACTACTCAGGTATTCAAGCTAAGCTTCTACAGTTGTCTTAAAATTAAGTCTTATTGCATCGTCAAAGACAAAAAAAAATTCTAAAAAATTTACAAAGTTATGTATAAATTACATAAAAAATCTTGAATAAATTATAAAAAAATTAAAAAAAAAACGAAAACCTGTTCGTTAATTATTACATATCATTTACGAAACACACGTTCGTGAAAAAAAGATACAGTTCAGTTGCAAGTAAATTACAGCATTATTATAAACAGCAAGCACCTTCTTCCTAATAAATTTTCATGGAAGGGCCTGAAGAGGAAAACATTAAAAAGTCCTTATATACCGTACCATTTTGTTTATTTTTCAATTCCTACTATTAGGTCACACTTCTCTATATAAATTTATTTATATATCTTGTTCAAATTTTCAATCGTTAATAAAATACTTTTTTATTCATGTACTCAATTTCAAATACATTTTTTCAAATATTAATTCATGAATTAAATTTAGTTAATGTTATTTTTATATGAAAGAAAAAAATATCTCTTATACATATATTTAGCAGGATATAAAAGTAGGGATTGACTTCATTTTTTTTATACTACTTGTTTTTAATTAAAAAGAAAAATTCTTTATTTTACTCTCTTATAGTGAAAACACGAAATTTTTACTTAAACTAATAAATTTGGCAGCTCATTAAATATTACTGTGCTAATAACATTACATAAATGTGCACTCCATCTATAACAATAAAATTCTAATAATTACTCTAACGTGCTTTTGAAAAGCAAATAAAATCCATTCCATGTTAATATTTATCGCTTAAGCAATTAATGTATGAATATCTATTTGATATGCTTCTAGAACTATTACAGATTTAACTCTATTTCTTTTGTCGTTTAAAACAGGTAATCTAGATTTATTGTATTGCATAATTTCAAAATCAACTGTGTTTGATCCATAATTAACCACTAAGCTAGATATGATGACTGGTGTGAGAGGAGTCTTTTTTTGCAGATAAAGAAAGCGGTGGCGGGTAAAGATCATTTATTTCTATTTCCTGTATGTCATAATTAGATTGAAAAAATAAAGTTCAAAAAAGTACTGAACTTTGACTACAGTTATATGTGTTCATATACAAAAAATTAAACTCTTCTATACTACGTATAGGAAAGTTAAATATACTGTTCTAAATAAATGATTTATCCTTATTATAATTTGTACAAAAAAAATATAAAAGAATTTTCACCTATAGTCGCTATCTCGCGGTAACCAACTGTGATAAGAAGCTATAATGTAGACTCGGAATATCTTAAAAAATTCTAAAAAGTGTATTGTTATAACGATAGTTATAAAAACTCATTGTCAAGGACTATTCAATATGACTGTAAAATGTTCATACTTATGGCCTTATATAGTCAAAATAATACAAATAAAACGACAACGTGATCAAACAACAGCAGCATTGTGTTTGTTGTGTATATCTGTGTTATAAATGCTAATATTAAGTAACACTCCTAAACTTATATACAATAGATCCATCCACGCACGCACGCACGCACGCACGCACGCACGCACGCACGCAAGCACGCACGCACGCACGCACGCACGCACGCACGCACGCACGCACGCACGCACGCACGCACGCACGCACGCACGCACGCACACACACACACACACACACATTAATTGATTGAAGGCATTATTGGCAAGAATTATAAATAATGTTATTAAATATACGAAATGTCAACTAAGCGTTTATAAAAAAAAGAATATATGTTTTGTATATATTACTGACTTTCAAACAATTGAGACTCTACACTTGGTATAAGAGTGCAAATTAAAATAATATAAATAAATACGTTCAGTAAGTATATATACGTATGTACTTCAGTAAATACGTTAATTAAAGAGATGAATAAATTAGGAAAACTACTGTAATAGAATCACAATAGCTAATGACTGAAACACCCATTTTGTCAATATTTCCATATTGACAAAATGGGTTTTTCAGTCATTTTACAGAGATTCGATGTTCGAACGTGGGCATGGAAGCTAATAACCTTATTTCTCGAATGTGAGTTTCTATCCCTGTTGTTTGTATGCAATTGTGTGACAGAGAAACCGTTAAGCTAGCGCGCTATTGTGAATATCGTATTGTTATAGTGGAATGTCGCAGACTATTAAAAATCTTAGAAATCCCTTGGATAAAACACGCATTAGTATTATTTCTGCTCGTTTTCAGTGGTTTAGCTAGTTTAACCCTTTACCGACGTGCTATTTTCTTATTAAGACGGGCAGTTTTCGAAATTTACGGAATCGTACGGTCTTCATCGTTATAGCATACATTTACCGGAAAAATTATAATCAGCGTCTCTACAAGAATATTGTATTAAATTAAAAATATAAATTTGGTAATTAAATACTTGTAAAAAAATACATATATACGGGAATATACGGTCTTCGCCGCGAAGGTGTTAAGGATTTTAAAAATTCTAAAATTAAGATTAAGCAGAAATATAATGCAATTGAAACGTTTTGTTTCATTCAAGAAACAAAGGTCCTGACATTTTTTATGTTTTAATTTATCTTTTTCGTACATACTTCTGTAATAGTATATATACTTAGTTGGGGAACTTTGTACGAAGAAAATAAACAGATTAATTGATCTCAGTTGTACTAACAATCTATGTCATACAAAAACACAGCCACAAAATTCTCCTTTTTCACTTAATTTTTATAGTAAAACTAAATTAAAATATTGCAATTGATACAGGCTTAACATAACAACTCAAGAAAATATTCCTTTAAAACATCACATGTTAATAAAAACAATATTTCAGCTTAAAATACTTATTTAAATAATAAAAAATACAATAAATCACACAATTTTAAACAAAATGACAATACATATAATGCCAATTTTCCCTTTTTATATGCTGCCATCATAAAAAAATACTTAGCCAGCCTTTAGTAAAAATAAAAATACTGCTTCGACTACAACTTTATACATAACAGGTTTACATAAATATTTTTTACACCTAGTTGTCAAAATTAAAAAATGTACAATATAAATCATCAATTATGAAATATAAAATCTTTTAATAACAATACATTGTATGTTATAAATATAAAATTTAATGTCTGTATGTAATATATTTTGAGGGCGAAATAAGAATGTATCATATAGTACCGCATAATAATAAGTCAAACCAAGTTTAATCAACGCGTTTATAATGTTTAAATAATATCAGAAAAATAAAATCACCTTTCACATTCTTTCTAAACGTTAGTCAGTATACCTGTAATATTTTAGACATAACTGAGGCTGATCTTAGTAGCTCTTGCCTTCATCTGTAAAAGCATTGTTTAAAAAAAAATAAAGTTTGCAACTCATAGATATTACAATTTACATAAATCAGTATTTAATACAAAGCCAACAATTTTATATGAAGTTTCTAAGAAACTTCTAGTTCGACTAACGCTGCCTGAGACAAAGAAATTTGTTGTGAGCCCGCTCGTGGTTTAAATATGATCGTTGTTATACACGGTGCTAATAAATACACAAGTACACCTAAAGCTATAATAGATATTACAAACAAAGTCCATTGAGCGGCCTTTATGGATATCGCAGCATCGGATATAGGTTCTAAAAGTTTGCATCGAGATAAAATGGATGCGGATGCGTTATACGGACCAGTAACACGAGCGTTCGGTCCGCAATCGGACGATTGCCAACCAATCCAGCCGGCTGACCTATTAAATAATACCTGAAAAAACAATAGTGAGAAGTTATAAAACAGTAGATAAAAAAAAAGTAGGGAAAGAGTCTTTTCGCATATAGTAAACTTGCAATAAAACTTCTTTGGCTATACTCTATTGAACTGACTGATTTCGGTGTCATTAAAAAGGTTAGTTTGTTAAATATTTTAAATGCATTTCAAAATATTTTTATAGCTTCTTTATCCCATCGTTGGGCATGTGGCCTCCCTATTTCTAGAGGAATGGACACTAATCCAGAGCACATCTTCAAGTCGGATTGGCGGGATATCTAGTTTCGGAATAAATACTTGTAGGCCATATATATTTAACCCAATTTGGGATCTAATCTTGTTCACTAAACAAATTTTAGTTTCGAAAACAGGTTTCCGTAAACCAAGTGGAAATACTACCGAATCATCAGCCTACTACAGTCTGTTTAAAATAGTAGTTTTGAAAAACAATGGCGAAATTCTACATTATTTGACGATTTTACACCTGCGGCCGGCTAACGGAAAAGTAACAAAAATATTACAATACAATAAATATTGATATTGTAGACCTTACTGCCATTTACAGATTTAAATATTCTTAACCGGGTAAAATGAATTTAACCATAAATCTCTAATTTTACCTGAAGTCCTTCCATAGCAGTGTATCCGAGTACTGTTTCCTTCCCGCCAGCTTCAAGACCCAATTTGTAACAAAATTCTGAAACAGTTCCACTTTCTCCACTGTTGTTGCGCGCAGTTACAACGCGCATATAGTTCTGAAATTAAAGTTACAAATATTGTACTAATAACGCTTCAGTAATAATATATTACATACATACATATCATCACGCCTGTTTCCCGTAGGGGTAGACAGAGATCACAAATCTCCATCTGCTACGACCACGGCACATTTCCTTTGGCACTCATCACTCTCACTTAGCCTGATCTTCGACTACATACATCTATATATTTATTTAAACTTTTTTGCACAATATGTACAACAGGCGTTCTTAATGCCATTGGGCATTCTCTACTAGTCAACGAAACTAAGGAAATTGAATTAAATGTGGTGTGGTGGAGCTTGTACTCAAAAGAAATTAAATACTAATTACATAAATTTAAAATGGTACAATACATATATAATATATAACATATATAATACACATGCAAACATACACACGTATATATTCATACATACATACGTATAAACACAAGATAAAAATAAAATTAAAAAAATAAATATTAACCTTTCAGCAAGTACCATCGTTATGAACAGTACTTCAAAAACTGTCGGACTTAAGTTTAAAAATGAACTTTTTTTGAGGCTTTAATGTTAATAGGAATGTCATTCCAGAGCTTTATAGCCGTTAAGAATTCAAAGATAAAGCCAGGGGTGTGTGAAGGAGTATGAAGTTTAAGATTATCGGTTGACCAGAGGTAATTAGAAACCCCCAGGTATTAGAACTTTGATTTCAGATACACTGGATTGTTTAAATTGTGAAAAGTGTGCAGAGTATTCTAACCTCGTTTAAAACTCTAACCGCGTTTGCCAAAATAGTCAGCCAGTCAAGCTGAGATCAAAAATGAGGTACATGATCAAAGTTATTTAATGTTTTGTTGCCGACCGCTCTGCACAGATCCTCGTTCTATTTGATCGAGTCGCGTCCCACGATTCTTCGACAAACTTGACCAGCCCCCTTTCCAATTCAATTCAGTTTCATAACTTTAGTTCTTTTTATGGAATAAGCAAAAAAGCAAGCTGATTACCTAATTGTAAGCAACCAACGCCGCTCATGGACCGGTAATACCACTGTGCACTGCAGTTGCGTTGTCTACTTTAGGGTAAAAATATCAGTATTTTCTTAACACTTTTGCTACGGTGCGCTTGCGGTCAATGGAAAATGTGATCGCTGTCACGCTTTCAACTTTATCATACCAAAGTTGGTTAATAATCAACTTTGGTATGATAAAGTTGAAAACGTGGAACCACATATAACCCTACATCACATTGTAAACAAAGTACCGCAATTCACGTCATTTTCCCCGTTTACTGCAGACGATACATTTTATTTCATGACAGCCAATTGTTTAAGGCATGCAGCGTTGCCATATAATCGATTAACAAAAGTATCTCATGTAAATTACGAAATAAAAGTATATACGTAACGTATATACTTCGTATCCGCGCGCTCACTTTTCCAGATTGTATATATGTATACGCTCTTCGTATATGAATGGTCGTTCTTCGAGGGCGTATATATACTCCCGTCGAAGCGAAAGGGTTAATTATAAGGTCGACTGGAAGAAGTTACTTTTTGAATTAAATCCTTTTTTTGGAATATTCTAACTTTGTACAAAATTTGACACAACTATAAATATCAAATCACCAAAAAAGAAATTAATACAATACCTGCGGTGGTAGCTCCAAAGTGAAGTATTGGTCATCTACATCAGAACTAACCAGATCTACAGCTAACCACGGAAGTGACCACACCTGAGGTTGCGGCCAACATGCTGCCTGAAAAATATTATTTTTTAATTAAACTTTCATCTACAATATGTTAAAACTTAATGTTAATACAGCAGTTCTACTACAATTTTTATATTTTTGGAATGCTATTTGTACGTATTTTAGAGTCCATATCTTGAACTTTTACCCTTTTTATTCCTACAAGTATAAGTACATACGTAAATACATATCGTCACGCCTGTTTCCCGTTGGGGTAGGAAGAGATCATAGATCTCCATCTGCGATCTTTGCCTACCCCAACGATCTCGGCACACTTTCCTTGCTTCCTCCACACTCATCTCATGAAAGCTCGACGCTTAAGGGTATTCTTGATCTGGCGTTGCCTAAATACGTGGGCAATTTGGTCAAGATATTTTTTCCTTGGTCTTCCCCTACCGACCCTTCCTTTCACATCCGCAACGTAAATGTGCCCGAACCATCTAAACTTCTTACATCTTAAGAAATAAATAGTTAATCAACTAATAAATATATAAGAAGTGGAATAATAAGAAATACTAATGCATGGTGTCAATCTTACGTGCACGCGGTGATTCCTATTACAACACTAAAGAGGCCCTAATGACCCATTGATGGAGCTATAACCATCCTTTAGACAAGGCTTGGCATAAATATTTAACAGTCACAGTCTAGTTGTTAACTTTTAATACAGTACCAGAAAATATGATCTTTTCTGATACTTGGCAATAAATGTCGGCACTTATTGTCAATAAAAGTTATAAACAAATTACGCTTTTCTTGGAAACACAGGACTTACAACTGTAAAAAAAATTTGGTATTAAATCAATCGCCCTATTTCAAAAACTGCTTTCTCATATAATTTGCGGTAACCACGAAATAAATATTATTGTACTCAAATAGCAACAAGTTAGCTAGATTAACAAAGAGTTAATCTAGCTAACTTGCTAGATTAACTAGATTAACTACTTTTTAATTTAATTT
Organism: Baronia brevicornis; assembly: GCA_031353405.1. Lineage (NCBI taxonomy): Eukaryota > Metazoa > Arthropoda > Insecta > Lepidoptera > Papilionidae > Baronia > Baronia brevicornis. The sequence continues at coordinate 329,105 of JASFAT010001473.1, read as the reverse complement.
AGAAAAAAAAAATATTTATAATGATACAATTTCTTGGAAATTTGAGACTCTATAAATATATATATTTTTTTCTAAATAAATTAAAAAGCAGTCAAAATGACTTCTCTGAGTAGTGTTAAGAAGTTGAACCAGAATATTTAATCTGAAATAATTATACTGCACCCCTATGCACACGTCAAGGACGGCATTTCCATAATGACAATTAAAATAAAAGCAAAGTATACAACAGCATAATATGTATGCGGTGGTTAAAAATAATAAATAATGTTCACCTCTCCATGATACCAAAATTCATCTAAAATGACTACATTACTATTCTGTGCTGCACTCCTGAGATCATTCACTACCTGTAAATGACAAATAATTCAAAGTCAGACAAGCTACGACAGACATTATAGATTGTAATAACAACAAGATATATCAATACCTGTCTAAATAATTCATCTGGTAATCTTATGTTTGTGGTACCACTGTCAACTATGCTTTTTTCTTCATTTAGTTTCTGGCATACTTCTTCATTAATATCATATTTAATTGTATTACGAGCCACTTTTTGGGCCCTATTAATATAATCTTCATGGGTATTTATTTTTAAAGTTTGGGCAGCAGAATATAATCTTACTGACAAAACTCCTACTACAAACCAACGCTTACGAAGTATAGGCGTACGAAAACCTTGATATTCACTCTCATCAAGTACATTATCATCTGTAAACAGAAAATCATATTTTTTAACTCTCCTTGAAAATTATACAAAAGTAATTTATAACTTTATACTTACGTCGTGAAAGTGAGTTACTTACTATTGCTAACATTACAATTGGTGATTTTATAAAGCGAAATGACAGCTAAGTTGTAACATGTTAACTTCTTTCAACTGACTTATCATTATTGTAATTTTCTTAGAAAAAATTACTAATTAAATTTTCAATACATATTTGCAATTATGCTTCTTAAAATAAGAAAAATTAATAAAAAGGTAAGAAAGCTATATAGGTATTCCAAAAAAGCAAATTTAGAGATATGTTTTAATAGTTTTCTAATTTGAATACTCATATTATGAAATACTTAAACTCAACTGCAAACTCACCTAAAATCTCAACAGAAGAAAAATTAAATGCTCCTAATAAAAAATAAATTAATTTATTTTATTGAACTAATAAAAGTTTAAATTTTATTTATTGCAAATTTACTGTACATTTTAAATTGTATTCAAGAGAAACAAAAATTAATACAATATTTATATGATTGATTATTATGTGCTGTTTGTATGTTTTTATCATAATTTTTGTGATTATATCTACATATTGGTTAATACATGCAAGAAACATACCCAAAATTTGTAATTTGCCATAATGTGTTGAATTCGTTAGACCCTTTACACCACAAAGTTTTAACTTGAAAGACATTGGCTTATTGAATGTGCGATCCATAGAATCTAACCATGATCCGACAACTACATTATCTCCCCATGCACCCACAGGTAAGTAAGCCAAACCTAGAAGGCCCTGTAATAACATATTATAATACTTTTTGAATATTCATTTAAACAAAAGAAATACATTTTTAAGTTGCAAGCCTTTTTTGTTAGAAATTTTGCTATTATATCTAAAATAATTTTGCTCATTTTTATTTGTTTATTTATTTAATAATCCTACAGGTTTCTTAGTAAATTAAAGATTAACAAATTATTGTAATACATTTTGGCCAAAATAGGATTACACAAAATGTTAAAAAGAAATATAATATACATAGATTATCATACATAGGTAAAGGTATAAGAATAACTCAGTGAATTAACAGACATTAATGAACCATAAAAAATTAGGTAAATATATGATGATGATAGTATGATGAAGCTTATGTTTTGTAGTATAATAAATTGTATGAGTAGAAACTAAATGTACCAAGTGATCAAGGTTATAAATATTGTAAATTTAAAAAAAATTGTTGAGAGTGGTTTTTGGTCAAACCAAGAGACCAATGCGCTGGGCAGTAGGCTCCTTTCTCTCGGTCTTTTGCCTTCAATCTTCCCCAATTTTTGCATTTTAATAGTCATAATAAATACTAATAACCTTATCAGAAAATTCAGAGAAATTTTGAGTATTTAAATCAATTTACCCACAAAGAAATTATATAAAGAAAATACAATTAGTTTTTACATAATATTATGTGAGTATACAAAATTGTATAATCACTATAATAAATTGGCTTGCAAAAACTTGACACATGAAGCTGAAGATTGGGCTAATGGATTGGACATCTTAGGGATGGCCCATATCTGACCAGCAAGGCTGTTATTGTTGTTAATAGGCATATACATCTCCAACTGTTAATTCTTTCTTTTTTCTTTGGTTTTCTTTCTTCCTTTGGTTCTTAAATTTAATAACATAAAAATTATTTGATACAAACCTGCCAACCTGAACCATTCATAAAGAACTTATGACTCTTTGTAATTAGAGCTATATCACATCTCACTACAGGCACTGATGGCATTGAAGGAAATTGTATAATATCAGACACTAGATGTCCTATCCATGTACCTTGTGAATACTTGGCTTGTACCTGAAATTATATAATTTTTGTAAAACAAAGGTAAAATTGGTATATGAATACATGGTATACACTTTAAAGGGAAAATGTTTCTTTTTTTCATTTTACATAAAAATTTGAAAGGAATAATGTTAATAGCAAAGTAGGATTAGAAACAATCTACATTTTTTTTTAAATCAAAAATCATTACTTGGAAAAAATCATAAGTATTGGAGTTGTCACATACATTTGTTCGTATTTTGGGGCGCAGATATTGACGCCTATTGGACAGAAAATAGTTAGGTGCAGGGGATATTTTCATTAACATCAAATTATGCAACAACCCAATAAAATGAATATAAATAAAGTTTATTTATGACACAAAACATTTAGATCCCTCCCAAAATATAGATTTATTTCTAATAAGCCTATGTATAAATAGGAGTTTTTAATTACACTATAATAACTTACTTCTCGATTGCTGTCATAGATAGTTGTAGAATTTTTCGAATTAAAATATATATCACTGTCTGGTCGTGGATATGATGCAATTGCTAATGTAGCACTTCCAGTATCAACTATTACATTCAACTGCAATGAAACTTTTTCCAGTTTAAAACCTATATTACTTGGACACACAGATCAGCATTTACAAAATATTACATTCTTTTTCTTATAATAATATAAATAATAACAAATCTGCAACATTTTCTGCATCATGTTACAAGTAAATATTGAAATTTTCAAAAATTGTATCCATTTTCTATTAAATAAAGAAAAACTAAAGCTATTCAATAGAAATAAAGATTTACATGTACAAAAACTTGTTCACAAAATTGATTTAAATGACTTACAAATATTTAAGTTCACACATTTTAACTGAGTAATAAACTAAATTGTAGATAAGCAGATACTCAAATAATCACAGAAATTTTGTTATTCGAGTAATAACAAAATGTACCTAAAACATTTTGTTTACCTTTTGCTCAGGGTGTCCCACATTAATTTCTATAGCATATGCTTGACCAGCATCTCCAAAAAGATTATATTCTTCGCCACAACATTTATCCAGAATAAGCAATAATATTAAATGCATTAAAAATGGTGGCGAATAGGTCATTTTCACATTACACAGGAAAGCTTACTTAGAAAAATTTAAATATTAAGACTACAAAAGCTCGACTAGATAATATTTGATATCATCAGCTGCATTTTTAAAATTCAATATAATAAACATAAAAAAAATGTTAAAAAAGTATGTTATCTTAGGACAAGTAATGACTACCAACGTTTAGTTTTGTTTTGTTTTGCTAAATTTAATACTTTAATGGCATCTGCCATTGTCAGATTGTATTGTTACATGATGAACGTATATAATTAAAAGTTTTAGAAGCATAGGCTTACAACATCATTCCATTAAAGGAAATGTATTGTTTAAATAATTATATTGTAGAAAATACTTTCCAAGTTTTCGAAAAACACAATAATAATCCTCTTTTCACGCTCTGCGTGGACTGCTGCAACGTAAGAGGAGATACATACCCATCTCAACGTCCACGACCACCTAGAGACAGCTAAGCCGGCTTTGCTTTTTTTGACGGAGTCAGATTTCTCCCCATGTGGATACTTCATACCTGTTATATTCTGGCTACAAAATAGAGAACAATTTTGTGCCCCGTCGCCTAGGCAGTTTTGAAGGTACAGACCTCTCCACTATCTGACTTTGTGTAGACTATGACGACCACCCTCGCATCTTTACGTGCTTCTACAGGTGGTAATTCAGAGACGGATCGAATTACTGTGTACAAACAAATGGCGACAGATTCTTGAACAGATCCCATCCGCTGAGATCATTGTACTTGGTGATTACAACGCTCACCATGAGGAACGACTTGTCTCGCAAATAACTGACGATGCCAGTTGATCTCTTTACAGCTTTGCTCTGGCCTAATGGTCTTACACAACTGATCTCTTTGCTCTTGCGAATACCAGATGTGGAAGATCACAAGCCTTCTCTGTTGGATCTTCTGCTGACCTCTCATCCAGATGGGTATCAAGTTATTGTAAATGGCTCTCTTGGCTCTTCAGACTATCGCTTAATTCAAAGCAAGGAGCCACTCATGCGTTAATCACGGCCCCGATCGGTGGGCAGCCGCCGAGTATGGCACTTAATGTCAGCAGATTGGGATGGGTTGCGGACCTTTTTTGCATCCTATCCATGGAGACAAATTTGCATCGTATCGGAGAATCCCCACGCCAATTAGTCCAATTTAACTCCAAAAAGACACAAGTTAGTTTGCGTGTTTACAACGAAAAGACTCCCTTTGTCGTATCTCCTCGTCTTGAAGACACATCCCTTGACACTAAGCCATGTATCGGAATCCTTGGTGTTGATATCTTGAGTGACGTTCAGTTCCATGGCCACTTGGAAGATAAGGCCAAGCTAGCCTTTGGGAAGTTAGGTGTACTCGGTAGAGTGAGACAGTATTTCACACCGTCTCATCGCCTCTAACTTTATAAGGCACAAGTCAGACCGCACATGGAATATTGTTCCCTACTCTGGGCTGGGGCACGCACTACTACTACATTTATTGCTTTCCATCGGGTGACAAGTATGCTCCTTTGCCCATTCATAAAAATAAAATAATAATAATATTCAGGCGATGGGCTCATTACAATTTTCGAAAATTTGACATCCACTGGAGTGGAAACCGCGTCTTGGCAAACTTAGTGTGGGACTCTGGCAGAAACTTGATACGTGAAGGCAAAGATTGGGCTAGATGGTGCTTCTAGGGGGAGGCCTACGTCCAGCATAAGACTCCCCAGGCTATTTAGACATCCTTAGTATTACACATGATGTGTATTTTTAAAGCTTTAACTACATATTAAGTTTAGCATCAAGGTAAAAGTACATGATAAAAAATCAAATTTTTATTAATATCATTTTTTTTATTACAATCACTCTGTTGGAAAAAACTTATTTTAATATAATTTCACTTAGCGTAATCGAACTGTACTTAAAGATATAAAATATTTTAATTAAACAATATTTCTGATAACATTACTAAATCAAAATTAAACAAATATTATTTATTATATTATATAAGTAAGGTTTATTATTTATTTATTTTATATTTTATATATTAGATAAGTAAGGTTTTGGTAAAATAGTCACCATTTTATTAAGACGTAACGCGACATGCTGACTAGACGTATTAAGAGATTTGATATTATTCCATTTTACTTGCCACTGGCATAATAGTTTTAACTAATTGCGATAAATGGAAAGAAAAACTATTCGTAATGTAAATTGGCGGGAAAAGTCATTTTTATCCTTATTTTGCTATTGTAAATTTGAATACACTTGTCAACTTGTTTATGTCATATTGTTTTGTACGTTAGGGATATAATACCTACCTAAAAATGAGTTTATGGGTTGACAAACACAGGCCTAAAGATCTGATGAAACTTGATTTTCATAAAGATCAAGCAGTTAGACTAAAAAGTTTAGTTCAACAAAGTGATTTTCCGCACCTTCTTGTATATGGACCTTCGGGAGCCGGTAAAAAAACACGTATCATGTGTTTACTAAGAGAACTTTATGGATCAGGAGCAGAGCGCTTACGACAAGAGACTATGCACTTTACAACCCCTTCAAATAAGAAAATTGAAATAATGACTGTAAGTAGTAATTATCACATTGAAGTTAACCCAACCGATGTTGGAATACATGATCGTGTTGTTATTATGGATTTAGTGAAAAATGTTGCTCAAACACATCAAATAGATTCGTCAGGTCAGCGTGAATTTAAAGTGGTTATACTGAATGAGGTCGATGATTTGACCAAAGATGCGCAACATGCCTTACGTCGCACTATGGAGAAATACGTCGCAACATGTCGCCTTATCCTAATAGCTAATTCTATATCACGCGTTATACCCGCAATAAGATCTCGTTGTTTAACTATTAGAGTACCGGCTCCTACAGAAAATGAAATAGCTTCAGTATTAAATGCAGTTTGTAAAAAAGAAGGCTTAAGTTTGCCTTCAGAATTAGGGATTCGAATTGCTAAATGTGCTGATAGAAATTTACGGCGTGCTCTTCTCATGTGCGAAGCATGTAAAGTTCAACAATACCCATTTACTCCAGACCAAAAAGTTACAGAACCTGACTGGCAGCTATTTATTAGAGAAACTGCATCTATGATATTAACTGAGCAAACTCCAAAAAAGTTGGGGGAAGTGCGGCAAAAATTGTATGAATTAATAATACATGGAGTACCACCAGACATGATTTTTGCTGGATTATTACGTGAATTGGTCCAAAATTGTGATATGTCTATGAAATGCCAAGTAGCTAGCTATGCAGCAGAATATGAACATAGAATGAGACTTGGTAATAAACATATATTTCATCTTGAGGCCTTTGTTGCTAAATTTATGGCCATTTATAAAAAATTCGTAGAAGAGTCTCTTGGTGATGATTTTTAAAAACTAGTGTTGACAACTAATATGTTAAGATTGAAATTGGTTCTTGTAAATAAAACAAACATTATCTTTTTTATTTTATTTATATTGATACTTATAATAGTGTTTAACTGGTACTTTACTTGCAAATAACCTAAAATTGTCAATAACAGAATGCATTAAAGCTATTACAACTTCATTTGAAAGATGGTCCAAAATGGATTGCCTGGCTTGTAGAACTTGCTCAATAGCTTTTGCATCCTTATTACCTGAAAACAAAAAATGGGAATTTTTACTGTTTATTTAAATAATGTAGTTTTTTGATAACTAACATTAAGATTATGATGAGATGTAATAGAATATTTAATATAAACAGTCATACATTGTAAAGCTAATGGTTACTTTTAAAATAAGCCTTATACAAACAAAAGGGGGCAGGCTCCTAGGTAGAGATTCTCTACCTGCTGTTGTGCTTTTTTACCTTAAGACGAACACATTACTCTGACAGTGCCAAGACTTGTCTACATAGACTACAGTAATGTCATATTCCTTTTTTTCTGTAAAATTTATGAATCTTTATGTTGTCATCCAGAATATTACATACAAATTTTTTCAAATAATTTTTAATAGTTAGACATATTTGAAAAACAAATCTTGTTGCACTACAAAATTCACCTATGTGCTAAAAATATTCCCCATGAATATGAAAGATTGTTAAGCAAATTGATACCTGAATATATATCCTTCAATAAACAATAATGTTTTTAATTTCCAAGATCATGTTTTCATAAAATAAAAGTTGTGTTCATAAAATAAAAGTTGCTTACAGAGTGTGTGTGTTTTTTTTTTTGATATTTGGCATATAAAAATCTACTGGAGAACCACAATCACCGACATAGCCCTTCAAATTAATAAATTGAAGAGGCAATGGGCTGTTCATATAAACTTAATCATTGGAGTCAATGAGTTCTGGGAGTGGAAACAGTGACAATATATTATTATATATATTCTTTTTATGTTGAAATTCAATGTGTTTTACTATTTCATATAGAATTAGGCGATTGACGACTTAGCTTAATGGCAAAAGTACCTAACTTCTGAGACAATTCTGACTGATTCTGGATTCAACCTTTTGATCAGAACTAAAATTTGTTTAATAAAATTGGTCTTAGGATTATATATATGGATAAATGTGTTATGTTATTTTAAGTCATTATTTTAAAAACACTATTCGAATTCTCATTGCACAACAAAAAGTTCATTGCGGTACAAAATGGAAGATTTGGACTATACAATGAAATACCTTCTATATTTTTGCATAAAAGTGTTAACAGTTGTTAAAGTTTAGAGACATTTTCTAGATATTTTTATATTAAGTAATCATCTGTATGGGAAAAAGTCAAGTTATGAATCAGTATCTGTTTTGTGATGAGATAAATATTTTTATCGCCTACACCTACATAGGTATTTATTCATAGTCTGGATGTTTGTCCTTCTCATATTATATTTATATAATTATTGCGCAATACAGGGAGTACTAGAGTGGGATTATGAGTGTGAAGCATTTTCTTATAAATTTAATAGAAGTACTCTTGCTAGTACGGGACATAAATTCACTACATGGTAAAATTTTAGTCCAATTATTTTCTCGTTTAGCTACCGTTGTACGTATACAAGCAAAGGATTGCAAAAATATGTTTGGAAGTATTTTCTTAGCTATTTCCACTCATATCAAATACACACTTTGTCAACGTGCAAAATTAATGCAAGAAAGTAACAGAGCACCTGAAATCTGCTAAAGGTGATTAGGCGAAAGTGAAATAAGCCCTTTCTTGCCATCGGTGACAGATCCAAAATGATAAATGAGCATTGTGGAGGCGTGGTCTGTAGCCGACGCGAACAGGGAAAATAGAAAGTTTTTTCCGAATTAGTTACCACCTCAAATCAACTCCTAACCATTAGTGACTTAGCGGGATTGTGGGTGTGAGGAAAATAATGGCTTTTCGCTGTTACAAAAGGTGGGTGTTGATAATTAACTACGAAGATAGAAACTCCTAAAACTTAAGTACTAGTTAGCCTTAGTATTGTAGTCACTTCCATTTATTTCGTAATAATCTAACCTTAATAAATATGTTTTAAAAAAATAAGTCGATGGTAAGTTTCAGATTATGTTGGTTATGATGCAATGCGTGCTTCAGTGGTTGTTAAGGTAGGTCGTCTTAAATGAAAAGCATTTTTTGGGATATGTGAGATTAGTATATGTAGGTTTCTAAGTAAGCATACTAGTAAATGATTTTTGTTTATTTGAGATATAAAATCTAAATTTCAACGTATCCGATGGGGTTTTTCTTTAGACATATTTCTTATGGTGTTCTTACCGATTCGCTAACGAGTACAACTTCTAATAAATTCTATAAGCGAAAATATATATGTTTGATCGATTTAAATATGTGTTCGAACCCTTCAGGCATTTGCGCACGAATTTTTTCAGGCCATTTGATGAGAATTCGAATACCCTGCATTCATTCATGCATATTATGCATACATTCATACTCAAAAACTTATTTCTGTTTAAATAACAAATTATAATATATATTCGAAAGTAAAGAAAATAATTTAGAATGTATATATTAAATAGATTATGGATGTGCAAATTTCAACATCTGCTATTGTAAATATAATACTTAATTAATATTGATGTGTAAATAATGACTATGAATATTTGAATGTGTTTTTGTAATATCAACAGCTTTTCAATTCTACAATCAAGGCAAAAGGAAAACGAAATATAATTTTATAATTTCCGCCTTTGCTTGTTAGTGATACTCCTTTTACTTTTTTGATTGCGAAATTGTAGTAATGGATATATGTATGTATGCCGTCCATGTTTAAAGAAATTGATGATCACAATTTGTATTCGGAAATGTAAATCTTTTTAAATTGTGGCTCCCGTTATACAAACAATATTTTTAAATTAATTGAACTTTCGCCGGCTTCATGCCTTAAGACATTTTTACCGTCAATCAGTAAGAAACATACAAAAACCTTCCGCTTTAATTTAGAATACAAAATTCTATAGTGAAGTTAGCAACTGAAGCAAGTGTGTATAAAAGATATCTTCTTAAAGTAATAAAAACTAAACAATAAAACCCTATTTAGGTGCTTTTTAGAAGAAAGGAGTACCTACGTAAATTGGTGGGACTCCTGATAGTAAATAAGCATCGACGCCCATGGATACTTACAATAGCACGGTAACTATGGAAGCTTTGAAAACTTTTAATACAGAAGACTAACAATGTTATGAGAATTCTAGATAACCATTTCAAGAAAGCTTTATAGGTACGTAGGCTATATAAATACATCTTATATAGTGTTGATGTGAGGATAAGTATTTTATTTCAATATTTCAGTTGCATTTTTACTATTACGGTAATATTATTACTAACTAAATATGGAATAATATTTATATATTATGAAATAAAAACTAAAAAATTATCATAGGGGATTATGTTTCATATACTCGTGATTAATAGTCACACGTTTATTTGCAGAAATACATTAGGAGGGCGAAATGTCAATAGTTCGTTTGCTGATAAGTACGACATACAAATAAGAGTAAAAAAAATATTTGGCTGTATAAAAAAGCCATAGCTGTAAATTAGAAAATGATGTAAGCATATAAAAAATAATTTTATAATTTTAACTGAAAAACGGTAATCGACAAAATAGTCACCTCTCTGCCATCAAACACTTTAAAAATACATAAGAAACATGTTTGGATTAATACGAATGTTTAATAGACAAGTATAAGTATACAGAGGAAAACCGATAAGTTGTTGTAATTGTCAAAAATGACTCATTACATTTTTGACATTCCATCTTCATAGACATTCGTGTAAACTTGTACAAAAAAGAAGCGCTAAATAATGATTGTCAGTCAACATTGAAATAACTTTCTTCCATCTTAAACCATTGCTATGAAATTCGTGGTGGTAAAATTCTGTAGGCCTTCTCTTCTTTTTTGTTACCTGGGTGCAAAAAGAATGTTGGTATTCGTGTATTTCTCACTGCTATTCTCTCTGGGCCAATAATTAAAAAATCATCATTGAAATAACTGCGTTGACCTGTCCACTTGTAGGTAATGTTGCTCTCTACTTCTTCTGAAATGATATTAAACGATTAATGAAGTCAGTCTACTGAAATCTATTACTGAGACATTACTTTACTAAAATCAATACAAAGAATTAAGAAAACCGAAAACCAGCTGTCAACAATATCGTCAACCTGTGAATAAAACCAAAACCGTAGAATTTTGACTAATGCTTTTTTTTCATATACCATCTATATTAAATGTTAATAGATAATTAAATCTGAAATAAGATGTATCAAAATCTAAATGTCTAAATTTTATACTTATGGTATAAAATTTAGACTGATAGAAATTTAGACATCTTCTCTGAAGCTTTGACGACCGATGGTTATCCTGACAATAAGTAGGCAAATCAAATGAAAATAAGAAATCCTGAAAATAAGTGTTGCCATTGCAAGATGGTTCGCTTTATATTCATCAACTCCTGCCTAACGTGGCAACTGGCCAAATCCTTCTTACTTGGGAGAAGTAAAGTAGTGGGTTGCTATATATAAGCTCTATGTGATTGATAAAATGAGTACTGCTGTTCTCTACTCTACATATTACATATACATACATATAGTACACACATATAAATATATATATATATATATATATATATATATATATATATATATATATATATATATATATATATATATATATATATATATATATATATATATATATATATATATATATATATATATATATAGTCACGCCTGTCTCCCTGTAGGTTTAGCACAGATCTCCATCCGCCACGATCCCGACACACTTTCCTTGCCTCCTTCACACTCATCCATGTTTTCATCCATCCTTCCTCTCACATTCATCCTAGCGAAACGGCACTCCGTTCGTCACTTCTCGCCCTCATAGGAATCAGGACGTGACGGGTGGCGAACCACGTCGCCATCATTACATATCTTGCGAATAATATCTTATTTCTACGATTGACCAGTACATGAACCGCTAAGCCAGCAAGAGTCTTACCCAACGGATTTCAGATTAAAATTTTGTTTAGTTAAACAACATTTCTAATTTTCATCATTTACATAATTTAAGTGTTATAAAGAAGGAACAAAAAATCGTGGTACGATTTATTTTTCAAGCTGTGAAATTTACAAATAATAATTAAACCGATTCTCAGGTGTATTGGACTTATTAGTAAGTTTTAAGTTTTTAAAAAATTCTTTAACGGCTTTGTTTATTCCTCATTTTTTTGCGAATCTACAGACTAATAGGATACTTTTTAATTTTTTTTACTTCAACTTTAAAGGCGGAAAGTGAAAGAACATCAAGAGAACGTATGAAGGCAACAAGGTATAATTAAGCAATGCTTTGAAATAATGCAATAAGTCATATTAGTCGTGAGTTTACAGTAATAAAAAATCTAGGTATATAAAAATTATAGTATAAATAAAACAATATTTTTAAAGTAGGTAAGCATTGATTAACATAAAGTTAAAAAAAATCTGTTTTGGTAAAACTTTGTCTGCATAATTCATAGTCAACGTTAATAAATATGCTAATTAATAATGTAAGTATTTACATCACTTGTGGCCCCGAACGCGAGAGTAGTATGAATATAATAATTTAAACCTAATTAAGTACTGAATAAGAAAGCAAGATAACGCTTTCAATGAATGTCATTTTGTTACGTTTAATTCGTAGATTCTAACGCATTTACTCAAACTGTTCGTTAATAGTTATAGGCTTTTTTTTTTTCAATACCGAAGAAGTTTTTTTCAATTTGCCTATTGACTACGATGGCAGACAAGCACCGATAAACTTATTGTCGTCACCAGCCTGTAATAATTAAATTATAGCTTTATTTTCAATATTTCTTTATTGTTTTTTTTTTAAAACGAGATTAATGGGTCTACGGGATTGTACCTAAGTAATCACTCCGCCATATCACTTTAAGGCATTGACTACGCAAGTGGTCACGTGGCCAGTGAATCAATTAAGTCGTCTTGTTCAAAAATATTTTTTAATATGTATGTACATACATTTCTCGGAAATTCATAGTTTAATAACATTTCATAAAAATGAACATACAACAACTTTTTAAGTTCTAACCTTTTCGTTTCGTAAAAAACGATTAATAAATACCGGAAAAAATTAACATGATTATTTACGAATAAATATGATAATAACCTATAATAAGAAACGTAAACAAAACCAAGTGTAACAATAAAATGTGAAACGTTTTTGTTACAGATTAATGACAATGACAAATAAAAATCAGGATAGCACACTGTCCACTTTTTTTCTAGCTTGATTTATCTTCGTGACCATTTCACTTAACTGCTTCTATATTAATTATCAACATTAATAAATGGTAGTCATTTATCTCAGGTAACTATAAAGAATAAACATAAGGCTTCTGTTACTTATAAACCCTGATGTGTCTGTAAAAGCAAAATGCCATTCATTAAATCTACAGTAAAGTAATATTTCGTATAATTTTACAGTAATTAGCCCTTTCAGCAATTTCAAAAGGATTTAGGAAAATTATAAGAGTACATTCATGCTTTACATTATTATTATATTTCGAAATGGAGATCGCACTTATCAAGCTTATGGATATTTTAAAAGGTCTGTAAAAAAAACTATTCTATACAGTGTAACGAAATTGTGACACTTAAAAAAATTAGGGTTAAGACGTAAAATTGTAATTAGTTTACTTTCTAGTACACAAATTAATTAATTATTTAATATGTAATATCTTGTATTAAATTCTGGGCAGTGGTCAAGTACAAATAATTTAAGTAGTATGATCCGAAAGGCTTTTACAAACTTGTCATTAATTCACTTTAAGTTGAACCTAAAACAACCGTAACATTGCTTAACTGGAATTCAATATCTAATCTCAAGATTTCCAAGTCAAAGGAGAAGTTTTAATAATTCCGTATCGTGGAGTTTTAGAACGCGCTTTGTCTAGATTGACGTTATAGTAATTAAAGTTGATCTTCATAATCAAGATTATTTTATTTACGATGCTTGTTTATACAATCTGCTACGCAACTGGTTTATCTCCTTAAATACAGTTAGATGTTATGGTACAATTAATTTAATACTGGTCGTTATTAAGAAACGTTTGAACCCGAGAATAATTTTTAATACTAGAAAATTATTCTACATATTAAAATATTATTTGAAGAAGAGAATTTAGGACCAGTATGGGGATCCGTTATGTAAATGATATGACTTCATTGAATAAATTGCGAACAAAATTTTGTGTTTGACTCACATTTTATACCTAGAGAAAAAAATGATTTAAAAACTATTGTTTTGTTATAATGTGGAGTTTTAAGATTAATTACCAGATGTTTAAATTACTTAATTGTTCTTCTTTTACTCACTTTCCTTAGTAATTTTTCCTTACCTAACCAAAAAAATATGTCAGAATATCTCTTGCTTTCATATGACTGGCGGAAAGTGCTACGCCTGATAGTAAGCAATCAATGCCGCTCATAGATAGACATCTACAATATCATAGGAAGGAAACGTTACCGGCCTTTGAGTAAAGTTTAGTCTTGTTTATTTTTAATGTTTCATTTAAACCTCACACTTGCGAAACATTTATACTTACTACGTATTATTACATTGGTATTATCATTCAATGTCATTTTTTACGGAATATGAACACAAAAATAAAGTTAAAAAAATAATAAACTTTCAAGAACTGGTTGGCTACAAAAAGAATTAATTATATATATATATATATATATATATATATATATATATATATATATATATATATATATCATCATCATCATCATCAGCAGCCTGCGGCAGTTCACTGCTGGACATAGGCCTCCCCCATGGAGCGCCACCTAGCCCGATCTTCGGCTAAACGCATCCAGTTTCTGCCAGCCGCCCTGCGCAGATCGTCGCACCATCTAGCCGGGGGGCGTCCCACACTACATTTACCGAGACGCGGTCTCCACTCCAGCACTCGTCTGCTCCAACGATCGTCGGATCTCCGACAGACGTGACCAGCCCATTGTCACTTAAGTTTGCTAATTCGAAAGGCTGTGTCGGTGACTTTAGTTCTCTAACTTAGATTTATTCATTCCGAAACATATCTACCAGAGAAACTCCGAGCATAGCTATCTCATATATATATATATATATATATATATATATATATATATATATATATATATATATATATATATATATATATATATATATATATATATATATATATATATATATATATATATATATATATATATATATATATATATATATATATATATATATATTACACATGAGAAACAAATGCTTTGGGTAACAAATAACACTAGATATAAAATACAATCATTTTACTTACGCATATCCATAGTCATGAAACTCAGTAATGGTTTAATACTATCCGCCATACTCATAGTCAACTCGCCCGTAACGTGGAGATCGCTGAGGAATTTTATTCCGCTTCTCCCGCCTTGTAGATTGAATCTGATAAAAACAAGACAAAGACAATCATATACATCTTCCGAGGAGACGTTTCTTTACTTCACATAAAATCTAAGGAGCGTCAAGTTTAGAGGAAATTAAAAATAAGTCACACAACGTAGTAGATATATTTTTATCGCTACAAATCAAAGTGGTGAGGATGAACTTTTTGTTTATGGCGTAATGCTGTAGTGGAATTCAGTGGTAGGAATTATTCGGCAGGAAGTAAAAGTAATATAAGATGCTAAGAGAGTGGTATATAAGATTATAGTGGTATATATTTTTTCGTATTTTATACTTGTTTAACCAGTTTGCGTTGTGCAATTACTGCATTACACTTAAATATTAATAAAGGTATAAATAATAATGCATACAAAGTAATATTTCTTGTTGTTAAATTATGGGAAAAATTATGGGATTTTTTGACAATTGCATTAAAAATTATAGGACACCTTCACAGTTAGTCATAACTCATGGGTTGTCTTCTGTAGCTCATTATAATTGAGGATGCCTCGTGTTTTTAAGTTTTCCAGGATGGAAAGTACCGTACACATTGTTGACAGTGGTGTTGCGTGTTTTACATTTTTGGTATTAGTGGCGTTGGAACAAATTAATTGAAGATCATTTTTTCAGTTATAATTTAAATTTTCATTTTGTCGTCGTGGCGTAGTGGTTGTCGAGTTTGTTATGGTTGCGCTATGTACTCAGAAAAATATATTTTTGATATCCAAATATTTTTAATTAAAGTAATTAAGCCTTCAAACAACCACCACTTAACTGGTTGAATCTATCGGTCGTTTTAATAATCGCTTTAATAACCTAAGTAGTCTGTTTTATTCCTAAGATTCTGAATTTTGATTACATTCTGTATATACATTTATATTATACGTATATAAAAAACTGTTAGCAAACTGAAGTGGCAATGGGCTGGTCACGTTTATCAAAAAACTAACAATCAGTTAAGTATTTAAGTGCTGTAGTGGAGACAGTTGCTTGTCAAACGTGGTGTGGGATGCTTCCCCGGCTAGATGGAACGACGATTTGTACAGAGCGGCTGTCAAAAACTGGCTGTGTAGCTAAACATTAAGGTAGATTACGAGTATTGGATCTATCCCATCCATATTTAGCAATGGAATATAGATTAATGACGATGATATAGAGGAAAATTAATTAATATTAAATTACTTGACAAGGACAAATTGATTTTAAATTAATCTTTTTGTGAGGTATAAATATATTGGGAGGCCTTTTGATAAATGAAAGTATGTCATAGCAAGGTCTAACAAGGCACTTAATACAATCATTTGCTACAAATTTCAAGTGATAATAAAATTTTCAATATGACGAATCCCTGCCGTTTATGAGAGCAGCAGTCCCTTCAAAATAAAGTATTTTGCCTAAGGGACACAAAATTGAATTAAATATTCAAAGTAGCAGAGGCTGAAATATTTTCTATTAAGGTTTTCCCGGACCCATCTTTTTCCACAAACCAGCGTCAGTGTCGCCTTTCAGCGTAATATTTTAAATGGCAGGAAGGGATTAAATCGTTCTATCAAGTCAAAATATAAATATTGTGAGTCTAGCAAGAATCAATTAAAATTTTAAACTGTGCTTCTTGCATGAATCGATTTACATAAATACATACATATCTTCACGCCTATCTTTCGTAGATATTGGCAGAGACCACAGAACTCCATTCGCTACGATCCCGGCAAACCCTGCTTCCTTCACACTCATCCACCCTTCTTCTCACATTCATCGTAGCGAAACGGCATCCCGTTAATCGCTTCTCGCCCTCGTCGGAATCAGGAAGTGACGGGTGATGAACCACGTTGCCGTCATTTTTTAACAAATTAGGTATATTAAAATTCGTTCTAGTGAATCCCACGAGCCGCAAGGGAGGATGGAGGTGAGTCCTAGCAGAGCGCCGCATGCTGAGGTAAGGCACTATAGTACCCGGGGAAGCCCGATCCTGGGACGGTCGGCACGCTTGCGACTAAGCTCGCACCTAGCCACGCATCCATTCGCACGGCAGACCGTGGATTGGTGGAGGGGAAGGAAAAATTACAGAGAAAAAAGGAAAGGGCAGGGAAAAGGAAAGATGGATTTAGACAGGATGATAAGGATATGATACTACCACAACGGAAGACAAGGAGTGATACGGTGGTAGCTCAGGAGGCACACGCAGCTAGGCAAAGATACTCCTTTAACTATCGATTAAAATGTTATAACCATATATTTTTATAATTTTTTTACATCGTTAAATTAGACAAAGACACAATGTTAGCTTCACGCGAGCCCTCTATATTTTGGGTGCCACTATAAAGTTTCAAAATATTATTGGAAATAATATACTTATCAATTATTTTCTAATACACATTTTTTAAGGTAAGCTTGCATAAGTAAGCTAGCGTGTCTTGCATAAGTAAGTAAGTACCTGATAGTGGTAACAATCGTGGAGATATGCGAAACTAAACGTAAAGCAGATGCATTATCTAATTTAGGCCAATTTGAATATTGAAAGGAAAAAGGATTTAATAAGAGGGCAAGAAGGAATAAAGGATGAGGACAGGAGCTAAGCATCCTTGCATGCATAGAATATTTCTGTTTTGTGTCACTGCTCGTGACACAACAGAAAAATTCTACCATTTATGTTACACATAAGTGGTAGAAATCTGTAAAGATTACTACATAAATAGTACATGCAATTGTTCAACACATATGTTAATTTATCAAAAATAATGGTTATTAAACAATCAGACATGCAAAATAGCAAAGTTTTATCGTTCTTACATATTTTAAGAACCTTCAAAATTTGGTTAGAGTTTATAAAAAAATCATTCAAAGTGTAATGTCTCTCTGATTTTGAAACCTTCTCTCGTATCTCGTGACGCTGCTAAGATTTAATTACTATTACTACTATACTAATGGGACAAACTAAGTGAACAATGCACGATGCTTACATGTTTTAGTATATTCGCCAATACAAAGGACACTCAATCATTGGAGTCCCATGAGACTTTAGAATACGAATGATATATAAAATACGATTTGAGATGGAATTTCGATCAAGTTTCAAAAGAGAAAGATTATCCCAATTACAACAACATTGAGGGACCGCGAAGATAATATATGTGATAGGAAAACCGCTAATTTAAATTGAGATAAACTCTTTTGCTCTGAAATCAAACCTTAATTCAAATCAACATATCTTGATTTGAATTCGATTCTAGTATAATGAAATAATTGTCCCCTTGTTTTATGCTGGAAGTGTGTTTTAAACAGAATCAATCATTTCTTATCAGTTAAAGTATTTTACAATTATATTCTCTCACAGTACTTTACGTAATAGGAGAGAGAATGACGTATAGGTTTTGTTTTGATTCCTAGCATACAATGCGGCAACCTCTTTTCTATTTGTGGGAGTCGTACAAAGTTAACTTACTGTTAGATTGACGGCAGCGTATACTTGGCGAATAAAAACTCATCTATGATGCTCAATAAGCACATGTATGGGGATTACATCAATACTTCTTAAAATTATTTGGTGGAGGCTAATGTTCACAAAAGGATTGTTCGGTTATATTGATGATGATGATAGATTTTACATACATACATACATATCGTCACGCCTGTTTACCGTAGGGGTAGGCAGAGACCACAGATCTCCATCTGCTACGATCTCGGCATACTTTCCTAGCTTCCTCCACACTCATTACTCTCCTAATGCAAGTCCGCCGGTTAAAGGTACTCTTGACCTGCCCTTTCTTTTTTGCAATTTGGTCAAGGTAAGTTTTCCGTGTTCTTCCCCTACCGACCCTTCCATCCACATTTGCAACGTAAATTTCTTTTGCTAGTAGTCTTTCATCCTACTACTAAGAATACTACGGTTATAGGTACAATTATTCATCATTTACGTACCTTCTTTCTGCTAATTTAGTCCATCTTGCGCCTGTCACGTTTACTTTTCTGAACAATATTGATACTTGCTGTTCTGGCATTGCAACAACAATGCTATTGATTTGAATAGGATCGACAGGCTTCATGCCCATATGACCAGAATCCATCAGGAAGAAAAAACTGCGTAATCCTCGTCGGAGGCATTGTATATCATCAATTTTGCATGGCGGGAACGGCAAGGGAGTTGGAGCTACAAAGTAGAACGTTTGGATAAGGAAATCACTACCTTTATTCTTAATTCTTATATAGTGAGTAAATGCGTTATTGTACTAAGCAATTTCGATTCACTGGGCTCGAGTATATGTCTTACTACAATCGTTACAAAGTCAATGTGACTTATTACAATAGCGACTGTACGTTCCAACTGTAGACTTGACTTCAAATTACAGACCCTTCAGTTAACACGTTCCTTGTCAGACCATTGTTTGAAGAATTTTCATTCAGGCTGCATGTTTGTTTTTAAACTAATTTCTAGGAAAATAAATGTATATGCATTTAAAACTACTATTTATATGCATTTAAAACTATAAACGTCTTTCCTGATTATTATGATTTTTAAATAACATATGTTTATAACATATTATAATATATGTTTATAAACATATTATAATAACTGTAACCATAAGTTATCTTCAATGGTATTGGTGTTACAAAAAATGTAAAAAATTAAGGCATATTGAATTATCAAAGCTCTAACTTTGGAGAGTAAACTAACAAAATCTATAAAGGCTTTGATGTAATGTAATTTCTTATATATGCTTGTTATAAATATTTTTTATCAGAATTTGGACGAATGCCAAACAATAAAGAAATAGCAATAGTTTATGGAAAAATTACTCTACGTGTAAGTTGTATCTTTATAACAAGGCCAAAATGATAGCAAAATGTAAGTATATTTTAGTACAACCATAATAAAGTTACTATATCATAGAATATATACGTATTATGTTCTTAGGGTGCAATCCTGACTAGAGTAGGTTGGCAGCCAATCCAGCACAGCTCACGTATGTAGACTGATATCTTTGACTTTATCAACGGAAAACTCATATTGTTTGGTTTAAAATTATTTAGTGTTTAATAGATATTAGTGCTAAAAGTATTAAGAATTTTTGGTGGCTATTTGATTTAATTTACAAAAAATTAGAAAAATTTTCTTTCTTAAGATTATAATAAAAACTTTGCAACATGGAGCAACAGAATGGGACGATAACAGTGACCAACAAAGGCGACAATTGTGCAAAACATTGTTCGAGTTTACCAAATAACTGCCCGAGATTTAGCAAATTATGTTTGGAAGAAAGTTGTATGAATGTGTATCTATCTACAAACATATTAAATATTTGGATCATATCGTAAATACACATCTTTGTACTAATAAACATGCCATCAGAATATTACTATAATAAAATTATTGTCCTTTTTAACTTGAGCCCGACTTAGAATAATTCAAAAATTGATATGTGAGTATTGCATCAAAATTTTTATTTTTACTGTGCGCGGCTTGAGATAAAACTTGACGAGATAACCAAAGCCCTTCTCACAATTTTTATTTAGGTATCAAACCTTTAATTAATAAATACTGGAGGTATGACACACTTATACAGCACTTTTTTAACTTATCATTTTTGAATATTTTCAAGGTCCTTACCTAAAAAAGAATACATAATGTCCATAGGATGTATGTACATAATATCAAAAAGATACAAAGTGTACAAAATCCTTTGCAAGAACTATTAGACATGTCATATGGGGCATGGTGGTATTATTGTGAAGATATCTATGTACTTGTAAAAAAGCATAAGCTCTGATAATGTGTAAACGTAAACCTTAAAATAATTTTATAATTAATACAAATGTAATGGAAGTAATTATGATATTGTTGTTGAAAAATTCAACTTGTTGCATGTACTCTCATCCTTATGAACAGGACTTCAAAAATTGTCAGACTTTGACTTTAAAAATGAATTTGTTTGAGACTTTTTTTAATGTCAAGAGGAATGTTGTTCCAGAGCTTATAGCATTTAAGGCGAAATATATAGAGATAAAGCCAATGCGATGTGAAGAAGTAAGAAGTTTTAGATTATCCGGGGAAAGGAGATAGCTATTATTAGAAACCCCAAGGTATTGGACCTTTGATTTCAGATACACTGGAGCACAAGAACCGTTTAAAAAGGGTGCAAAGTATTTTAACATCTCTGTGTTGATGAATAGCCAGCCAGTCAAGTTGAGATCGAATGTGAGATAGATACATGGTCATATTTGCGTAGACAATAGATGTATCTGATGCAATTATTTAGGAGACGATCCAGTGTGTTAAGATGATCTTGAGATAAGTCAAAGTAACACACATCAGCATAATCAATTAAGGGAAGAATTAAAGCCTTAATTAGTAAAACCTAAGTTGGAGAAGGGAGAAATTTTTAAATCGATATAATGATCGCAACGTTGCAGTCGATTTGCAACAAACCTTCTCTACCTGCTTTATCCACGTAAGAGAACAATTTTAATATATAAACCGAGATTCTTTACATGTGAACGGAACGGTTTATTATTAATACTGATTGAGATCGGAGGCAGTGCATCTGTATTAATTTGGCAAAGCTGTCTAGAACTTATTAGACAATTGCGTGATATTTGGACCCATTAACTGATTTCATACGTAGCAGACCATACAGATATGTGCTGGAGATCTGAATTCAGTAAGGCTATGGCACTGCTAACATTTGATGGGTCCGCTTGTGCATAAAGCGATAACGCATCGCCATAAAAATGGTAAGCGAATTTGAGATTTGAAGTGATAAGGAATAGATAAGGAACGCCGGCAGGAATTCACACCAACTATATAGATTTTGGTCAATGCACACAACCTGCCGTCGCCCCAGAAGATAAGAAGTAAACCATTCCTGGGCTGAAGGTCAGTATTAAGATGAGTGAGAAGTGCAAGTAATATACTGTGATCTATAACGTTAAATGCGTTGGAAAAATCTATTAAAATAAGAACAGTAAGTTTAGAATGTATCTGTTTAATTTTATTGTATTTTATTATAATATAGGTATAAATAAGTAACCCTATTGTTAAAATGTAGCCATGTTGTGCGCAAATCTTAAGAGTTATAGTCCAGGCGTTATTAAGTGTATATTATATTATAATATTACCCTTTTAGACTGTAACTTGTTTTTGAGCCTAATAAATAAATAAATAAAGTATTAAAGAAACCTTGGACTTTGTTTAAATACAAGCGTCGGGTGCTTTCTTAACGTCTAAAGAGACACAAAGCCTTTAGAGCTATTAAGGTGTAGGGACTGGATATTAATACGTAATCAATATGATTAAAAGAAAAGGAGTAAATTGATTAAGATTGTAAGAGGTAGTATCTTAACTGAGAAGTGATGCAACTGGAGTCTGGATTGATACTCTTTTTTGTTGACAAAAACGGACGTATTATATACATGGCGAGAGAGAAGAGTGCGGGGTGCGGGAGACGCGATCGCGCCTGCACGTGCGCGGCAACAAGGTGCGTTTCACGAATGCGGAGTATCAAAGCGCGTTCCGCGAATGCAAAGTATCGAAGCGCGTTTTGCGAATGCGCAGTATCAAAGCGCGTTCCGAGAATTTTTTTCCGAAGTATAGTATTCTGTATAGTGTATGTAGCTACAAGATGACCATAATAATGGCGATGAATGAGTAAATAACTTTATTATTATGTAGAACCCCCCAGGTATAATATTCTATTATTTTACTTTTTAATTTATATACTTTAATTAATTATATATACAGTCTATTCAAATATCATACACAAAAATTTTTGTCAAGTTCCAGAGTATATTTAGGTTAACCTTTATCATGGTGATTATAGCAATTAAATTTCCACATAACGCACCACCAGGAATGTCTCCAGGATGGTGACTTTTTCCCGAAACATTTCCCAATTCATCAATCTGTAGAATCAGCTACGACATTGGAACCTACAAAACAAACTTACACATTTTTTAAAGGCCAGTAACGCAATTGTAATATTTATGATGTTGTAGATGTCTATGCGGATTGCTTTCCTTCAGGCGACATGCTTGCTCGTTTCCCTTCCTGTCCCATAAAAATAAAAATGGCAAGGAAATAAAATTTAATTTATTATAAAATGGCTTTGTCCATCAGTTTCTTGTACTTTCAGCCCTTTCTTAACATATATGATGAATTTTTGGCATTATACAGAACCAATAAAATTGTAGAAGGATGCAAAAACTTAAAACTTAGTGGGCGAAGTCGATGATGTTTTTTATTTTTCATATAATGTAAACTGGTAATGATGACGATTGGTTGTTCTTAAGAAATAAATGTTTGAGTAGTGCGTTGGTATTTATACATTATTTTTGCGGGTAGCAAGTGACAATCACATATTTTGGATTATTATTAATTTCACATATTTATTAAATTATATATGTGTTTGTATGTAAAGTAATATACGTTTATTAACAACAATCCTTTAAAGTTTGGAACGGTGTAAAGATTAATGGGGTCACATTGGGAATGATTTACGAGTCTCAAATCTGAGAAGCGATACGGGTAGGTACATAAAACGTGATATATAGTAGGCTCATACCATTTTAAAGATCTCTTTGACGATATCCCCCGTATATGTGTATATATTTTGGACACCCTAACATTTTATATTTACCGTTTGATTTAACTGCAACGTTTGGGTAGACATAATCTAGGTGTGTTACCGTATTTCATTATTCTAGTTCGATGTTTCTTTATATTATTCTTTAAATAGTGTCATATATTTTTTTAAGTATCAGTGCATCAATTTAGATACAACATACACAAATATGAATAAATCAAACTTTTTGTGGATTATTCTGAAATAGCAGTCTTTTCCTTTATTATTTTTTACTTGATACCAAAACTTAAATACCTATTTAAAAAAAATCTCTGCTTGTCTGTTTGATTAGAGTGATTTTATGACGACAGATATATGTAAAATAATAGTATACGTTCTTTTCTGAATAAAAAGAAAATCTTCAAGAAGGTGGCTAAACTTTAAAAATCATAGGCGCAGAAGAAATGACTGACTTGACTTTTTATTTTGTATTATTATTATATATTTACGTTATAATCTGACAAATAATCACATAAGGAACTAGCGTAGTGCGACTCCAAGTATCCCGTTTCAACCAGCCGTCTTAGTAGATCGTTACTCGATCAAGCCAGACTCCACACCAGCTCTCGTCTACTCCTTCAATTACCTATATTTCCAGAAAGCAGCAAATTTCATTTTTATTTACATTTTTCTTTTTTATTTACAATATTTGAATTATATTTGTTATTTGATTTTTGTATTTGAAGTATTATAGTATTATATACTTTAGAAATGTTGAAAACGTTGAAAAAATTCATCATACTATCTTTTTTGAATACCTAAATGGCGAAATGTTTGCTTTCAATGTCTGGGGTCGTAGACACAAAGCCCGCATTTAAATAATATTTTTATAGTCAACTGAATAATTCAACCCGACGAATACTTCATGCCAGGTGCCAATGAATTATCAAGAATAGAAAAATTCCACAGATTTTTTGTATTAATTATTATTATAATAGACAAACCTTATTTTATTAATATTACTCTTGAACAATAATTGACGACTTTACAGACTCCTTAGCGAAGTTATGTATTTAAAAGTCAATGGTCATGGGTTCAATATCGCACGCTTATTGAACTTGATTGATTTTCGAACTTAAACTCAACGAGGTTGATAATTACTCCTAAATTATTACTGAAAGCAGATACGCTCCCGCAAATACGTTCGGCTATGGATAGATAAACTCAGCAAGTACCTAACTATAGTAACCATATATTTTCGAACTTATTCAGTTCAGATGACATTTTTAAACAGTCACCTTTTATGGATGCGTGGCTAGGGGCGAGCCTAGTCGAAAGCGTGCCGATCTTCCTGGGATCGGGCTCCCCCGGGTACTATGGTGTCTTACCTCAGCATGCAGGGCTCTGCTGGGGCTGACCTCCATCATCCCTAGCGGCTCGTGGGATTCACTAGGACGAATTTAATATACCTAATTTGTTGAAAAATAATGGCGACGTGGTTCGTCACCCGTCACGTCCTAATTCTCACGAGGGCGAAAAGCGACTAATGGAGAGCCGTTTCGCTGCGATGAATGGTAGCGGATGGAGCTCTGTGGTCTCTGCTAACCCCTGCGGGGGATAGGCGTGAATATATATATATAAAAAAACCTTTTATGGAAGGGGTAAGCAAAAGGGCCTGATGTTAATCAACCACCGCCGCCCATGGAGATCAGTAACACCACGGGAGATGCATTGCCTACTTTAGGATAATGATGTCAATAATTGGAGGGGAAGGATTTAATGGAAGAAGAAGAAATAAGTAAAGTAATGACATTGGAATTGTAAATTGGACTCACAGATTCCTGCACCTTTTGTACAAAACGAGACGTGGTACCATAAAGAAATGCTATAACTTAACGCTTATATACTGTGAGGTGCAAACCCAGTTGAGCGGGTCCATTGATAAATGGCTCGGTCACTGTTAGATGACATAGCTTCGTTTGGGACCTTTTTATACTTTTTACCAAAAATAAACTTATTTTTGTTGAAGTGGAAGTCAAACGAATCAGCGAAATACACTGTCTGAAACAATAGGGAGTACAAACAGTATTGAGAAGTAAGGTAGGTAATGGAAATTGAAACACTTAAGGCCTCCCGCCCTCAACTCTTTCCGAAAAATATGCAGTAATTACAGAAGCTATTATATCTACTGCTCAAAAGTCTCATCTGCAACAGTGTGGTACTTCCTCAAAAGAGTCATCCTATTCACGCTGCAGACGCTTTTTCAACATATTTTAAAATTTTTTTGAAGGAAGCTTGTTGTAAGCGTGACTTTGTTGCTCTAAAAAGTAAGTAACTTATACTATATAAAAAATATTAAGTTTTTTTTTAGAAGAAAGATTTCTTTGAATCCATTTTCTGTTTAAATATTTCATGAGTTAGGAGTTAGGACCAAGGATGTTTTAAATTTCTGTAAAAGTTGCTTAAAAAATACAGTTTAGTTCCAGACAAGACTTGCTCCAAAAATTTCTTTTTAAAATTTCAATGTATATGTCAAGGAGATGCTAAAGCATAATTAATGAAATGTAGGTGTATTCATCTGAAGCATAAACGACAATAAGTTATCGCGTTGCCTTAAATGCAATGTCTTATTATTGATATCGTAAATTATGATAACAAACTAAACAGACAAACCTGCGTTAAGAGAATAAATAAAAAGATACAGATAAAAAGGAACGGCAAATCCTGCAACACATTCTAAATAGAAGAGAAAATATGATTGGGCATTTGGTTTTTCATGACAACTTTATTTTAAAGATCATAGAAGTAAAAATTGAAGGGAGGAGTAAAATGTTTATTGATCAACTAAAAGAAAAATCAAAGTAGATGTATAGAGAATTGAAGGAACTAGCCTGGGATCGGGGAAAATGGAAATTGCTACATCGATAAGTGTACTTAAGTTATGGATGGATGAACATCTAAGTGATATCTAAGTTAGTAAAAGGTAAAGCTTTGTATATTAATCGTGGATTCTCACAATTATGTGAAAATGCTTCCAAAGCAACCCTAAATATGTTGTTAAAATGAAGCCAGTATTTCATATTTTGGTAAAAAAACCTTTTGTATTCTACGCTACAAAATGTTCAAACCTTTTATTGTTAGCATTTTTAAAGACGTAAATATATTTAGTATCGTTATAAATTTATACAATATTAATTACCTAATTTAATATATGTATATAATATTAAAGACCTGAATATTAAAGATCTGAATAAAAGAGTTTACCTTTAGAAACTTGGTTCGCGGGTACTATTTTCGATCGATTGTGGATAAATATTTGTATGGTAAAATTGAACCCTGGGGGACACCCTTTTCTACTTCCATATTTGAGCGGTAGCTCTACTATCTGGGTACGATTCCTAAAGATGCTTTCCAACCATTTAATGGCATGGAAACTAAAACCGTAGTAAGGCATTTAGATAACAACAGTGGATTATTTATTGAATCAAAGGCCCGGGAGTAATCAAGCAGTGTCAATATCGTTCCCTCCCCTATATCCTGTGCACTCAAAATGTCATCAACTACATCCATTAACGCAGTGGCAGTGCTTCTGTGCTTTCTAAAACCTGACGGCATTGATGGCAAAATCTCATTTTTTTTTCTAAATATTTAGTCAATTGCATACTTACTACTTTTTCCAAAATCTTTGAAATACAGGGGAATTGACTGGTCTTAAATCTTTTAACTCCCGCGGGTTTTCTTTTTTAGGGATTGGTTTTATCAAAGCATTTTGCCACACATCCGAAAAGTACACGATTTGAGACAAGTGTTAAAAAAACAACAAGTTTGACTCTCGCAAGTATTATCTTGTAAGAGTCAAACTTATTTTTTTTTATTAAATTCTACATAATATGTACAAAACTTAATGTTAAAATATAATTATCTTTCTTGTGACTATTATGCTCAGAGAGATCACAAAATTATGGTTAATAAAATAGGTAATTCTTAAAATTCGATTTAAATGGATTCAAAAATTAATAATTTCATGTTTAACTAAGTAAACTAATTTTTTAAATAAAATATTTATACAAAGTTTCAAATTAAAAGACTAAGAAATATTTCAGCTCTTAAATTCGGGTATAATAAATTATTTTTTCGTATGTATATACCTCAATGGTCATCGGTCGCGGGTTCGATCCCCGCATGGGAATAAATATATTTTATAACAATTTTTTTTTAACAAATATTTATTCCCAGTCTAGTAACCCCGCCAATCCGCATTGGACAAGCGTAACGTCCGTTCCTCCAAAAATGGAGAGGCTGGTGGTCAGCAGTGGGACATATATGAGCTGTTAAAAAAACTCAGTCATCGAACCATAAATATACTTATCATAAGTTAGTGTTCAAATATACTACATCGGGTTAACACTTGCCTTTTAATCGCACACTTCGCCACCCCCACAGGGTCCTTATTAATAGCATTCTTATTTACCATCCACACTAGGTTTTAGCTCCCGTCAGTCCGATTTCTAGAAGCGTGACGGGTTAATTTCCTTTTTCTCAGAAATTGGGAGCTTCCCTGCTCTATATTGTGACATATATGAACTGTTAAAAAAGTCCAATGGCAGAATTGAACCCACGACCTAATATCATAAGTGCAGGAAATTAAATTTTACATGTATATACAGGGTGTCCAATAGGAAGTTGCTGAAACTAAATGAGTGTCCCTTCCCTCAATGAATTTAATAGGGGTCCCTCTTTCTCAGGCGCATACCTGAGGCCCCGCAGTTTTGTTCCAGCCGTGGTTGAAGCAAGTACGTGCGCGTCAAAATGAGTGAGCTCACCACGGAAGAAAAAGTATATCTTATTGAGTGCTTCTTCTCGAGAGGAAAAATTTATAGTAATGCGTATAGAGGGTTTCGAACTAAGTTTGGAACTCATAGAGTTGCCAGCGAAAACACTCTGAAAAGGTAAGAATTTAATATTTACTCATATTTATCTATCACACTCGTGTTTCAATTCAATTAAACTGTATTGAAGTACTAATTTTACGTTAATTTTTGTAGAATAATCGATAACTTCATGAAGTATGGTACACTCCAGGACCGTAGACACGAGTTGCCAGGCCCATCTGTTACGGTGACTACACCAGAGAAGATAAACGAAGTTGAGAATTATTTCAAACAAAATCCAAATCATTCGATTCGAAAAGCTGCTCAAGTATTGAACATAACCAAATCATCATTACACAACATTTTGAAATATTTTTTGAAGTTTCATCCGTATAAAATAAGCACTCATCAATTGTTAACTCAACATCACATGACGAAACGCATCGAATTTTGTAAGACTATTACGGGAATGTTTGAAGCCGAAGAATTTAATGAGAAAATGATTATTTTTTCTGATGAAGCACATTTTTGGATGGATGGGTACGTAAACAAGCAAAATTATCGGTTTTGGGGAACGGAAAATCCCAACATATCGCTAGCGAAGTCCCTTCATCCACAGAAAGTAACGGCATGGGCAGCGATTTCAGTAAAGGGGATTTATTTACAATTCTTGGAATCTACGGTGACAGGAGAGAGTTACAAACAGCTTTTGGAAACGAAATTCTTCCCTCATGCAAAAAAGAGAGGATTGGTCAAGAATTTTTACTTCATGCAAGATGGAGCGACGCCGCACCGGACTCATGAGGTGTTTGAAGCTATTAATCGCGTATATGGGAATCGAGTAATCGGTCTGGGGTACCCTAAATTTGTTCAAGGTGGACTAGAATGGCCCCCGTACTCACCGGACCTAAACCCTTGTGATTTTTTCTTGTGGGGTTACATAAAAGATCATTGTTACGCTAATAACCCCAGCACAGTAGAAGAACTGATTGCAGCCATCCAGAAAGTGGTTCGCGGCATTACAAACGATATATTGGATACAGTTTTTCACAATTTTCGAAAGAGAATTGATTTTTGTGCACAATCTAACGGTTCGCATTTCGAAAATGTGTATCATTAATCATTGTATTTTTTCATTACTTTTATGAGATGTAATAAACTGACATAAAAAATATTCAACTCGATTTTTATTTATGTGCGTTTAAAACTGCAAAGTTTCCTCTATTCAAAGAAAATTGGCTTTTCTGATTCTGTGCATATGTTTTGAAATGACAGCCAATTAGTTTCAGCAACTTCCTATTGGACACCCTGTATGTATATATTTATACGAACATTAGATTATATATTTTCTTGCTTGTTCACTTTAAAAAAGATAAGGTTTTCACAATAAAATAAATGTATGGAGCCCTTTGCTAGGGGACTAGTCCAATGGCAGAATTGAACCCACGACCTGATATCATAAGTGCAGGAAATTAAATTTTACATGTATATATGTATATATTTATACAAACATTAAATTATATATTTTCTTGCTTGTTCACTTTAAAAAAGATAAGGTTTTCACAATAAAATAAATGTACGGAGCCCTTTGCTAGGGGACTACCCCTATGGCTTTTTACTTTTGGATTTTTTACGCTTTCTTTAGTTTTTTTAATAAGATTACAAGTAAAAATATTTTTAAGATTAAATGTAAAAATATTTTTTTTTAAATGAAAAATATGTTGAAATTCGTAAGCTTAGCTATATACTGAATATACTCGTAGAATAATCTATATAGAGAATATACTCGTAGGATAAATCCAACAACAACCGCTAAAATCACGTTCTCAAGGAAGATTTTGTTTGAGCAAGATAAGTGGAGGGAATTGAACGCGTGCGTTCTTTATGGTATGAAATTAACAAGCTTTTGGCCTTAGCTTTCTCGAAAGGCGGATTTTCGTCAACGTTCCAAAAGATAAAGAGATGTTTTGTGCCCAAGTGGTGGATAAAATAATTATAAGTTAAGCAATGAAAAGAAACTTGACTATTTATAATATGTATATGACAAATAATATAACATATTACCATTCGTATAACATATTATCGTTAGCCTCTTGTTACTAAAAGGACAGGAAACAAAAACCGGAATACCTGCGGTGTTGCTCTCACTGTTTATATTCAATTCAGAGGGATCTTATTACGAGACAGACAGTCTTTTGATAAATGAGACGTAGATTTTTGATGTAAAATAAATGAATTATTTGATTTCATTTATTTTGTATTTTGTTGAATTTTTAACATTATCACATACTATAGGTATATCACAATCATTCCAATTGGTCCAAATGCTTTGAAAGTAGAAGAGGCCTATCTCCAGTAGTAAATATTTTTATGGAAGAAGTAAACGTAAAAAGTAAAGTTCCTTTAACCGGCGGGTTTGTATGAGGAGAGTAATGAGTGTGGAAGAAGAAAAGAAAGTATGACGATATCGTAGCAGATGAAGATCTGTGGTCTCTGCCTACCCCTACGGGAGACAGGCGTGATGATACGTAAGTATGTATGTAAGTAAACAAACGAACAAGCGTGCAACCTGATAGTCATGATCACCCATGGACTCACCAGACACATGAACAGAGGGATATCTTGTTTAAGTTAAGATTCAAATAAAGGGAGGGAGAAAAGAAAAAAACAGCCAGGAAATGAGGGAAGTATTGGAATGGGAAAGCAGAAACTCTGGCTCTTAATGCAACAGAGCATACAGCATATATTGTACAACTTAAAAAGGTAGGATTCTGCGGGAGTGGGGTACTACCCGAACGAATTTGCCCTTTTCGTGTAATAGACAAAAAATTTGCCAAAAAATTTTAGACACCACATATTGTATTTTGTTTGGCTGTAGACAGGAAGTGGCCTTGTAAAAACGAATATAGTTAACTATTTATTATATAGGTTACAGAACTGGCAAGTGTATAAGTTAAAGAATATGTAGTTCGGAGGTGTATGAACGCTATTCATACCGATTTAGTCCATATCGATGTATGCAAAGACCTAGCTTAGTCGTTGTTAAGCCGGAAATTTGGCAAAGTAGAATGGTGTCGGCAAGGTCGTGTCTAATATAATATATTCGATTTGCAAATATCCGCACATAATTGTTTTAGGTTTTAATCAGTTTCAATCTTTATGAAACAGGTCTCTGTTTATTATACAAGAAATGTTCCTGTCTAAATATTATCGTCCATCTTGAAGAATATGATCAACCACAGCATATAACTAGCGTTTTCCTGATGTCCCTACTGATTGTAAACAGGACTTTAGTTCTGATGAAATAGAGCAACCTGTCTGTCCGGCCTGTCAACCGGTCTGTTAATATTACAATATACTCCTTGCCTTGTAGAGGTCCAATAGGATGATAGGACGTTTAATCATTTATTCTTTATGTACACAAATGGTAATGTACCAGGATGCATTCTCTCCATCCATTTGCTATTCGCATTAGAAAGGATGAAGTAAAGCAATCCGTACGAATATAGAGTATATCAACAACATATGGAACTCGTTCTCCATGAGACTCGTTGTACGGTAAAGAAAAGTTCAAATCCCAGTCGAAACTGAAATTTGTTGTACTAAATTTAGTCTATATGTAATGGTTCTCCTTTAATTGTATTGAAAAAAAAATGTAATGAAAAAAATTGAATGGAAGATAACATCAGCAAATAGCAATAGAATATTGTTTTATTTTAACAGCCCGTATATGTCCTCTTGATAAAAACGGGTCTCTCTATATCTGGAGGAACGGACGTTAACCCACCACGCTTGTCCAATGCGGATTGGCGGGGTTACCAGACTCGAAATAAATATTTATAGTATTTACATATACATTCATATATTTATTTCAATGCGGGGATCGAACCCGCGACCTTTGATCCCGCGGGCGGAGGTCCTCGCCATTGAGCCAATTGGTCGTCAGCCAATAGGATAAAGTGATGTATTAATAATGATGAGAGATATAGAGATGAGAGCCTAACATATAGTACGTTAGGCTGAATAGTAGCTTAGCTACCGCGCTTCGTCCGGTGAGCGGTTGAGTTCCAGAGGTCCCACGCCCTTTTCCCTCGCCCACTCATAATGAATGAATTTCCTTAAAAGCCGGCAACACTTCTGCACCGTCTATGGCACTGCGGATGTTTATGAGCGGCGTTGTTTGCTTTCCATCAGGTAACACACCTGCTCCTTTGCCTTCCTATCCCATAAAAAAACTATTATTATCATATATATGGAATCTATAAATACATTTCTACATATTATATATATATATATATATATATATATATATATATATATATATATATATATATATATATATATATATATATATATATATTAAAGTATGTTTGAAGTTTATGATAATATTATTATATACGAAAGAGATCTACATCTTAATTTTGGATGTATGTTTTATCCCGTAAAGTTTTGTAAACGTAAAAATAAAGCGGTTTCTAATTTGTTTATTACTTTAAAAATGTGCATATTTTATTTTGACCCTTTTTAAGCCTCGTAGAATATTAGATTTAACACAGGACGAGTGGCTTTTTACTTTGTTATAGGACGCAATGTAATTTTTACTGGATTAAATAATGAAAAAAGTTAATTATAAAGTAATACTGTTGTACAAAAAAAAAACTTTCGCCAAAGTCATCTAAAATATAATACAACGAACAACTAATTAGTCGCAAAAACCTCTTTTATATTTTAACTTTAAAGTTTGTTAGTCGCAAGATATATATATATATATATATATATATATATATATATATATATATATATATATATATATATATATATATATATGTATATATATATATATATATATATATATATATATATATATATATATATATATATATATATATATATATATATATATATATATATATATATATATATATATATATATATATATATATATATATTAAAAGCTATTAAATTATATGGATGCTTTTAATTTAATAAGAATAATGTCTTTATTCAGCAGTTGCTTCAAAATAATATATAGAATCATTTATATCATTTATATTTTTCATAATTTTTTTAAACTATTATTTGCGGCATGAATATGCTGACTTTTTTGAGAACTTCTGAGTATCTTTATTACTGTACGTTTTGCGAAGTTTTAAAAGCAATGTATCTACACTGCCCTTGGTGTGTCTATTGGCAGTGCTTGTTTGGTTTTTTTATGTTGCTGACCAACGTACTCGCGTATCCAATGCAGATTGATGGGGTATTGGGGGTCAATATTTTATATGTAAAAAAACGTTCTTAATATAATATGTATGTATAAAGTGATGTCTGTTGTGAATAGTTAGCATCGGAGTAATGTGTACCTACAATGGGATCAGTGACGTGTCTGCCACCTACGTAGTCAATGCTCGCGGGTTCGATTCCCGTATCGGAATAAATACATATATGTATGGCATACAGATATTTATTCCAAGTCTAGTTAACCTGTTTGGTTGAGGCCCATGCTCAACTCAAAGGACATATGGGCCGTGAAAAAATATGTGTACAATCAATAGTTAGTACAAAAACAATCTACGTTAATAGCATCAGATTAAATAAATAAATAATGAATGTCTGTAGTTAGTAAGGTATAAGTAAATAAGTAAAATATATGAGAAGACTTGGCTCTGTGGCAAAATTACCGTTTTAAGAGTCGATGGTCGAGGGTTCAATTCCCGCATCGGAATAAATATATTTATGATCTCAGTGACCACCAATAGGCTGAGTGTTAGAGTTAATGTTCATTTCTTCCTGCATAAGAAATTGTGATTATATATATTGAGATTGAATATAAAATGTAAATTGATAAAGTGTGAATAAAGTATGAATAAGATATAAATGTACAGTGAATAGAAAAATCAATTAATTTCATTTTGAAGAATTTTAATTACATCGAAGATAAAACCGCCTAAAGATCCCGTGTCGCTATAGTAATACGACGGGCACGTTACACTAGCAATGAGACGTGCATATCATTATGTGTATAAACTTAGGTAATACAATAAAAGCATGAATTATCGAAACGTTGCTCGCGTTTTATGGAACTTACATAATTGTAAAAAGCAATTCACTGAACTATCAAGACGTATGTATGTATGTACGTATAGAGATAGTAATAGTCGAATGAACTTAGCACTATAAAATACCCAGCGTTCATAAACGCTGCTGCAACTGACTGCAATTGAATGTTGTGACCTTATTGGAATGGACGAAATTTAGTGACCTAGTGGTAGCGCAGAGAAAGTAAAAACAAAACAAATTAGAAGGTTATACAAGTTAAGTGTACCATAAACTTAAACTTTAATTTTTAAAGCTTGTTTTTTTTAATTTATTTTTAAATATACATATGACACAACTTTAATAATATTTAGTAAATACAACAATAATATTGTAAGTGTTTATAATTTAATCCTTTAGTATTTAAATAATACATTGAAGAAAGCTTTTAATACAAAGTGAATTATCACATATACTCTATAGCTTAATTTGGCCTTAAATAGAACCTTATTATGATAATTATATTATTCATTATTAAATTTTAGTTATGTTGTTTATTTAATGCAAATTATACTTGAACTAAGGTTAGTTTATTATTATTATTATCAATGTACTTATAGCGTATAAATTATTATTAAAATCATGAAAATAACAGAGGAAATATTCTATATATTATAGAATATTTCTTCCATTCTTTATGTTTACTTCTTCAAATTTTAATTTATTCTAGTTTTAACACAGTATATCATGCATTTAGTTACAATAGAAAGTAAAAATTATATATATGCTATATAGTTTATCTATTAAGTTTTTAAAACGGTGATGTCGATGAAAAATATTTCATAGATTTTAAATGGTAATAAAATCCTAATAAATGCACTTACTTGGCGTAAAATTATTTTGAAACTCAAACTCGCCGCCGCAAATTTGAATTTCGCAAAGCACACCGAACACAAGAAAGAAACGTATGCAATTCAGTAACATCGTGTCTGCACTAAAAGTGTAAGCGAAACGTCCGGTCGCTCATGCGACTTTTATATGAACAAAGTTTTTTTCTTAAAACAAGATAACCGGTATACTGCAATTAATATCAACCTTTACACTAAAGTGATTAAGTCTATTTTAAGTTAATCATTTATTTATTAGTAAAATGCATTATTAAATAAATAAATAATAGTTCTTTTAAACTTGGCTTGTTGATTGATAATGTTGCGTTTATTCCGATTTTTTTTGTATTGCTTTGTGGCATTTTCAAGTCTAAAGCCTTTACATGGGGGAATTTGCGAGTAGATAGAATACCTTCATGTTTCGGATTGAGCACATCAACTAGGACGTCTTGGCGGCTAATGCCGCTTCTTAATCGTAAAAAACCGTTGAAACAATGGAAGGCTCATCCCGATAGCAGAGAAGGTACCTGATGGCTTAGGCTGATATAGAAAAAGGAAATATAGGTCCGGTTTATTTACGCGTAAGTCGATGTTCGTTTGCCTAGGAATATTCTTCAGATTCGATCAGTTTTTGCAATAGTTCATTGTATCATACATATATCCTCTTCCACAACAAGTTATTCTGAACTCAATTGTGACCTCAGACATGTAGATTGGTGTATCTGTTATCAACGTGAACACCATTAAGGCTTTCGGCAGCTCGAAAAAAAATACAACCAAAATTGAGCAGATAGTGATTATCAAAACATATGTACATATGAATAATTTCGAGGTGTCTGTCTCTAATTCAGAATTTAGTTACGGGTTCATCTGCTTAATCGTTCAATATCAATTTTACCACATTTGAAACAACATTTTACCACTTTTGACCGTCCATTTGTTTTTTCGGGCTTATCTCAGATTGATAACATTGTAAGGAATGCCTCTGATGGAATGGAAAGGTCTTTTTACCAATAAAATGGTTTAAAAGTCATGAAAATCATAATAAGTTGTTAATCAAAATTAAGTTCAAATTATATATTATGTCATATCTCTATAAACACACACCTCGTTGTCAATCAGGATTTATATGTTATGTCAATCACTACTACGTGTAATGTTAGCAGATGAATCGATAGAATTTTTTTTTAAATAATAGTTTTCGTATCGTGCAAATAATCATTTGTTTACATTAGCGACAAGGCAATGCCTGATGTTACACACACATGGTACAATAAATAATTGAACTAACTTGGTTGGCGCAGCGACCCGAAATGGATCTTGGCCTCCGAACAGATCTTACGCCACTTTGCCCTGTCCTGCGCCACCTCCTGCCAGTAATAAATAATTTATAATATTAAATAATATTAATATTATTTTATAATATTAATTTATAATATTGAATAATTGAACTTATTTGAATTGAATTGAATTGATTTAAATAACTTATACGTTCGAATATTGAGCGCGTAACGAAAAGTTTAAGAATTTGTTAAACGACCGGTTGTGCTGTTGCTAGACAACATAACATTTCTTCACTTCAAGTTACGTTTAAGTCGCTGAGACATTTTTTTTAAATATTATATTTTACTCTCATTTTGAGATAGTGAATCTATCAATATTTTTTTTTCTTTAAATCAAAGCAAGTCAACGTTAATATTATAAATCAATTTTAAATATTGAAATGATCGTGCATAACATACTTAAAATACAAATATGAATGTATATTATTAAATTTTATTAGCCAACAGTGAAGTTCACAGTGGACAGCGTCAGTTTGATGCCATATTATCGTTGGCGTGTGGCGTTTTTAGCAGGCATTTTTTTTTAAAATAGAACCATAGAGTTCAATTTTTGGTTTATTAAAAAACAATGAAATATTGACAACTGATGTATTAATTAAAATATTTAACTTAACCCCACAGTTATTTTCCTTGTATTGTGCATCCATAAGATGAATAGATCAGGTCGTCTGGGGAAGTACCACACGTCCGGGGAAGTACCTGCCACAATAAGTTCCGTGAGCATTGAGAGCCAGAAGCCCGATTCCTTTCCTCTTCCTATATTTCTCTCTTTCTGGTTTACCCTCGCATTATTTACACCTCAACCTAAAATAGCAACGCATCTATATTGCCTTTTGTATAGCAGATATCTATGGGTATCTATAGTGCCTTTTGTATAGAAGATATATATGTAGGTGGTGTTTCCTGCCCATCAAAGTTGCTCGTTTGTATAACTACATATTTCTTTAAAAGTTTATTTATGGGTTCTATGAGTACATCATTATTCATCGTAGACAACCAACCTTGCAAGATTTTTTATCTGAGTAAAGAAAGATCATGCGGATCACCTGATGTTAAATGATCACTGCAGCCCATAAAAATCCATAACACCGAAAGCGTCACAAACACTTTTTTATATGGAAGGCAAACAAGCAAGCGTTTCGCCTGATGGAAAGCAATCAATGCCGCCCCAAGACAAACGCGACACCGCAGGAGTCATGGAAACGTTGCCGGCCTTTGAGGTATGTGTACACTTGTTTTTTGAAGATGCCAATTTCATATCGGTTCGGAAAAACCGCCGAAAGCAGTCGGTTAAGCGAGGAGATACGATAAAGGGAATCTTTTTGGTGGTAAGGAAACCTGGAAACTTGTTCCTTTTTATAGATCCTTTGTGTAGATCCGAGCAAAAACCGTCTAAAACGATTTTTATACTCCGCTCCATAAGAAAGCTGGTGATCCATTTGCATAATTTTTGGAGCAACTCATAGCACGGAAGTTTGACTAGAAGAGCCTTGTGCCACACCCGATCGAAGGCCTTGGTTATATCCAGGCCTACTGTTAGGGCTTCCCTTTGCTCTCCACCGCTTCTGCCCATCGGTGTATGAAGTAAGTGAGAAGATCACCAGCTGTACGACCCTGACGAAAACCATATTGACGGTCACTAATCAGTTGATGCTCCTCAAAATATACAGTATCCGTAAGATCTGGCAGTTAATAATAGATTCCATTATTTCGGCCTATCGTAAACACATAAGCTCGTCATATTTAAAAAGAGAATTATTATATAATGGATTTAGGTCGTTTTACTTTAAAACAAACGCAATTTTACTTTAAAACGATCGTCTGTGTTTAGTTCAAATGCGGTACATTTCTATAGATTATTATCAAGGTAATATTTAGACAAACAAAAATATTTAAGTTTATTTCATTAATATTCGAATTAATACAATTAATCATGATTTTATTTTGCAATAACCGTCTGGTCATCACCGACCACGCTACTTTAATTTGGTACATTTTCTGCGAAATCGAGTGGTAACGTGAAATAATTTTTTGAGAGTTTACGATGTAAAAATGTACAGAACATTGACAATATTACATTTTCGAATATCACTTATTGCTACATTTACACTTACATATATAATCAAGAATGAATAAAGAAGTAATAAAATATATCATACAAGGAAAACCGTTTGTACCTGCCTACGTATTATCCATCCCTTTGTTTTCTGTTGACATTGTTTACCTGAAGCAAAAAATAACATGTTATTAAAATGATACGTCGCAAATACAAGTCATTGTTAAATAAAAATCATTGTATAATAAAATAGGTTAAATGCGAGATTGATTAGCGAATTGAGGGTTCCGTAAATTTCGAAAAATTCTTAAAAATTGTATGCCTATACTAAATACTAATAGGGTTAGGGAGATTTTGTCTTAAAAACAATGTACGTAATGCAATGCAATTGTAATTGATTGACAATTATTTTAACGTAAGGAAGTAAGCAGATCAGGAGTAATGCAGTAACTATCGGTTCAAAGAGACTCCCCGACAAAGATTAAGATTTCTGATTATAATATAAAACTAGGCTTGAGATCCTCAGGGTTTTATAAAATATTACAGGCTAGTTCTGCACAAAGATCACACAGATTTGCCAGTTGTGTTGTTAAAGGACTGATATTTATATGGTTTTAATTTTGTTTTTGATCAAAACCATGATTTCCGCAAATCCACAACCCTTCGCTCTTAAGTCAGATTTAACATAGAGCTAACTACCGGTGTCAACTACATCTCGATAAAAAATGTATATTTCATTTTTTTTAAACTACAAGAACTGGTTGTTGTGGGATTTAAGTAGATATGGAATAACAGCGCGTGTTGCTAGAGAAGTAGTAAGTAAACGTTTTTGTTGTAAGTGAAATGAAAGCAGATAAAGTGTTTAACTTAGAGTACAAATCGTTTATATAAAGGTATATTTAATACTAACTGTATCAGATCCGGTCATATGGCCGGGTTCAAGGTTAAATTGAAAATTATAAACTAATTGTTAGTTCCTTTGTTTGTTTGTTATATATATATATATATATATATATATATATATATATATATATATCCTAATAAATATATATATAAATATATATCCTATAATTTCCTATATTATCGGATTTAGCAATTTGTCAATTTCTTCTTGATGTTAATTTTTTTTTAAAGATAAATATATATCTCCTTGCTTGCTTACCACGACCGGTCATTTGACCGATCAGTAAATTGAACAGAAACGGAGCCTTTATGGTGGTTCTGTGGCTCGAAATAAGAAAACGAAAACTTTGATTGACCAATAGCTATTTTTAAACAAATCGTATTGTTTACAAATCCATTTGTAAACAATACGGACGATGCAAATCAAGATAATTTTGAGTGGTACAGTATATTAATTGAAAAATCATAAATAACACAATAAATAAACAAATTTCATACTTCTCAGTATGTAAGCTAATTTTTTGCGTGAGAAAATTATTGATATAAAAACAAAATAAAGGTGAAGCTGTTTCAGCATGGGAAAATTTTGAATTTGAAAACGTAAAATATTTTAAGTATGTATACTTGTCTTATTTTTACGATTAAATGTAGAAGAAATATTTTGAATCTTCGCAGTGGACAATATCGTAGAAGGATTTTATCATATTCCGTATGTGAGAGCAAACAAAGTATTCATAATAATGAAGTGGCTCTTGATGTAACTTTGGGAACGAATAAAAGTAGACCCTACAATCAGAAGACATTCATATTATTTCAAAGAAATACCAGATTTAAAAGGGACATACTAAAATAAATATTATCTTAGGTAACACAAAAAAAATATATTTTTTTTATTAATGATAAGTGGAATATTGAGCACATAAAAACGTGAAAACGTGCAACTACCTTGGATCTACCCATAATAAAATTATATGTTTTATTACAATTTATGCTTACATACGTGGTGCTTAATAAGCGAGAAATTTACCTATTTCATATCAATCTAATTTAAAAGGGGTCCTGCTATTGTATCTAAAACTATGAGCACTTTCACGGAAATTGAAAAATGGAGAAATTTAAAACTCTTAAAATCGAGAATTCGCTCTAATTTCAGACGTTTGGGACAAAACTGGCAACAGTAAAATAAACTATAAAA
The DNA here is from genome assembly GCA_031353405.1 of Baronia brevicornis. Classification (NCBI taxonomy): domain Eukaryota; kingdom Metazoa; phylum Arthropoda; class Insecta; order Lepidoptera; family Papilionidae; genus Baronia; species Baronia brevicornis. Next base: position 287,667 of record JASFAT010001473.1, on the reverse strand, counting down.
GCAAATAATTCTAATTGAGTCATTTATTACGGTTAGAATAGGTACCCCACACCTATTAGTACCGACGTATGTATATAACATACGACGGTACGGTTAGTAGTATTAATACTGAGAAGAATAATCTTCGGATATTTTTAAACTATATATAATAATAACGTATTATAATCGCAATCTTAAAAATACAGTTTTAATAGATTGTTAATAGGTTATTATATAATATATATACATACTTTATATATGTAAAAATAATTATGTAATTAAAATTCTTGATATTTTAAATATATATGAAGATATGTGAAATAAGTTGGTGTAGGTTTATCTAAATGAAATAAAAATGAAAACTCATTGTTTTTCTTAGAACCTTATTATAGATACTTTACTTGGTCCAACTGTTAGGCACGGGGCCTCCCAATTTCTATGTGGAAAGTACATTTACCTGTGACGCTTGTCCATTACCGTTGTATATTATTTATTAGATGTCAGAGATTAAAGCCTAAATTAAAACCATCATCTTCATTTTATACGAAACTTTATGTGATATACTTCATAAATATAAGTTCGTTTTTTTAACAGCCCTTATATGTCCCACTGCTGAGCACGGGCCACTCCATTTCTGGAGGAAAGGACGTTAACCCACCACGCTTGCAAAATATAGTTGATGCAATTGAAACTAAATATAGTTGATGATCGAAAATTAACTTGATTTAAAAATAATATAGATTTTATAATTCTGTATTCATATGACCGACCTGTCTACTGAATAATTATTATAATGACTATCATGAATCTCAAGAACAAAGGTGCAAAAGTTAGGACAAAATAAAGAAAATTACGTTGGATAGCATAGAATGATTATAAAATGAAGGATAATACCTAATAGAAAGAAGAATAAGAACCAAAGTCAACAGCAGTAGCAATCCACTACAGAATATTGCCCTCCTCCAAGCTGAAATAAAGATTGGTCTGCAACTGCTATACTGGGCAGGTGGATTAGTGACTGCATTGTTAGTCTTCTATCAGAGGTAACGATGATATCTATCACAGATATTATTCTATTAATGCAAAAAAGAGCTATATAATACAGGATTTCAATTAATTTAAATGCTGTACCGATTACACAAATTATCTTGGCTCTAAAACTTTTCGCAAATAACTAATTAAAGTATTTGTTAAAGGTATTTGAATGAATTTCGCCGTAACTGGTCATTAATAACCTGAAGTGATTTTTATCACGTATAAAACGCTAAAGTAGCGATATAAATTAATACTTTAACTCGAAAAAGGGTACCAGATGACAAGTGAGGCCACACATGAGTAAATAAAAGTGATAGAGTTATTTTAAGTATTACGTATTGTGCATATTTGTTTTTAGTAATCTTTTTCTTTTACATTAGCATGTGTTGAACATTAATAAACATTTATGTGTGACTTATTTCTTATTATGGTCTCGTTTCTTCTTATTATGGCAGCTTAGCAAACATGTATTAAAATATTGTCTGTTTCTCAAAGTTATTTATGAATATGTGTAATACTGCCTTAAGATAAAATATGAATAAGTGAAGTAAAGAGACGGAGTCACCAAATTAATGTGATTTTCTACCCGAATTTAGTAATTCCTCGAAATAGTTGCCCCATTGATACTGAAGACACAAATTTTCGCTTAGAAAAATTGCTAATTTTTCAGATGCTTTTGAAATTGTTTTATTTTGTGACTTTGCCTAGATACTCCATATTCTCAGATGTTATCGAGTGTTATCTCTACATGAATAAACTAAATTAAATGATCATTATTATAAAATTATAAATTAAAATTAAATAATTATTTTTAATTTTATTAGTTTTCGTCTTGTTTTTTCTTTTGTCAAATGTTAGGCTGCTTATAATATAATGTTGTTTTCTGAAGTGTTTATATGTGTTTGCAACCATTAAATGAGCAAATATTGCAAACTGGAACAAAACAAATGTTGCAAGTAATAGTCGTTTTCTAAATATGGCATTGTGGACAGTCAAAAGTTATACTTAGCTAAGATCTGCGACAAGCAAACAATAACTGAAAACTAATAATGTGTGTTTTCCTGCTGGATGAAGTGGATTTATTTGGAACTTAAACTAAAAACTTACCGAAAAATGGCCGTCAATAACTCCACACCCACCAACCACTATACACAACACCAAACACACACCACCACTTTTCCACCTTGTAAACGAAACGTGACAAGTTTTTGGTTTAAGTTCCAAATAAATCCACTTCATCCAGCAGGAAAACACACATTATTAGTTTTCTGTTATTGTTTGCTTGTCGCGGATCTTAGCTAAGTAAAACTTTTGACTGTCCACATAGTGATGGATATTCGCAAAGTAACGCCTGATTCCATTAATCAAATATTTATTTATTACGCAAACCCAATTCGATTTGTAAAATATAATAGTGTGTACTTTTTAAAACAAAAAACGTACTACTATTATACTTGAGTACAACTTTTGTATTTCTCTTAAATTTCGCAAACTATTCACCAATCTGAGGAAAATAATTAAATAACGATCCGCTATTTTTGTGCCCTGTGAAATCCTCCAACTAGTACTTAAGCACTACGCTGAATGATGCTCCATACCATCCGAGTGTAGGGTTTGTTATTGCAAGTTTATTCTGAATATAAGTTCGGTTGTTTTTTAAATTTTCATGTTATAGCAGTAGTTTTATACTGTAGTGTTTTTTTGTCCCACAAAAAACTGTTACTATAAATCTACATTATTAAATGCTTGCCTGCGCAGGGAAGCTTCTTAATAAACTTACATATGAAGATAATAATTCCCAGCGTAGACCAATCAATACAGGAGCGCTTTTCTTCGACGTGGCTAAAGCCTTCGACAAGGTCTGGCACAACGGTTTGTTATATAAACTATACCACATGAGTGTGCCCGATAGACTCGTTCACATCATACGAGAATTCCTTAGGAATCGAACCTTCCGCTTTCACGTCGAAGGAACGCGCTCCTCTCCCCGCCCCCTTAGGGCGGGGGTTCCGCAGGGATCCTGCCTCTCGCCACTTCTGTTCTCACTTTATACCGCCGACATTCCCAAGCACGCGAACGTGTCGCTCGCCCTATTTGCGGACGACACCGCCCTCTACACTTCTGATAGGGTCAAATACCGCGTGTCGAAACGGCTTCAAACCGCGGCCACTACTCTTGGTGAATGGTTCCGAAAATGGAGAATCGAGGTAAATCCCGAGAAAAGTGAAGCAATTTACTTCTCAAGGGGCACCAGTAGAGACTCCCACAAACGAGGCGGCCGACTCTTAGATATCACTCTCTTTGGCAGACCTATCCCGTGGAAAAAGTCTGTCAAATATTTAGGCGTCACCCTCGACAATCACCTGAATTTTACTAAACACATTCAAAACGCTCGATCCAAAGCGGCCTTCGTCTTAGGTTGTATTCACCCTTTAATTAACGCCCGCAGCAAACTGTCCCTCAGACACAAGCTGCTTCTTTACAAAACATGCGTCCGACCAATCATTTCCTACGCAAGTGTCGCCTTCGCGCACGTGCATAAAAGAAAAATAAATAAACTTCAAGTGATACAAAATCGCTTTATTCGTCGAGCCACCGGTGCTCAGTGGTTCCAGCGCAATATCGACCTCCACTGCGACCTTAACTTGCCGAGCGTCAAACAACACTTTAAAACACTCTCTAAGAAACATTTTGAGAGATCCGAATCCCATCCGAATCCACTGGTGGTACAATCGGTAAATTATTCACCCGATTTAAACGCGCGCCCGAAAAGACGACGCCCGCGTAACGTGTTACACGATCCGGACGACGAAACAGCGTCGTTCGGATCCACTCACGACACCAACACTCACACGCACCCCGGCTCTAGCCGAGCACGTAGAGTAGGGAACACTTCTACACCGGCCGCTTACACGAGATTCTCTCACATACCCGGTCGGTTCTCACCCCCTAGACCTTAGGGTCTATGGGACTAATAGGGACTATAGTTACTAAAGTTCAATCCTCCCCTACATGTTTAACGTAGAATCATGACGAGTTTAAAATCAGCACACACACATATGTGTACCTCCGACACGGCGTCAGGCCGATGGAGTCTGCGATTTGCGCAGATTCCCAATTATATTTTACTTGCCCGCGGGCTTTCAGCCCGCGGGCCCTGAATACGATAAAGCTATTAAAGCCAATAGGCTACCAGCATTAATATCTTCGAATCCAACAGATAATAATAAAAATGTATTAGGAGAATGAATATTATCTGATATTTCATTTATTAATTTCCTAACCGAAATTTCGAAAGCGGTTAAAACCAAAAATTTTAAACTTACACATACAAAATGTATGTTATGAAGATATAAATGAAAATGTATTAGGAAAATATATATATAATCTGATATTTCATTTATTTTTTTTCCTAACCGATATTTTGTAAGCGGTTAAAACCAAAAATTTTAAACTTACATATACAAAATGTATGTTATGAAAATAAAAATGTATTAGGAAAATATACATAATCTGATATTTAATTAATTTTTTTCGTAGCCGAAATTTTTAAAGCTGTCAAAACCAAAAAGTTTAACTAAGTTCGTTAAATTTCATTTTTCTTTTGAAATTTGAATCAATTCAAGAATACTGTCTAAAATTAGAAATTGGGAATGTGTGTGTGTGTGACTTTGTGATTAGAGGCATAACAAATAAAGTCATCTAAATCTTTTTGTGGATGTCGTATGATGTGACTAAGGGCGCAAATGCCAGAGGCGTAGTAAACTCATGGGATTATAGCCATACTCCTCAGTTTTGAAGGAGGTCTATGTCCAGCACCCAACTTTTATGTCTCTATTGATGATAATGTGCCTTATTAAAGCTTACCAAAAATTGGTTTAGCTGTTTCCAACATTACCTCGCATAAACTTCGATAAAGGCACAAATACTTGAACAAACAGTAATATATTTGAATAATTAAAACGATGCCTAGCAATTTGGGAATTGACACTGATTTTGAGAAAAAAAATCGTTTTTCACTCATTTTAAAATAAATATTATACTTATAATTTACATAATGCTAACAAGACAACTCTTGTTTACATAGTAATCGTTTTTAAGCGTGGCAAGTACTCTTTTTAAGCTGCTAAATATAATACACTTATAAAATAATTATTAAGTATTATGTATATTATTATTATATTTTGTTGTTGTACACTTATTTCTTTCCTCACAGCTTATCTTATCTCTCTTTCACTCCTGGGTTTGCTGGAAGAAAACTCAATTTTGAGTTAAGCTCGCCCTTGTACATCTTCTTTCCTTTTAATTTTTGTATGTTGTGTTTTGTGTACAATAAAGTATTAAATAAACTATAACCATTTTCTTACTTGTAAAAAAAACTACAAAACGTTTTTAACTAATAGAAATGTAAAGAAAGCGTTATTTGTTATTTTTAATCCTGAAGTAAAGATATACTTTTACAGCATACCCCGCAGTAATATATTAATTAAAAGAGCTTTATTTATCTTTAATTTATTATTATTTGGCCCACCGTGACCCTGATAACTTGGAAAGCTACGTTTAATACATTAATGTCTTTTAAATTTCGTCCGCTCCGCTTGTATTGAACGATATATAACGGTGATAACGTCTATCTTCCGGTTTATGGTACCTGGCGAAACGACGCAAACTCCTCGGCTTCTATTGAAGTTGGGATGAGATTTTATTAGGCGAACAAGCAAATAGATGTATTTTACTCACAGTTTATGTTCACTTTAAACTATTACTTTACATCGTTACCTTTTATTTGAGAAATATGGTCTTCATACATTTTAAAGTTTACTTTTGTGCTATTGCAATTGTGTTTTTTTTAATGTTTTATTAGCTTTATTTATTTTATTTTATTAACACAATTGCAATAGCCACCCGGATTATAACTCTTTAAATTTTCGCACAGCATGGCTACATTTTGACAATAGGGTTACTTATGTAATAATAAAATATTATAAAATTGAAAAAATAATATTAAATAAAAAATATGAAATATAAAAATAGAAGAATAACAATAATTTTATGATCTATCGGCTGCCAAAGATATCACGGACCGATGGCTTTAATTGATGTATTTTGATATTGAAAATATCGAACGTTTCTGTACCGTTGTCAGTCAATCGTGAGATTTTTGTACTTTAGAGCTTGCGAGCAATCTTATACTAAGTAATCGTGATAACTATCTCCTATTTTAATTAACCTACTCCCTTTTCTAGCTGTGTACCAAAACTGATTGCATGTCGGTGATGAGTTTTCTAATAGAGTTTTATGCGTTAATCTCCTTAGCTCAGTATCGCCTGTGTACCCAGTCCATTGTTAAATAAATTTATATATAAAATGTAAACGGAATATATAGGAAAAGTTCTTCAGTATATTTACCGTATCAACAATCAGATAGTCGGCAAAGGACAATGACCAGATAAGGAAAGATAAGCCTCTTGAAAAATTTGTTCCATTACGAATATTCAAATGTTATTTTGGAGAAAAACAACTGTTGTATAAAACTATTTAATGGATATCGTACTATACAACCAAAAATATTTAAGTATGGAAGAAGTCTTATTTATTGATTTTTTTATGGGATAAGAAGGCAAACGAGCAGGCGTGTCACCTGATGTAAAGCAATCAACGCCGCCCATAAACACCCGCAGTACCATAGGCAGTGCAGAAGTGTTACCGTTCTTTAATGAAACTGTCACTATGGGAGGGAGGAAGGGGAGGGAGAGGAGGAGGGAGGAGAAGGGGATTGAGCCTCCGGAACTCAGCTCTACCACTAATAAAAATTTTGAATTGAATACTATAGTTTATTGTTAATACATTTTGAAGTGAAATATTGTAGTTTATTTAAATCTATTTTAGAGAGATATATATATCTAGATGAGAATTATTGTTGTATATATCTAGATAAGAATTATTGTTTGCTTGTTGTTCCAGTACCTTACTAAACCATTCATTCGATTACTATGAAACTTCGTTGAGTTGTTGTTGTATTTCATACACAAGTGATGGTTCCAAAGTATTTTTTTACATTTCTAAATTTATAAAAATGAACATTCTCTTATAAAACAATAGAACACAAAGGGGTATAGACAAAGTCCGTTATCGAACTTTGAACTTGCCTCTGTTGTATAAAATAAAACTTGCTATTGTTATCATTAGCTAGCGATATGCCAATTTTGAACAGTAGTCCGCGCACAAAGCCACCTTGATCTATCTTCGACAACGCGTATCCATTTTCTGCCTATCACCTTGCACATATCGTAGCTTCAAGAAGCTAGAGGATAGTCATGTTAAATACATATATATTATAAGTATCGCTGCAAAACTCCACGTATATGTCCCACTGCTGAGCACGGGCCTCTCCATTTCTAGAGGAACGGACGTTAACCCACCACGTTTGTCCCATGTGGATGGGTTACCAGACTCGGAATAAATATTCTTAATCCATACATATATTTATTCCGATGCGGGGATCGAACCCGCGACCATTGACTCCGCGGGCGGAGGGACTTGCCACTGAGCCAATTGGTCTTCGTTAACTAACTGGTGGACATTGCCTTATCAAAATTAAGGGATTTTGCTGTACTCCAATCCACTCAGCAAGCGTGTGTTGCTGAGTGGGTTGGAGATTGCAAATTGATTGTCGTTACTAAAGTGATGCTGCTGCCTTTCTATGGTATTTACTCTCATGTCGTCTCGCACGATATCCACAGGACGGAATGGAGTGACCTTATTCCACGCCAGATACCACATCGTAATAAAGAACGTAATGCATTAGAAAAAATCCTAATTAATTATACCGTTTTTGCAGGATGTTCGTACGCATTTTCACGACTTTCACCCAGCCAAAACCTCTTCAAGGGTGATTAAGGTCGTCTGGCGTATAAAAATATCACTGCAAACTCTCATCGAAAAAAAGACAATTTATTTACAATCAATCTTGAATGTGTTATTAATGACTCCGTTTCATGCGAAATTACTAACGGACCTCTTAAATATTTGTAATGTTCGTACATGGATTTGCTTTTTGGTACATACAAGAGATGAACTGCACAAATAATTGTGTTAAGTACATACTCTTTACTGAAAGCGGTTTAATACTTAAGAATATAAAAAGCTAAGATTTTCGTTTTTGCCATAATGTATATATATGTAAGTAATTACTAAACTTGTAAAAACATTTCACAATAAGGTTCTTCTGAACTGAGAAGGCTCTCTGCAGTTATCCTCTTTATTAAATTACAGTTAGTATAATAATTGTGGTAGAGGCATACGTGAATGGCCAGTTCGACCAGGAAAATACTACACGCTCAAAGAGTATCCACGTTAAATGGCAGCATTTTTCGGTTATCACGTACGGTGAGTTTAGGGATATCGATCCTCAACTTCTTTTCCCTTCTTTTATTTCCTTGTTTTTCTACCATTAATTCCTTTTTACCTACTCTTCTATTATATAAATCTTTACTCTAAGTTAGGCATCTGCAATGCAGAGTAAAGCAGCTGTCCATTGATGGCCGTGATTACTTGCCGTCAGGAAACCCGCTTTTTCGTTTGCGTACCTATTCGAAAAAGTTATAGACACAACAAGGTTATGTATAGTCATAGACAAACAAAAATGGCAATGACTTAAATAATATTGCGCAATATAGAATAAAAATTAAATTAATTATTTCGCTGAATTAAAATTTTAATATTGATTCAAAAATATATCTTTTTTTTCTTCTAAGAGTGCCTCTCCGACTAGCGAAGGTTGGCAGCCAATTCAGCACAACTTTCCACCTCCTTCGCGAGGTGCAGCAGTTCTAGATTATATTTTATCAAAGATATATCAAAATAGTATAATCATTAAATGATAAGCAAGTGCTTAAAATAATAATATCTATAATTATTAAAGTATTTAGTGCTGTCAATGATATTGTTTTTGTCATTATAAGTCACACATTGATGAATCATTAAAGAATAAGTACCCCATATAAATCATAATCAGAGGTTATATTGTTTGTTTTGTTACTATACTGTTGAACAGGAAATTGCGGTCAGTCGCAATTTCCTGCCACGAGCGCTGCGACTCCGGAACGACTTATCACCTGCGGTGCTTTAAATCAATTGCAAGATGCAATATACACGCATGTGTGTCCATCAAAGGCCAGCCATGCACTTGTGATGCCTCTGATTTTGCGGATGTCTGCTGAGAATGTCTCTCCGCAGATATCCGCACTTCGCCACGGTTAACATCAGCTCGATAAATTATTGTGACTTAAAAAAATATTCATTTGAAGTAATGGCTTTCAATAGTGCCAGAATAGCACGGATGATTTAGTGCTATTTTAGTTTTCATGCTATTTCGTGTTATAAAAAAATATAAAACGAAGATATTTAGTAAAAATCAAAATAGTGACTTTTAAAACATTCTCCTATACCTATAATATTTAGAACTATAGGGTGAACAATCAAAAACCGGTGAAATTATTGCAAGAAACAAACAAAAACAATATTTTTTACGTGACAAATTTGATATATTTTGATAACGTGATAACTCTAAGTAGATAAATGCAAATTTTGATATAAATTGACAGCCATACAACTTGTAAGTTCAAAAGAGTATAACTACTTCCTGCTTTCAAGAAATTGATAGTTATCTATATTTATCTTATAGCTTATGTGTTAATTAGCTCTTTTGGAAAATTTAAAATTTCCCCAACAAATAACTGACTTTTCCACCTTTCCGTAAGATCCACGGGAACTAGCTAACTACTTATTTATTTATCAGCATATGCATAATTCGGAGAACCAAAATCCCCGATATAGTTTTCCGAGTCAGTTAATTGAAGCGGCAATAGCTGGTCACACAAGAAGAAGACGTTATTACGGAAAAGTCTTGTAGTGGAGACCGTATTTTAAACGAAAGTGTAATACCCCACGACTAAATGATGCGACAGCTAGCAGAAATTAAATTGTGGAGAAACAGCTTTTTAGGCCTATGTTTAGGAGTGGACTGCCGCAGACTGTTGATGATGATGATATGCATAATTGTCAAAACCTTGGAGAGCATTCTATAATAATATTTGCCAGCGAGCTGATTTGCGATGCGATGACAGCGATTGAGAAAGTAACATATTAGAATAAGATACGTTTGTTTAATAATATTAAAAAAGCTTTATTAACATTGAAAGGGCAATAACCTCTACATAGCCAGACATTATTATAACGGTATTACATCGAGAATTCGATGGAATGTTAAAAATATCTAATCCGCGTAAACAATTAAGAAGAGCCACAATGGGACATATATGTATCTATGAGGTCTGTAAAAAAAATATATATGTTTTTATTGGATGGAAGGGGTGGAAGGGCCGGAAGAGGAAGACCACGAAAAACGTACCTTGACCAGATTGCTGAACTTTTTAAGAAGGGCCAGGTCAAGAGTACCCTCAACCGGCGGGCTTGCATGAGGAGAATAATGAGTGTGGAGGAAGCAAGGGAAGTATGCCGAGATCGTAGCAGATGGAGATCTGTGGTCTCTGCCTACCCTTACGGGAGACGGGCGTGACGATATGTATGTATGTAAAAAATTAATGGCACTTTCGACGGTTGTCTGTTATTTTAAAACATGTGTGAAATCTTCAGGGACATAAACATTACTCGCCTTAGCGCTTTATCTGTTAGTCACGCTGCTATATATAATTTTTGGACGTTTCTCTTTTTTCAAATTACCTTTTTTGGTAACTTAAAAAAGTTACGAATAAATCACATTCACACACTTTATATTTATTCAGATTAATGGCTGTACTGTTATAGCGTTGAAATGATATCACTCCATTAAATTACAGCAGACTTTAAATAGTTAATGCCAACTATACTTACTTATTATCGCCATATTTTCGAATATAAAATGTAATTCATCAAAATTTATTAATTAATATTAATATGTATTATCGTTTCCAAAAAATATTTAAAATGTAAAGTAAAATTAATGAACAGAACCAAAAGCGTTGTAAAATATTACTGTAATGTGCAATTTGTACCTTGTATAAAAGTAATTTGTTATAAGAAGAAAGGAATGAAGGCTTCTGCAATTCAAAAATGTCACTTCAAAGAATTTAACAGATGTTCTCATTTATACATACATGTATGCTCAGGTCATTGACTTTATGAGTATGTAAAAGACGTACGTATGTATGGAATTATATAATTATAATGTTTATTAATAATTTATAAATTTTAACGTTTCATATTCTGGCAAATATTGATAGCCGTTGAAAATAACGCCAACAAACAGTGATTGGTATTTTAATATAAAGTAATAAATGTTTTGAGAGCTGAAGACAGTAAATATAAAACACTACTTATTTAAAATAGGTAATAGGTCAGTGGGGAAGCTGGCTTAACAATGTTTGTGGTTGTGTGTTCGATTCCCATATCGGGATAAATGTATAACCTACATATATTTGATCCAAATCTGTTAGTCCCGCCAATCGGCCTTGTACAAGCGTAGTCATTTAATGTAATGAATATTCCATTAGGCATAAGAGAAAATACTTATATATAATAATATCTAAAATACTTTGTAAAGAAAGCTTCAAAATCGTGGTATGTTAAACATTTTTATATTATCATTTTAAAATGCAACTTTTAAACCGGACTTAATAGTGAGTTGATATTTAATAATAAGAGTATTTCTCATAACCAGAAATAAACATAAGAAAGGCAACATAAATCTCCACTTAAATTCAAATTACTAAATATTTATTGACAGTTTGATAAATTAGCGAGACAAAAACTTTTAACCCGAAAAATATAGTAACAGAGATCAATGATCTAGCTAAACGAATTTGCAATAAAATAAATATAAATTCTAATAGAAAATTTTATTTTTATTAAAATAATTATAATATAGATATGATAAGGAATGAATTGTTACTCAAATAGAACAATTATCAATATGCAAAATAATCAGAAATTCTCGAAGATATTTTATCGCACTGTGTGATTGAAAACTTATTTTTTTACTCATGAATTTCTTACAATTCTCTGAGAAAAATATTAGATGTATAATATACAGATTGGTACTTAAATGGAAAATGATAAAAACGTGTGTTGGCTTTGTGTAAATTGCTTCTATTGTAAAGCGTTTGAAATTTAATACGAACTTTACGGGTGCTCGTGGCAGAATCATGTTTTCAAATATAAAAACGAAAAAAATAAATAAGGTATATGTACATAAAATTCAATAACTTTTACGTAGAGTTTTTTAGTATAGTTTTAAAAGTGTGGTTTTTATTTTTAAAAAATATTTCATCTAAATATTGACCGCCACGTCGGGCATACTCTTGGAATCTAGCCACAGAATTCTGTGCCACGCGCTGAAGTTATTACATCCGGATGCCGTTAATTTTGCGGACAATATTTTCTTTTAGTGCTGAGATCACCGTCGAGTTTGTTTTATATATTTTACTTTTGAGGTACTCCTACAAATAAAAATCCATAGGGGTGAGATCCCGTGATCTGGGTGGCGAGGTATACCGTGGAAACGGCTATATAATTTGTTAGGGAAGAAATCACGAAGGAGCTCCATGGTTGAAACTATGTACGTGAAGTGAAGGCAGAATGTTCTCTCAGTATTAACAGGAAATAATCAGTAGGGTGTTTACTGATTATTCGACCTATAACCTCATTCTGCCACCCTATACATAAAATACTCAGTAAACAATGGTTGGTATTCGCTAACCATATTTACCGAGATGCGCGCCACTAGCTGAAATAAGGTAATTATAAGATCAAGCTACAAGAACTCGTATGTTCACGCTATACAATCTGCTGTTGGTTGAATTTCGCAAAACTACATTGTTAGCTAGCATTCATATTTTTTGCATAAACAAGATAGGAAGGAAGCACAACAATCTATGTATCTTTATTCCAGTAGCCCCAACCGAGATTCAGTTTTAATTCGTAAACCGGGATGAAAGTTAAAGTTACACCATGATTTATATTAATGAGTTTAAAGATTATCTGGATGAGAGATGATCTTATTTTTTATTGCAAGAAATAAAAAGAAAATGCTATTCATTTTCTAAGTTCATCAGGTTGCTATGCCAATTCAAATGTTTAATCCCTGAAAGGATCCATCTTATAACTTTCGTCTCACCTAACTTCTCCGCCTCCTTCGTCGGGCCAAAAGCAAAAATTTTAGAGTGGTAGAGCCACGCTGCAGACGAATACTTTGTCAAGAATGGCATATTAATTGTCTGTAGCATGAATGGGCCGGCTCGCCCGGGGAAGTACCACACTCCCGCAGAAAACCGGCGTCTGAGTGATAGCTTAGCTACCGCGCTTCATCTGGTGAGCGGCTGAGTTCCGGAGGCCCAACCCCCCTTCCCCTCCCACTCTCCCTCCCCTTCCTCCCTCCCATAATGACAGTTTCCTTAAAGGCCGGCTTCTGCAAGTATCTGGTATTTTATTAATGTAAATATGTTATTAAAAAAGCAAGTATTCTAAAACAGTAGTAAAATATTATAAACGTAAAAGTAGGTACCTATTTTGTACACGAAAAGTACCTATAATTTTTTTCATAATTGTTTAAAAAATATATAATTTTAAATTGTGTTTACAAAAAATGTTATACTAGTATTTTATACTGATGAACTGACATATGCTCCTTGGCTATTCTTATTGCTTAAATATATTAATGACTTTTCAATTTGATATATATATATATATATATATATATATATATATATATATATATATATATATATATATATATATATATATATATAATATTGATATATATATATAATATTGATTTTTTTTGTCTACTTCTGTTTTTTCATCACTGAAACGTCTGACCTGAATTGTTTTCAAAGATGTTTTCACAAATCCCCCTAAACTTATGTTTATTAGTCACTAATTCATCACGATATATGCACAATTAATTTATAAATAATTTAATATAATACTTTAAAATTTATATATTATGCTATTCACAAAACTTCATTACTATTACTTTTTAAGAAATTTTTCTGAAAATTTCTAAAAAAGTAATAGTAATGAAGTTAAACAAAAAAATTATAAGTTATCTGAAAATGTTAATGATAATGTTATTCACCAAATATGAACGATACAAAATATTGCATATTTGTTACCAAATAAATAAAAATATATATATTAATAAATTATACTTATAATAATAATAAATTATATTTCTATCTATCGTAAGATAATCATGAAAGGAGAACAAAATATTTTTTGAAATAATTAAATTAAATTAGGTAAATCTGCAAACATTGTGTTTATTTATTATATTAATATTATAATTAATAGTTTCAGTAACTCATCGTATTAATTGTTTTTGTTTAATTTTGTGAGTTATTTCATTTGTGCTTAGTGACGTTTTAATTTATAGATAAGTTTGTGAATCTATTATATATCTTGAAAAAAAGCGGTAGTCGGCAAAATTTTCGCCACAGCTCGCAGGTTATGGATCACAGTTACATACGCTTCTTCAACTATTTTGCAAATAGCAGTATTTTTAAGTTCACTGAGATTTCTGTGTGTTTTCCTCCAATTTTTTACAAGCGGATCTGAAATAAAATGTTATGTATGGTTTTAAATATTTTTAACGTTACCATCAAGAAGTCATTTGTATAATTGAATCGCAACTTATACCAAAATATGCTTAAACAATGCAAAACAATTTTAATCACGTATTGTACTTTTATATAAAGTAGAATACATTGTGCAAGTTCCTCTAAGATCCTAAAATAAAATATATTTTATCATTTTCGTAAACTTTGCTACTTAATTTTTTAATATCAATAATCTGATAAACAAGATGGACTTAAACTTTTCCGTCCTATCTAGGTTTTTTCTTATGTACATTCTCGTTTACATAAATTACAATTGTAAATATTAAAGTAAAGTTAATTAATTTTACCATTGTCTAATGTTTTACGAAATTCGTCGTCAAGTGAAACATTTGGTTCACCAGTAATTTCGCATGTTATTGATTCTGGTCCAACATCAAAATGTTGTATATTTTTACTGTCGGTGATTAAATCGTATCCATATTTTGCTGTAACCAAGATCGCTGAAAGTAATTTAGTATTTATTATTACCAATTTATTAAAAAAACAGTACAAAATAATACGAACACAATAATCAAATGTAAGGAGATTCTAGAACGCTGCAAATGGAGCATATATGATTTTGTTACTGATAAGCTCACAATCGAACGATGACGGTACAAACGTCATTATTATAGTACAAGTGATGAGGGATGATGGACAGTGGCATTATTAGCATGACATTCCTACCAGTACAATTGCTAATCACTTGTGTTGTTATATGGGAAAATCTTCCCTTTGGGAGAGATTTAACTTAATAGATTGCCGCATTTTTTCTCTTCAAATGAAGAAAAGTGAATACGTCGTACTAACAAAATACCGTCGAATCTCATGGATATATTTTTGTTAGTAAAATTATGTATAATACTGACAAAGTGACATTGAGTGACACTGTCCAGCAGTGGTAATAAAAACTGAATCTCAAAATTTAGTTAAACTCGTAAATTTCAAGACTGCTTTTCAGAAGTACAGTCTGTATATTGCAGATTACGTAAGGTAATTTAAAATTACCGTAATGTTTTGAAATTCAAAACAAGAATATTCAAATAACAAAAAAATTATATATAATGCGTGTACTTAAAGAAATCTATATTTAATTGAAAATGAATAATGATATAAATGATTTACAATATGAAGATTTATCCTTACTTCTGAATCATTTCTATCATTATTCATTTTCAATCCTAATAACATTGACAGTCTTCATATTCTAAATTGTATTAACTTTGCTGTACCCAGAGTACATGCACGGGCACAACATTTTAGTTTATTATACAAGGAAATGAAAACGAGCGTTTTTGAATCCAATGTCCCGCTTCGATAGTTATGTGAAATATACCAAAATACATGAAAAGAATCAATGCCTTAGACATTCTATACGATAGTGTTCTATACACGCACCGTATTAAATATAACATTTAAGTCTATGTATAATATAATATTTGTCTGCTTTCACTTTTTGTTAATGTTTTGTCCATCTATAATTAGGATTACAATTTTAGAACTCTTTAGAATAATGTATAATGAATGTAACTCCTGTTGATGGTTCATAAATAAATAAATATACACCCCTTTGTAAAAAAAAAACGAGCAGTTTTGATTTTTCTACATTAATGGCATTAATTTAGTTCTAAAGAGATTTTAATAGCCAAACTATGTTACGAGCACTTAATAAAGAGTCTGGGTATGCAAAAAGATAATTCCAAATTCTCTTTTTTGCTGGATTGCTCGACTGAGGTTCACTAGAAATTCACTCTTCTCCGATGTGACTGAAATTAGTCTGCATGATGAGAATCGGTGTCGGCGAGTGTTAAGAAGACGAGGAGAACGCTATACCGACGTGTGTTTTAAAGAAATCACCCCCTATGTTAGAGGATCTGTTGTGTGTTAGGCATTCGTAACTTCCAGCTATCGTACCGATATAGTATTCATTAAAAATGGTTCACTAAATGCGCAAAGGTACAAAACAGAAACCCTTTGTCAACATGTACAACCCGCACTAATTATAATTGATGAAGATGCCATTTACATGGATGATAATGCGCGGGCCCACCGTTCTAATGACGTATATATGTTTATCGAGGTCGGTATTCTTCGTTTAGACTGGCCTTAGACAGACCTTAACCCCATTGTGCACGTCTGGGACCTCTTAAAAAGGCGAGTACGATCTGTCCAAATACCTCCACAAAACATCAGGGAACTTAAAAGTGTGATCTCGGCTGAGTGGGAGCAAATTCCACAGGACACCATCACATGCCGTAATTTGAGCGAGGGGAGGTCATACTCGTTATTAATTTTTATTTTTTAATGTCTTTTTTATTAAAATACCATAAAAATACTCATACTTTAATTTCACTATACCCATACCAATGTCCAATTTCACACGGATTTCTGTTAACATTAACTAAAACAATGATTCTAGGATTTAAGTGTTAAAAAAATCTAAACAAAAAATTCTAAGCTTAAGAGTCATCTAAACTAATATAATGACATACTAAAAATATTAATATTATCTATTGAAAAGCCAATGACTTTAAGGTTCCGGTTTTTTTTTTGCAAAGGAGTTTACTTCTAATTTACTCTCCGCGGTACCCCAACAAGTTTTCTTTTTTATCAATTTAATATATATGTGTAAGTAAATATGAAATGAAATTATAAAACTTACTAGCGTTAGCTGAATATTTTCCCGAAAAGGTTTTTTTATTTCCGTTTTCATCATGTTTGTTCAGTGCCACTATAGTCAAGTCACTGTTTATATTCAAATTAACATTTAGCTTTAGCACTACTGATTTGGTTACTTTGTCCATCCTTTAAAAGAAAATTACTCTTATGTTATGTATTTTTAGATTTAAATGTGAAAATTAATTCACATATGATTTACATAAAATTACTTACTGGAAATCCGAAATATTTTCATTACTCAATCCAGTTATACTCAAATTTTTAAAGAGTAGTACCACACTCCCGCTATCAGTTAACTTATGCTCAAAAGATGTTATCAACAGCGGTTCAATGGCTTTTATATCGTAATCCGGGAATCCATTGCAAGTTCTTTCTAAGAACTGCGCCGTTGATTTGCTTAAACATTCTATGTCTCGCACCTTACACGGTTTTAAAAGTGAAGCTGTGAAAAAAAAAATTTTAGTGTACTATGATAATTTACATCTGAAACAAGTTTCTAGAGAATTCATATCTATTGAAGAGATACATTTTAAACATCCAATTGTACCGACTCAAGCAATTTTGAAGATGCCAACTAGAGGTACATATATCTTGAATTGATATCTCGAACACAATAAAAATATTTTTAAGAGCGTGTATTCATGGCAATAAATAAATGTTGTATTAATATATTTTTTCGGGTATATATGGTTTAAAGTAATATATTTTTAAAACATATTAAAACTATATTACTTTTGTTATTTACACACACATCTCGTATTCTAATGAGTTTTTGGAAAGTTACTATACCGTCTTGGTTAGAAGTTCATCGAATTAGACATCTCAAATATTATTTATATTTTATAATCGTACGATAAATATTCAACCGCCTAAGTTGTATTTCTTTTAACTTATATACATATACTGCATTGGCAAAGAATGCTAGGAATTTTGTAGGAAAGAAATAGGCAAACGAGCTAGCCGGCCACTGATTGATGGTAAATAACCACAGCCGCCCATGAATATTTATAATATGAAGGTACTGCAGATGTGTAGTCTACCTTAATAAAGGATTTTTCAATATAAATAGAATGACAGGGTGGCAAAATAAGGGCATGAAGAAATTTAGATAAAGAGAGAGGATTGGACCTGCGATTTTCATCACTCACTGAACGAAAGGCAGTATCAAAGTCGCAGTTTCGTTTTTTGCAACGCTTCTCCGGACGAACTAACTAACACGTGCTAGAGAAAAAATCTGCTAAAAAAAATTTAAGAAAAACTTTTCTATAGCGTGACTCTTTCTTCTACACAACACAATAATTTGGAACTGTGCCACGTAATGTACAGACAAATTGCGTCTGCATCATTACGTTTAAATGTTTGCACATACAAGAGTTATTAATTCTTTTTATAATTTCATACGTTTAACCTTAAATTATACCACTGTTAATATGGCATAGACATCCGGCGTCTATACTAATTAAACTTTAACTGTAGTTAGTTTGGGAGAATCTGCAAAAACAGGTTGGCGTTAGGTTACCTCCAGAGATATGCTAACGGAAGTAATCGAATTGTCACGCTGAACGTGATTGTTGCGATTTTAATATTAAGAATCCTGTGACGCTATTGCCAGTGATTTTTACAATTTTCGAAATAATTTCATATCATAATAATTATCACATTCAACTCGCAATAAAAGCCGACGGTGCTAAAAATTCACATAAATTAAAGAGCTATAGCACTGTTAGTAAGGATCGGACTTACGATCTGCGGTCGTGAGTTGATATTTTTCGTTGGATTATTAATGTGAACCATTTCAAAGCACAAGCATTATTGGCTTAGTTAGTACGATTAACAAGAATTCCAGTAATATTAAAAGTATTGTTACTTTTTAATCACAAAACAAAATAAAAGGTTTAGTAACTGTATCGATTTTAATGAGTTGTAGTTCAGGTTAAACATAAAAATAACAAACTTTTTCCTCGATAACTATCATCTTATACGACGTTACATTTCAAAGAATCCTTTATTACCCGCTATCAATTGGTAATAAAGAAGATCAAATGTCAATGTCGCATTACTTAGAAAAAATTGATTCATGTTTGCTCTATTAGAAAATCATGGTGCATAATATTTTTAATTAAATTTATTTTTTATTGAAAATGTTTAACTAAAATAGGTATATAACCTCATACCTCCGTCTGACAACACACTCGAAATAAACACAAGAAAAAAAAACGCTTCGAAAAATTTCATTTTGCACACGACGAAATTTGGTTAAAGACCAGCGTTAACTAACAGATCCCCCTATGACCGTGTGATTTATCTGTAAAGTATATTAACATAAACATATTATAACAAATATAATGTAACGAATGAAAGGAAAGAACTGTGTGATACATAGGTCAAAAATTATCAGCATTACATACATATTACAAGTTTAGCTCATGGTAAACATCAGGAGTGATAAATGTATACATAAATACATTTAGTTAAGGGCATTAAATAAAAACATTGGGCACATTAAATAAAACTGTGTCTGCAAGATATTAGTCTCATATGTAATTCTGATATCATAAACAAATGTACTGGTTGGGCTTGAGAACAAAGAAAAACGTGATTTACAGATTATGATATGCTTTTGTTTGATCCGTGTACCGAATACGATGAAAAGGCAATTCGTATATGTGTATGATATTTTGAATCAGTTGAGTCGATTTTGAATTTGATAGTTGAGAGGTTTTCTGCGCTTTATTAAGTGTTAAGAGCGTCAGTATAACTATGAGGATTTTGCTTGCACTTATTAAGTCTGTGGAACGTTTTTGTTATGGAACAAGTAAACAAATAAACAAGTGGGTTTCCCGATGTTAAGTAATCATCGCTACTCCTGAATAGCTGCAATATTAAGGACACTGCAGGTCCATTGCCTTCCTTGCAGTATGGATTGAAAAGGAAACGGAGTTGTACCTCTGGATCCTTACACTTACTATACGAAATGTGGTAACGAAGTAAAATGCTTGGGTACTTCCCCCATTGAGCCGGCTCATTGCATTGCACTACCATTATTTGTCAGCGAAACAAGTTCAAATTCCATCGCTAAATTATTAATACTACTTCCAAGTAATAACTGAAAGTAAAGAAGAATAGTAACGCATTCAGTATTTCGTGAAAGAAGGCATCGAACGCTGTGGAGCAGTTTCCTCATATTATAAAATAAAAGAGGGTCACGCCTTATAGTACGAATATAAACTTTTAATTAACGTTTTATTAAAATTTATTTTTTAAAGATGCTTACGTTAAATAACCTAGCATTATTTTCGTTATTTAGTCATATTATCTTTATTACTTTTAAAATGTTATATCATAATATAACACACTCTTTTCTATCATAATATAACGTAGGTATCCACCTATAAATTATTAATACTCTCTGCTGCAATGTACGCATAATTTAAGTATGGGATATTACTAACAATAAGTTAATTATATGATAAAACCAAGAAATTATCTGATTCATATAAACAAGATTTACATTTAATTGTTCGTTACCAATACAAGCTTTGTACACTCTTTATAATTCTCGTCGAGTCGATGTTACGGATTCCATAATTTTTTTTAATCCAATTATAGTTCGGAAAGTTTAATATGAAGAATTTTAATTGAATTTCTTGTACAATGTATAGCTATATGTACCTTCATATCAAAGGAGCAAATTTTTTTTGATAGGAAAATTGTAATATTTTCTCGAATTTAATTTTTCTTTTCGATTTTTGTTATACTAGAGGGATAAACTATATACTCGTATTTTTATAATTGCCCAAAGGTAAATAAATAAACGAAAATTCTCTCGTCCGAATCTTCTTTTCTAATAGAAACATCTTATATATATATATATATATATATATATATATATATATATATATATATATATATATATATATATATATATATACATACATATATACATATACATATATATATATATATATATATATATATATATATATATATAAGATTACTACTTAAACTATTTTTTCAATTCTAAACATAAATTAGGATTGAGTTTCACATACTTTGCAGTATATCACGAGAAGATAAATTGCGTAGTTATTTGTATGTAGTACATTTATATTTACAGTAATCTTAGTAAAAAATATTTAAAATAATAGTATTTTACATATATTTATATAATTATTACCATTTAGTAGTTTTATTCATATATTATTATATCTATATATTATCAATTTTATAAAACGTTCAGCGGATAAGACATATGAAGGTATGTAGATATAATCAGTAAAAATAAAAATATAATATGTTTTGTTATTTTTAAGCTAAGCTTTTCTTTAACTATTTAAAATGAACGGTAATATTTTATAAAATGTTCAAAAGTAAATATAAAAGTAAACGAACCTCAACACATTGCTTTGAGTACATATATGTATCTCGCGGAACGTTACGGTATGAAGCTCTAAAGTCAACTAAATTAACTTTGATAGAGCAATAAAGATATCATAACCACAGTAGCATTGATTTCAAATTACAATTTTAGATAACTATTTATTTTAAAATTATGTATTTCAATAATACAGCAGCTGTAGAAACTCACTGCTTGACAAGTGCTAGCCTCAAAATTTAGAGTTGTTGCTATAATTTCATTGGCAAAATTGGTTTTGTTATTATTTATTACTTTGCGGAAATCCATTACTATGTGGACAGTCAGAATTTTTACTTGGTGACCCAAGTAAAAGACCCTTGACGAGCAAACAAAAGCAGAAAAACAATAATGTGTGCTTATTACTGGAGGAAGTGGATTTACAGGGAACTTAAACTAAACCTACCTTACCAAAAACAGCCATCAGCAGGTCTCCAGCTCCCAAGCCAGTGTCGCCAACATTCTACAGAAGTCAACCGTTAAGTCAATTGGTTTTGAATCTCAACGCTGCTTTCCATTCACTAGCATTATGGAAGCAATAGTCACTTCGTTCACACACGGAAAGAAAATGTTGGTGTGACCTCACTCATTGCCGGGAATCACGCATAAAATCTTGAATATTCTCCAACCCTTAAATGCATTGTTGAGATTCTTCATACTATATTAAGGTAGCTTCATAATCTTATTTCTAGTTAGTTATCATTCTTTTTTTGAGTTCATACGAGTTAAAATAAAGTAAGTAGCCTACTTTAAGCTGTAAATACCTTAACGGATAGCGCATACTAACAATGGAGTTTAAATGCATTGTCTATGAAATTTTACTTCTCTTAGTTATAATGAAACAAAGGTTACTGAAGTTCTGTTTATTATTGTTCTTATCTGTTTTGTACTAGAATGAAAATTTCTTATTAATGAACTGTATCTGTATTACAATTAATTTTTATTAATATGCAGACAAATATGAAGTACTTTTTCATATTTTTTCTATTCTGCATTAAAATATTAAACAAAAAATAGTGTTTAAATATAAAATAGGATAACGTATTATGTCGCTATATTTATTTGTAATAGCTTACAGAATCTTTCCCATATTTTCAATACATCTAAATACTTCGCTGAATGTATAACTAATGAAGAAGATTTATCACCTACCAAGAATACCGAAGACGTTATATGGAATATTATATATGTATGTATGTTACACTTTTCATATGTATGATGCTAATATATTTGATTGATTATTTTGTAATGACCGAAAGATTTTCGAATCAATGAAGCTAATAATCATAACAATAAACATTATAAAGAAGTCTGTGCATTGGCCTTGTGTTTTCCGTCTGGCCTACACTTTTTTCCCAGCCAGATTTCTTTTAAGTTTGAGATGATAACATGATACAATAACATTATTATAAAAACATATATAATAGAATTTTTTGTAAAAAATTTATAACATGCCCGACTTCCGGGCGAACTATACCCTTTTTTGGAGGAACATACACTAACCCACCACGCTTGTCTAAAGCAGATTCGCAACACACCCAGATTCGGTATATCTGACGGTCATATATACATATATAATATTTATTCCGAGCGAACGAGAGTCTACACGCCACCATTGGACTTATACATTTTTTTTATCTTCCAGTATTTATGTACATTTTATCACTAACGGGACAATTAATGAACAAAATAAATATATGTCAAAACAGTATAAAAAGAAGTTCAATTGGCGTCAAGATACAAGATATAAAAAGTATAATCAATTTTAAGACGCAGTAAAAGTATGAAAGACATTAAAATGGCAATGGACAGGGCATATGATAAGGGAAAGAGAGGAGAAATGGACAAAAATCGACAGACACAACGTTGGGAAGAGAAAATGAAGAGTTGCAGGTAAAAGATGGATAGGATTATTAAGAGATAGTGTCATGGAAATTTTTGGAGGAGGCCTTTGTTGAAGGACAAGTTGTCGATTGTACAAAATAAATTAAACGGATTATTCAATGGTAATGACTGGTAGACAGTAATAAATGCTTTATTATTATTATCATTATTTATGTACACAGAAATGCTATAGTATACTTTGATAAGGTATTTATTCTCATATTTATTTTAAAGTATTTATACGCGCCGTACGAGAATGCAGGAAATTGGTGACATCAGACGCCTCCGTGAATCAAGTGCAACCTTTTCATTCAACTTGACGGACTGGATTTTAAAAGGGTATTTTAAAATTCTTTGTAATATTACTTTAATACTGAACTTTTTAAAGGTATGTTAATGTTCTATTTTCATGGGATTTATAAATATAAGGTTGCTATTATAATAAAGTTAGTACTGCATGTCAAAGGTGAACAGTCAGGATAATAATATCAATATTTTTTTTAACAGCACATATATCTTGCTACGGCTGAGCACGGACCTCTCCATTTCTGGAGGAACAGACGATAACCCACCACGCTTGTCCAATGCGGATTGGCGGGTTTACCAGACTCGAAATAAATATTTATGATTACAAATATTTATTCCGAGTCTGGTATCAGAATAAATATATGTATGCATATATTTATTCCGATGCGGGGATCGAACCCGCGACCATTGACTCCGCGGGCGGAGCGCCCAGCCGCTGAACCAATTGGTCGTCCAATATATATATATATATATATATATATATATATATATATATATACATATATATATTAAAATAAGAACGGTTTATGTTATATTTTTATTTAAATTTTTAATTTATACTAAGGAAATTCAATTTAAATGAATTCCTCTAAATTGTACAAAAGGAATTTCGAGTAAAGTTCCCTTAGTATGCACGTATGTATATAGATTCCATACATTTACTTCTACAGTTACCAAGCATTATATCGATTGAGTGATTACATTGGGATTTATAAAAAGCGGCTTAAGACCCCTTCAAACGTCTTAAAAAGGTCGCTGTACTTTGGATGTGTAGATATTTACGAATACTTTGATTTAGTTATCAGACCCTCGCCTGCTTTCAACGGGCGTGACCGACACGCTTTTAAAAAACAGAAAAAAATGGATTTTGTAAAGATGAAACGTTCGCCATTAAAGATAAATCGGCATTATCTTGTATGACATGACTAATGGTCCTAAATATCGCTTTTCTAACATGTTTCTATTAAATACAATAAAACGAATTATGTGATGAGGCAGTGTTATCCTAGACATTATGACTACATCCGGCCACCCAAATTTTCAATTACTTTTGTTTTTAGAAATACTTAGAAAAGAAGTCAAACACTAACCATTTATTTTATGTAATTCTATCTAATATTTAAATATTATCTTAGCGCCTGAACGATTAAATCTGCAATATTCTCCAAGAGTTATACAACAGGTAGGTCCAAAGGTAGCCGAGCTAAGCAGAACAATAAGAATATAGTAATAATAATAATAATAATAATTGATATATAAAAAAACTTTTCTGAAAATTTATTGTTGGAAAATATATTTTTAAGGTACATTAGTAATGAATTTTCTTTTTGAACTTGAATATTAAAGGACCGAAAAAATGAGTGTTCACAAGCGATTTATCAAAAATAAAATCAATTATAAATTTTAGAAACATATTGCTTTTAATTTCAGGTGAGATAATATTTATTCATTTCCTTACCATGGTGTTTTAAACTTTAAATTGAGTTTCAGGGGTCGCTGTTTACTCCATGGGCTATATTTAAAAACAGTGCTTTACACTAATATTCTTCATATATTCACAATAGTATTTCATCATTATCATTACCAGTCGACGCCAGTCCACTTCTAGACATAGGAGTCACCCAAGGGTCGCCGCCTAGCATGATCTTCGACTACAAGCATCCAGTCTCTGCCGCCTTGCACAGATCGCCACTCAAGCACTTGTCTACACCAACGAATGTCGGTTCTCCAATAAACGTATCCAGCCCATTGTCACTTCAGTCTGCTAACTTTAACTTGAACAGCTATGTCGGTGACTACATCTACGACAAATTTCCTCGTTCCGAATTTTACTCACAAAAGAAACTTCGAATATGGCTCTCTCTATAGCCCTCTGAGCGACTTTGAGCTTACGAAGTGTTTATTAGAATATTTATTACAAAAAAAATTAACTTATGTTCTATAACTACGATACATATTTTTAGATAGCAGTGTAACGAGACGCCCTTTATGAAAAATGTAGCTACTTTTTGCGTAGGATGACTAACAGGAACTGAATGCGTGAAAGTTAAGATCTGGTGATGGACTACCGCAGGCTGTTAATGATGATTGAAATCCAAATTTCTATAATAAATTTCACTGTAATATATTTCTTAGTTCGTATATTATATTTCATTAAAGCAAGGAAATTTAACTAACGATATTCCGAAAATTCGTAATGCATTAGTTCTACAAATTAACTAATATCTTGTTACTGCTTTGTATTAATTACATTTAGCCTTAGTGGACGCTTATTTCGTGTCTAGATAGATATTTATGAATAAACTTGACCGTAGTTCTCAGTTCGCATTATAAGTTGTGTACTTTAGTTAATGAAGAAACGTTAGGATTGGGATATATTAATTTAAGTATAATATCATGAAATTCGTGTGTTGTGGTAATTTTGAATAAGGCTATTTGTAAGGATATAGTTGACAATGTTAGTTATATTGATGATGAAAATTAAAACGCAAAGGTTACTTACTGTATTTGTACTCTCTTTCGGATTTATATATTTTATGTATTTTCGACAAAAATTAATACTATACGTTTTCTCATGATGTTTTTCGTCACGAAAAGCGTTGCCGGCTTTTAAGAAAAATGTCATTATGGGAGGGGGGAAGGAGGTGGTAGGGCCTCCAGAACTCATCCGCTTACCGGAAGAAGCGCGGTAGCTGAGCTACCACTCAAACGCCAGTTTTCTGCGGGAGTGTGGTAGTTCCCCGGGCGAGCCGGCCCATTCTGCTACAGACAAATAATATGCCATTCTTGACAAAGTATTCGTTTGCAGCGTGGTGCGTAACCATCTGGGGTATAACCATTTCACGATAAGTATCAAATATAGATTGCTAATTGGCTAACTGCGAAGCTGCCTTTTCTTTGAAGTCTATAGTCGCAGCCGCGAATCTTGCATTTTGACAAATATAGCTTACAGATATTTATTCTGAGTTTGACTACCCCACCATTGCGCCATGGATAACAGTAATGGGTACACGTTAATTTCTCCAGCCCCTACGCGTGCCCAACAGCGGGATATAATACATATATTTTATCTGTAAAAAAATATAGTAAAATTATAATGAAAGAAAGCAATTATTTTTCGAACACTAGTGCCTGAACTAGAGATGAACTTATATCTCAGATCACTAGCCAATCCAATTCCAATCTAATGTTCATAACATTGTAGTATAAAAGTAAGTGTTGATACGTGAAAAATATAATTAGTATTTTTATGCATATAGGTAAATAAATAATGTTTGTCTTGATATCGGTATGTACATATGTGTGTGTTACATTTCTAGATTTTAGAATTTGTATATATGTGCTGATCTTTAACATTCTACTAGTGAAAGATCTTTGCCGTTATCACATAGGATTTATAAAATAATTAAAAGGTTGAGGAAATGCTGTCGCAGGTGGTGGATAACAACAAAAATCATTTCATCATATGTTATTGTAGCGATATGTTGAGTTATAGAAAAAAATACTTTTGTATAAAACCCCAAAAATAACCTGAAATTACAATGAAACACATAGATTCTAGTTTGTGCCAAGCTGTGTTGATTGGAGACTAGTAGGGTACTAGCACAATACTCGTTTGACAAATGTGTAAGCATTGACAAATTGGTAGCGAGTTTTGTATGCCTTACCCATATTCATGTGATTGAACGAAGATTGTTTAATCTTGCGTTGGCTTTCATAGAATATTGAGTTTTGCTATACGGTTAACCAAGATGACGCACGATGAATTAAAATATTGAGCGAGAGTTTATTTGATGCTTGTATCGTGATTCAAAGGTAAGTAAGTAAAGTGTTATTTAATCATCATTGTCATATGTATTACCTCTATGATACTTAAAACAAAATAGTCACGGTGAGTAAAATTGATAGTTGAGCAATCATACTTCTGTATTTACTCTCAATGTATTGTAAGATCTGTCATTTCTCTTTAATTCTTTTCAATATTTCTCCATTAATGATTTTTTTAATCAGAAGATACTTTTTCCATTCGACTAATCATAATGCGAAGGAATAAAAAATAACACTAACGTTTGAGGCGTCTTCACAAAGCTTTAATTTTTAAAGCATTGCGTACTAAATCACAAGGATACAAAATCTTGTATGAAGGTCCAAAAACCAATTACCAGCAAATTTATACTAGCCCGCATTCCACGTCAGCCCAAGCATT
Organism: Baronia brevicornis; assembly: GCA_031353405.1. NCBI lineage: Eukaryota > Metazoa > Arthropoda > Insecta > Lepidoptera > Papilionidae > Baronia > Baronia brevicornis. Next base: position 259,508 of record JASFAT010001473.1, on the reverse strand, counting down.
TGACAAGCTAATTTTCTCAGTGTCAGCTCGACTAAAGGAATAGAGTATAGTAGTATCTCATGAAGGCGCATCTGGATTGAAAAACAGGTAATTATATAAAAAATCCACGGAATGAAAATATTATGAAAAAAATTTCACGAATTACATATAACATTCAAAAACTGGATACGATAATAGTTCTTAATATACGAGATACAAGGATGATATCATATGGGAGACAGTAGCAAAATTGATTTATCTTTCAAGCTTTCTTGCAACCCTATGTTTTGCTACTTGACACAAAGATTTATTAGTTAAGTTTATACAGTGTAGAAGGTCCGCTATTATTAAATTTCAAAAACCGTTGATGAAAAAAATACTTCAAATTGCCACTGTGCAAACACATTTTTAATTTACAGTAGACGTCTGATTGTAACACTGCAACACGAATCGTTCTTTTGAACTTATTTACACGATACAATTGTGTTGAAACCTTAGAAGTAAATGCCTGATTTTTTTCTTCGACTAATATATATTTGTGGCCCCTATGAAAAAAAGGTTGAGTACCACTGATTTAAATGAATCACTAACCAAATTATGAACGCGAATGGAATAGAATAAATCACCCAAAAATCTTTACTTTTCACTTCAAGACGTCATTGCTTATAAAATTTGTAATATTATAATAAAAGTAAGTTGCAGGTGAGGTCTACGTTTGGTGTTACAATATTAGTTACTTCTAAGATAACATTCTAAATACAACGACACCTGTCTCCGTCACTTGTCTCTGTCGAGTGTTACTGTCTCTGTATTCGGAATACCCTTACATATCACAAATACCATCTGTTAACACCTGTGAGTGGTTATAATAATTGGGGTATTTAAAATGTAACATATTTGTTAATGGTTAATAATAATTTTGCCTTTTATCTGTAACGTTAAAACCAACCATTTTAAAAGAGTAAGATTTTAAGAAGTTTCTCCGAGCAGATTACTTCTCAATTATTTGACTCTATAAATACTTTAATTAAAAATAACGAACTAAATGGCACAGTAGCAAGTGCTTGCATCGAAAGCAGAGTCTGAGTGTTATAAGGATTTATTCCGTCTGAGTGTTTATCCTTGTCATTTTTTCTTTTCATATTTGTTCTGATGCCAGAGGGCATCTTGGGATATAGCGATGGGAAGTAGTTTTTGTGTGAATGATACATATTTTTCAGCTTCAATTACATACGTCTTTCTTCGCCAAGATTTCCAATTTTTGTTACCATTATCCTGCCTCCATCCTCTCGCTGTATAAAGTTTTTCACGCAATGTTTAATATCCAGTTGGTTGTACATAAACGCACTCTTCTTCTTTACTTATGCATATAGAAGTGATACAGGTAACAGACCCTTACCTACTTTACATGCGACATGACCTGCATAAATAAAACACGAAATAAAAATGTTTAAGATGGGCTGAAACATTTTGTATCGAAAATCAATACTTCGTGTTTGTTTTTATAGTATTATGAAATTAAATGTTTACTTTTACACTTATTTTATTACAGTTAGTTTAAATAATAAGTACACCTCTTCCTATATAAAACACATTGTCGTTAACAGTTTTTTTAGTGCATTACCAACCTTCAGCAATTCACCATATAGTTTAACGATTAAATCGGCAAGATTTCCTGAGGGAATAAAATAGATATAAATTCGTTCTTTATTTTTAAGATTGAGTAATAATTAAATAGCTTTTTCAAAGAAAAATAATATTTGCTGACAGCAATAATAGAAATCTTGTTAACTTCTTCATTTAAATAAAAGTAATTGCCGAAGGATTAATCGGTCGCTATATTTCATTTACCAGGGTTCCACCAGAGGCTATTTATTTTCAATTGGTGCGTTGTAGTTGAAATTGTTTAAGCAAAACGTCCTCGTCTTCATAGAATGTAGTATCGAAACACAAATATAATTAAACTCACTTCATAAACATGAATTTACGTTTAATCAAAAGAAACACCATTTATATACTTCTAAAAATATTATAAAATAAACTTCATATTATAATATAATCTACTCATCTTAAACAATATATTGTACGAATATGTGCAAATCAAAAAGTCATAAAACTATGTGTTCGAGTGTGATAAATTATTCCGTCGATTGATCTCGTTAATAGTAATTTTGCAAACAATTTCACCACTGGAAATGAAATGTGACACACGTGCTCGTATGCAGCCCATAGACTTCCGCCCATAGACTTGCAGCGCCATAGGCAGTGCGGAAGCGTTGCCGACCTTTAAGGAGAGTGTCATTATAGGAGGGGGAAGGGTATAGGGAGGCCTCCGGAACTCGGCCGCTCATTGTACGGAGCGCGGTAGGTAAGCTACCACTCAGACGCCGATTTTCTGCGGGAGTGTGGTACTTCCCCGGGCGAGCCGGCCCATTCATGCTACAAACAAATAAATGTGGGAAACATATTAAAAAATATATTTGTCAAGAAATGACTTTCTAGCCAAACTGGCTACGAAAGCAATTTGTATGTATGTACATATGTACGAGTATATGTAGATATAGCTTGTGGAATTCGACTATAAGGTATAAATCTATCGTAAGTTGGTAGACACTACTTACTATGTTGGTTAGACAGATTATTAACTCTCTTAAATTACTCTGAAGTACATACATATTATACATACATACATTCAGTTAAGAAAGTATCGAGAATAGATTATTTGTTTATGGTTCCAAATTCGAATTTTTGTTTCTTTTGTTGTTGTTAGATTGGCACAACTGTTTTCCATTTTGGCGCGGCGTTTGAGTTGCATCTGTTAATTATATAAAATACAGTGCTGTTTTGAGTTATATCATATCTAGTGTGTATTGCGAATTTCATAATGGACAAAACATCGAACAAAGAGGTTGTCTTAAATTTTGCATCACCAATGGAATTTCGTGTTCGGAGTCAATGAAAATGTTACAGAAGGCTTACAGTGAATCGACTCTACCAAAAACTGGTGCTTATGACTGGTACAAAGCGTTCAAAAGTGGTCGAGATGTGATAGAAGATTTGCCTCGCTCTGGAAGGTCATCAACGTCTGCAACTGAAGTCTAACATCGCAAAAGTGAAGAAAATAGTGACTGAAAATCCTCATTCAACTTTGAGAAAGATAGCCGCCGAAAAAGGTTAGATTTGTGGAAAGAAAATTCTTGGATTTTGCACCACGATAATACGCCTTCGCACAAGGTCATCATTGTGAACGAATTTTTGACCAAACACTCAACAAATACCATCGAGCAACCACCATATTTACCAGATATGGCTCCAGCCGACTTCTTTCTTTTTCCTAAACTCAAATTACCACTTCGTGGCACCCGTTTTCAATCTGTAGAAGACATAAAGGAGAATTCGCGGCGAGAACTGAACTTAATTCCGGAAACAACGTTTAAAAAATGTTTTGATGATTGGATTATTCGTTGGCGTAACTGTATCGTTTCTGAAGGAACATACTTTGAAGGTGATAAAATAAATTTGGATGAATAACAAACAGTTTGTGTATTATTGATCTTTTCCCGGTACTTTCTTAACGGAGTGTAGAGTCACGCCTGTCTCCGTGTAGGGGTAGGCAGAGACAACAGACCTCCATCCGCTACGATCCCGACACACCTTTCTTGCTTCCTTCACATTCATCCATCCTTCCTCTCACATTCATCGTAGCGAAACGGCTCTCCGTTTGTCGCTTCTCGCCCTCATGGGAATCAGGACGTGATGGGTGGCGAACCACGTCACCGTCATCTTTTAACGAATTAGGTATATTAAGATTCGTCAAAGTGAATCCCACAAGTCACAAGGGAGGATGGAGGTCGCGGGTAGATGTGAATGTCAGGTAAAGATAAGATTTAGTCTCCTTGCATAAAATATTTGTCAAATTGGTTTGAAAAATGTTCTATCCAATATGAGACGACAGCACGTGTCGTACAAGAATGCTTCATGAAATGGACGAACTTGAAAGTAACGAAACGTTATTCAGGTTCTGTGAATCACAAAGGTAAGTGACGATTCAGTACGATACGTAACTCTTTTTGACGCACTACCGACGACTTTGTTAAATAAGCTAAATCTAGAAGTATTATTGAAGTAACACAGAGTTCGAAGTCGATGACCTCTTTATTAACACTGTATATGTATGTAAAATTTATAAGTGATAGAGCCATGCTTTCACAAATGACTCGCTTCGACCGTAGAAGTACCTAACCTTTATATAAAATGAACGTCAAGTGGTAGCATTTTCTATGTTGCTTCATTGTGAAGCCATTTGGAGACTCAATTACGTTCTTCATTATTTATTCTCTTCTCTCATTCGCATTACTTCCTTCTTTCCTTCACTTATTTTCATTTTCACCCTGAATTATGTGATGCATATGTTACTACTTTGTTAAACATTAAGTAATTTGCTTGCTTGTTTGCCTACCATTCTTATAAAATACATAATAATACACAAATAGCCATTAAAGTCGTGCAATCGCCAAAAGACGATCATTACTTTTACATCTATCTATAATGTTTTGCGCGATATTACATTATGAAACTGTTGAACCAATCTAATGTTATTATGATCGCCACTGGTGATTTTTAGCACATTGAATTTATAATATTTATGTAGGATTTATAATACTTATGTAGTTTTTTGAAAGTGCCTCTTAGAAGAAGAATGAAAAAAAATGTATCCGCAAATAAAGACAGTAAAAGGTAGTCAAATAAGATTGTGGTGGTTAGAAGAATGTATTATCTATAATAAGAAATAATATTGCTGGACATAAGTTTCTCTAGTTCGTATAATTTCAAATATAAGATGGATCGGTGACCCAAGGCCCAGCCATGTATTTTATTCTTATTACTAGCCTTAATTTCACGATGTTTATACCAATTATTTGACACCTCAACCGCTCACAGGCGAGGTGGCCGTTGAGATGCCAAAATATAGATGTGATAACTTATATCTGACAGCATAAGCCATAGTCTTTCATATCCATTTGTATAGTCAAAAAGGAATAGGTACCCACTATTGTTTACAGCCTTTTAATTACCCTATTTCATTAAAATTTACTTTATCTTTTACTGAATTGTAAACCATCCCAAGGTCTTTGTTTATCTCAGAAACCATAACTTTCATAAAATCTCTCATTTTGTTCAGCTAACTACGTAAAATAAGCAGAACTTTTTGCTTTATTTAAACAACTGAAACTTTTATTAATTTTATAGCTATTGTAGAAGAAACTTTTAGCTTGCTTGTTTTAATTATAATTCTATTTCTGCGACTCGTAACTTTATAATGTTAATGATGAAAAAATTATATCTTTAGTAACATTAGTTATATTATGAAATAATATATAAAAAGAAATAAAAGATTTTCAGGATAGTTTTGGTTTTAATACTCAAAAATAAAATATCATATTTCAAACACATCTATCATGTTTTAATCTAATCATCCAAAATTTCCGTAAAATAAAAGCTACTCTTTCATTTTACGGAAATTTTGGATTATATTTGTAAATGCATACCGTTTACTCCTTAAAACTCATTTTGTAAAAAATTAATCCAAGTATCTCGAAGATAAAAAAATATTCAATAATAATACATAACTGATAGGTGGGTAATTTATGAGAGTATTAAGTTATAGGAAAGACATCTTTCACGAAACGTGAGTTACTTATAAAAATAGATTATATAACTAATATCCTTAAGACTTATGCTAAAAAGACTTATGCTACCTACGTGGGATAAAGAGTATGTAACGTAAATATTGGATTATAAAAAGCTGTACTCTTCAAAATGTGTAATCTTTTTTCTTTAAAAGTATACGACTAAGGATCACAAATAATCCAGATTAGGAACGATTATACCTAAAACAAAAAGATTTTAATAAATTTCATATCTTCGAGACAGCTTTTTAAACTGTCACGGTCGTCATCTAATCTGGGCGAAGGTTGTGATTCAAATACTTATCGCTTCACTGCGAAATGAACATCATTTCTTTTTCAGACGTAAACAAATTTATTTTTCGCTTGTCAAACGTCACATCTGTTTACAATCTATCACGCTTGAGTAATTAACGTAATCCTGAGCGGAATGGAAGTAGCAAGGTGTATGTATACAGGTGATTTTTTTTGTTGTTTTGAAGAATAATTTTATGTTCATGATATTTTTGTTACAAGTTTATATTTGTCATAGGGTATTAAAGCAATATCAGACTCCTGTCAGAATCTCTCTCAGCAGGAAACCTAGCTGACAGTGAATTTCTGCTTTTCAAAACATACGTACCGCTAAGTACTAGAGATGCATCATAACAGCAGGTAGGGACTAATAGCGTCAAGTTTTATTCAATGGGCAGTTAATTCCGAAACTTTGGATAAATAAAAATTATGAATGCTGGTGTGACTACGGAAAACTTTAAAATCAGATTATCAAAACCTAAATGTAAAATCGACATGAATTTATTAAACATTGTCTAAATAAGGCTTTCATTCCCATTCGTCAGATCCGCGTGGCAAAATAATTCTTTAATTCATCTACATATATATTATCTGATTATCTTTTTTGTTTGTCCCGTGAAGATATATCAACTACTAGTGCAGTAGTGGCCAGTTTGATTTGACCCAAGGTCTACTATTTATTTACTGGACTATATGTGATCTTCCAATTACATAATTAGTTCTTTTTCATTAACTTAACATAGAATGGTTTTTCACATGTAACTCATGAAATTTAACTGAGTAACTGAAACAGTATTCATTTAGTATTCTATATTTTATTTAAAAAGGGAAATACAACAAAATTCGAGATTATTCTTGGTATAAAAAAATATTTTTCTTTGCCTTGCCAATAGGCAACCCCTTGACCCCCTTGACCCCTTGACTTAGAGTTTCATATTTCTTATATTCACAAATTTATTTTTACAAATCTTTATTTCTTTAGTATGCTGTATTGTCTATGAATCATCAACTTCTTATTCACAATTTGAGTAAATTAGAAGACAATATCTTTAGAGTAGATATGTGTTAATTTTCTAAAAACTATAAATAAAAAAGATTACTGTTTGCCTCTACTTTTAGAAATATACTCGTTCTTAAATATTCGTTCAAAAGTAATACATGTTAATGGTTTTATTTTTCATTCCCTTTCTTATTTTAAAAATATTAGTTATAATTATTTATTTGTTTACTGGACCTTTTTAACATTGGTTGTTTTAATTTGAATCATATTACGCTATCTTTACAATAGCGTGCTATCGTACGATATAAATTCAATGCCATATTTTTTTGACAAAAATAAGGTTATTAAGATTTGAAATTTTTAATCATTAATTCGCAACAGCTGCACAGTCAGTTTGTTGTTATTATTTTATTCAATAGCAAAATACACACTTCTATGAAATTGCCGCTTTGCGCATTTCAGGCGTTACAAAAAAATTTGTAAATCATTATAATTATTGTAAAATAACATGCCTATACCTCCTCTAACAATAATATTAATAACTAACTAACTAACAAACTTAGGCACAGCGACCAAAAAGGCCTCCTAACCGATCTTACGCCACCGTGTCCTGTCCTGCGCCTCCTCCTGCCAGTTGCAGACTTGAAGGTTGCGCAAGTCATCCTCGATCATGTCTCTCCCTTATTATTAATGTCATATTAATAATAAGGGTTTAAATATCAAATTAACATTTTAGCGAACTGGTGGTGGTTTGTATTAAAATAAAACTAATACGTAAAAGGGAATTTCGTAAAAGGGAAAGTCGGTTTATACCTTATATAACTTTTTTAATTTATCAAATCACACATTAGTTGCCTTATTTATATATCAACACTTTGCATTATTTTATAGACATAACAATAGTCTTATATATTAAAACAAATCTATCCTTTAGTAAGTCTTTGATTATACTTTATTCATATATCATTCTTAAATACTAAGAGTACATTTGCAAACATTTGTTTTTGACAATATAATTTTATAATGTTCTTTTAGTAATGTATGTAAAATGTTTATATAATGTTTAAAAATTATAATTTTAGCTTTATATAGCTCAAATGTGACACAATAATGTAAATTATGTGCCGACAGAGTCAATATTTTTCAAATTATTAAAAATGGAATGACAAATTTCTTTGTCAAAATATAAATGGTGTATGTGTGAATCTTTGTCTGATCTACAATTAAAAACCTTCTTCTGGTATAAAAAATAAATAATCTTCATTAAAAGATAAAAACAAAATTTCGTGCCTCGCTAACAATATGATAGGTAATCTTATAACTTGTACTTCCAAATCTGGGTCGCGGTTAATCAAGGTGAGTGGTAAGTAAAAGGAAGGTTGAACCCTAACAGAAAGTAGATCAATTTGTGTATGTATTGAATACCTTCCGTTCATCACATGTTTGGCAACATTTATCAAAAGAAATTCTTTTGATGCGTTCCTTTGCCTTTTGTATGTACCCTTATGTATATATTTTTATCTTTATTAACAAAAATAAGATAAATAATTAATTTTTTAAAATAACTCATAAATATTTTCATACTCTAAATCAATTTATTTAAATATAGACATACATAATGCTTAGATAAAATAGTAACTAATTAAAATTTTATCGATGTAATTGCTTTAGTAAATAAGAAAAAAATTGTATAGTAAATGAGAAATTTAAAACATCAACTGTAAACTTTTTATCTTTTATATGTTATCATCATAATCATCAATGTACATATACTATATACATACGTCATACTTACTGCTTTTTTACACCTCTTCACGTGGTTTACACACAAAAATTGGCGGGAAAATTTGTGTTCGTACATGTTTAATCTAAGGTAAATGTAGCTGCCAATATTCTATTCTATGATTTTATTTTCTTTCATAGTTGGCTCATACGACACTCATGGGAAAAATTGAGTGGGCATTTTCTTTCTTTGCAAACAAAATATTCACAACTATATATTACAAACTAAAACTAAATTAAAAAATAACGAATCTAAATATATAAAAGTAGGTACACAAAACAGAAATAACTAGTAAACAGTATGTATGTATAAATGTAAATCACGTGATAAGTAATTATATTATAAATGAATTGTATTTTGCTTTAAAATAAAGAACTGAAGCTCTGTTTACCCTCAAATAGAGCTTCAGTCAAATTAATAACTCTAATATGTTAAAAACAATATACTAAAACCCATTGATGAAAAAATGCATATTGATTATTTTTGTTATATTAATAATATTAGTTTTATTCCTATAACATATATATTTACCTACGATTAATTTTTGCACTACAATTACCTTAAATGTATCTCTATTGAAGTATAGATCGTTTATTTTGTTACAAGATCAAAGAATCAGATATATTTGGTTCTTACAAGGTATGTCATACAGGAAATTGGCTTTCGCTTCAATAAATAAAATGATAATTGTTTTCGTTGTCATAGAAATATTGTTCACAAAAGTTGCGTATGCTGAACAAAGATAACAGGAGCCAATTTACTAGTTTCATAAAATGTTATTTGTCAGGTATTTTTTTAACATACGTTTACAACTTCTCTCTAGTATCTCACTTACTACGTACTAATTAATAGAAAATTATCAGAAATCGTAATTAAAAATCTAATATAAATGTCTAACCTTTTACGAAATCACTTAAAACTAAATTATACCCATATTATTTTTAAAAGTAAGATAATCCTATACTGATATACACATATTTTATATCGGCAATTTTTTTCTTATGAAATAAATATAATGTTTTTTTGTGATTTATCAAGCAGTACACTTTTATTATGGTTTTTTTTTATGGGATAGGAGGGCAAACGAGCAAGCGTGTCGCCTGATGGAAAGCAATCAACGCCGCCCATGGACAACCGCGACACTGCAGGAGTCGCGGGAGCGTCGCCGGCCTTTTAGGTACGTATAGGCTTGTTTTTTGAAGGTTCCAATGTCGTAACGGTTCGGAAAGACTGCCGAGGGTAGCTGGTTCCACAAACTGGTGGTGGGTTTATAATTATGTTTAGGTTATAAAATACCGCTGGAGGTTGAATCAAACTTTTGGTAGGTTGCATTAAACTTTTCTCTAACCCTTATATGCTTAATGCTTATCGCTGCTAGAATACTAAATTTACAGAAGTGCGATAAAGTCTCTAAATCATTTAAAGAGCTGTTTTTAAATAAATTTTTATTCAGATAGATTACCTGCATTTTGATTCTGAAAAATCCACAATATCCTATGAATACATGCGAACGAGAAGAAAATTTTAATTAAAATGTTACATAAGGTGCGCATTGTTTCAAGAATACAATTAATGGAAGGAAATTGTAAACGAACATCAAAGCAAAGTGGTTTACAATTTCCTTCTTTACAGGGTACAATAAAATTGTTTTAATCGTCTAGTTCGTTACGTTGAGTTCTATTTAATAGGTCTTTAATTTCAATTTTTCCGCACGTTTTACAAAATAATGAATACTTTCTCCTATAATGTTTTTCTCCCATGGTATTTTTCGAAAACTTATTATTAAATAGTTATTTTAGCTTTTTTTTCATCAGTCTTAATACCTTAGTTTATTTTAAAAAATGTAAATATTTACATTAAACTTTTGTGTTATTTTATGCCAAAATATTATTTTTTTTATTATATTCTTAGTACACTTGTATGAACGTGAACATATTAATTTTCATATATAAGTTTTTATATATATATATATATATATATATATATATATATATATATATATATATATATATATTCATGTCTATCCCCCGCAGGGTTTGGCAGAGACCACAGAGCTCCATCCGCTGCCATTCATCGCAGCGAAACGGCTCGTCATTGGTCGCTTTTCGCCCTCGTGAGAATCAGGACGTGATGGGTGGCGAACCACGTCGCCATCATTTTCGACAAATTAGGTATATTAAATTCGTCTTAGTGAATCCCACGAGCCGCAAGGGAGGATGGAGGTCAGCCCCAGCAGAGCCCTGCATGCTGAGGTAAGGCACCATAGTCCCCGGGGGAGCCCGACCCCGGGACGATCGGCACGCTTGCGACTAGGCTCGCCCCTAGCCACGCATCCATTGGCACGGCTGACCGTGGATGGCGCAGAGGAAGGGAAAGGATAGAGAAGTAAGGAAGGGGCAGGAAAGGAAATGCGGATTGGGGGGGTTACCAGACTCGGAGTAAACATTTATAAATCCATATAAATATTTATTCCGATGCGGGAATCGAACCCGCGACCATTGACTCCGCGGGCGGAGGGCCCCGCCACTGAGCCAATCGGTCGGTAAGTTTTTTTAGGTTTTTATTAGTTACCTGAGTTTTGTATCTTCTCTATTATCTATATTATGATTATTATCAATATGAATACCGGTAAGACATATGAAGCATGGATTGGATTAGAACTCCTTTAATTCATACAATTTGGTTTACAATGTAAATTATTCATTTCACTAACAACCTTCGCATGTTAAGTCTCGTTAATTGGAACTTCGGGGATGTGCCTTCTATGCTTGTTCGCATAAATTATCTTTATTGTCATACCGTATTAATTAACTGTGCCATGAATTTGTCAATAATTTTGTGATTACATCTTTAGGCCAATTGTCTCAATAAATGTAAACTAAATCTGCTATAGTGTCAGCTCCATTAATACTCGGCCTTCTGTGTGAAACGTGGTATTGTTCTGCCTAGACTTCCGACATATGGTATAGTAAAATATATGTATTATTCAGCGATATCCATCTAAGTGCGAAATAGTGTTTTTAAATACCGCTTGGTTTAGAGCTGTAGAAATTAATGGCTATCACACTTATCCAAGGCCGATTGGTGTAGTACCCAAACTCGAAATAAATATCTGCAGACCATACATATAAACTTCTTCCATTTGATCGCATTCAAAGTCGTGCGATCCGAATCGTCGATGACCAAGATCTCACCGATTGGATTGACTCTCTAACACTGCGGAGAGATGTCTCATCTGTCAGCATTTTTTACCGCTTCTATCATGGGGAGTGCTCCGAAGAATTGTTTGGAATAATTCCCGCCGCCAGGTTCCACAACCGCACAACTCGCCGTAAAGAAAAATTTCATCCCCACCATCTGGATGAGTGGCGATTTACTACGGTGCATTTCTCACGTAACTTATTTTCCACGCACCACCAGTTTGTGGAACCAGCTACCCTCGGCGGTCTTTCCGAACCGTTACGACATTGGAACCTTCAAAAAACAAGTCTATACATACCTAAAAGGCCGGCAACGCTTCCGCGACTCCTACGGTGTCGCGGTTTTCCATGGGCGGCGGTGAATGCTTTCCATCAGGCGACACGCTTGCTCGTTGGCCCTCCTATCCCATAAAAAAAAATACGTATAATAAAAAAAAATAAATCCCATAAAATCCAATAACGAAAAACATTTTTTTTACTTGAAACTTTACTATTTATGTCTAATTCCCGGTGTAGAATAGAGCCACTCCTTTTTATGAGATAGGAAGGTAAATAAGCAGGAGTATCATCTGATAGAAACTGATCATGGCTGCCCGTATGACATTGCAGAAGCTTTGCCGCTCTTTAAGAATTGTTTCCTTTCGGAAACACTCACCTACAACTACCAGTGGTGTTTCCTTTCGGAAACACTCACCTACAACTACCAGTGGTGTTTCCTTTCGGAAACACCACTGGTAGTTGTAGGTGGGGATGAAACTTTTATGTGTGGCGAGTTGTGCGGTAGTGGAATTCAGCAGCCATTTCTTCTGGTATGTGCTGATAAAGTCACTGTGGAATCACTTGTATTACTTCAAAAATCAACTGGTATTACTTCTACCCATGTAGTGAGATTGCGGTACCCAGATCGCCAACCAAAGGTGAGGATTACGGCAACCCTCCTCAATTTCAATGGAGGCAAATCTTAAACAGTGGTCTGTTAAGGCTGTATCGATAATTGTAATTCGAAGATGTTAATGATGGTAGCCTATTGGCTTTAACAGCTTTATCATATATAAGATGATAAAACTGTTAAAGCCAATGGACTACCAGCTATTATATATAAGATGTATTTGGGAATCTACCTTAATGGCAGATTGGCTTGACGCCGTATCGGAGGTACACGTGTGTATATCGCTTCTAATTTCATTATGACGCTACGATAAACGTGTAGGGGATGATTGAACCTAAGTAACTATGGTATTATTATCCTAACCTACGTAATTATGGTATAAGCTATTAGTCCTCTAGGCCCTAAGGTTTAGGGGGTGAAAACCGACCGAGCATGTGAGAGAATCTCGTATAAGCGGCCGGTGTACTATATTGATAATGCTATACTTTTGTTTATTTAGCATTAAACAGAAATTCAAATGAAGTTTCATGACAAACCTTTTTTATTTAGAAAGGGTATAAGCAATACCACTATCTCTTGTTTTTATGTAGGTCAGTCTTTAATGTAGGTTATAATGTATCGATAGAAGGGATATGTACGTCCTCTGAAGACATCGCGTCGGATAGAACGTCAGAGTAACACGAGTCATTAATCTTATCGAGCACTTCAAACCCGAAACTAATAATTAATCTTCTTTATCTATACAACCTTTGATACTGTAATTACAATGGTAGAAGTAATTTTAAAATTACAAATAATTAAAAGTAATAAAAACTTAATAACAAAATATAAACCTAATTAATTACTCTATTGTAATTATTAACTAGACTAGACTAGATGAGAGATGCCTGTATTGTGGGGACCGTGTTATGATTTCCAATAAAAGGATAGTTGTACAATTATAATTAATAAAGAAAATACAATTTAAAATTAAACTAACTAAAAGACTAAACATAAACTAGGTAAATAATTTAAAAATTTAAAGAAACCTAAATCTTGAATCAGTCCTGATATTTATATGAAAGTTCTTTTTATATCATATATCATTATTTATTATTAACATACTTCTATGGATTTTTTTAATGTTGATTAGGATTATTAATGGAGTCAGGCGTTACTTTGCGGAAATCCATCACTATATGGACAGTCAAAAGTTTTACTTAGCTAAGATCCGCGACAAGCAAAACAATAACAGAAAATTATTATAATAATGTGTGTTTTTCCGTTGGGTTTAGTGGATTATTTGGAACTTTAAACCAAAAACTTACCGAAAATCGGCCATCAACTCTCCACCCACCAACCACTATACACAACGCCAAACACACACTATCACTTTTCCATCTTGTACACGACACGTGAACACAAATCTACGGAAGACAACCGAAAAGTGACTTTTCGGTTGTCTTCCGTAGAGTCTACTATACCTGAAGATGCCTCGTGTTGGGGCGAAACACGTGTCGTGTACAAGATGGAAAAGTGATAGTGTGTGTTTGGCGTTGTGTATAGTGGTTGGTGGGTGGAGAGTTGATGGCCGATTTTCGGTAAGTTTTTGGTTTAAAGTTCCAAATAATCCACTAAACCCAACGGAAAAACACACATTATTAATTTTCTGTTATTGTTTTGCTTGTCGCGGATCTTAGCTAAGTAAAACTTTTGACTGTCCATATAATGACTGTCCAATGTTGATTAGAATGTTTTCTAATTTGTTGGAGGAGTATTTAAAAAGTCCCGAAAGCAGGGGAAATTATGATTATTTAATTAGAAAGATGGAAAGGTCGGTATAGTAAGAGCACGGAAAACATAGCTTGACCAAATTGCTGAAGTTTTTAAGAAAGGCCAGGCCAAGAGTACCCCTAACCGGCGGGCTTGCATGAGGAGAATAATGAGGGTGTAGGAAGCAAGGAAAGTATGCCGTGATCGTAGCAGATGGAGATCTGAGGTCTCTGCTTACCTCTTCGGGAGACAGGCGTGAAGATATGTACGTATATTTTAATAAAATTCATGAATAATTAAGATAAAAAATATTATAAAATGTATTGTTTTTCAAACATTTTTTTTTCATACAGTATATAATAGTTAATGAGCAAACGAATCACCTAACGTTAAGTAATAGACACGCTAATAGACGTCTATAATACCAAGAATGCAGTTGTCTGTCTTATGGTTAGATAATGAATAGCGAAAGAGACAGAAGACAAACTAGACGGTTCTAAACGCTCTTCCAATGAAATATAAGCAACAAAGCTAGTACTCAGAAGGTTAGTTTGCAGCTGACATTTCTGTGATATCAAGAACGAGTTCTTCAATTCGAGACTGCCAAAAACCTTGGCTATTTTAAGCATTTCTGTCAAAAGTTTATTACAGAAATTCGTCTGCAGATTAATTTAACTTTTTATGAGAAAAATCGTTCATACTTATAATAATGTCAACCCCATTATCAAATTTCATTATGATCTTAAGAACTCCTCATTAATAACCGTACTCAACTTTTTATTAGATAGAACTTATAAAATTTAATAAAGCTTAGGGTTCATAAAAACATTTTATGACCAATAAACTCTGACTAAATCATCGTCAATTTAGCATTTATGTATGTATATATATATATATATATATATATATATATATATATATATATATATATATATATATATATATATATATATATATATATATATATATATATATAAACCTCTTTATGTGTACTTTGAATAATTCTATTGTTCACATTTTGATTTTGATGTGCTTTGAAATAATTGTTATTTAAATTGCTTTCCTTAATTTGCAAAGATAACATCATTCCAGTAGCATAACGTTAGGGTATCTCAATGATAATAACATAAAAGTAGACGTCTACCAAGAAGTAATTATAATAGCTTACTGTTATTGGTACAATTATCGTAAACAGAAGCAGTTACATTGATATAAATTGAATTATCCAATTTTCTACGTAAAGCTTATATAAAAAGGGAATTTATTTATTTAATGTTCTATATAAAAACGTAAATATATTCAACTAAATAATTAATTATATAGTTGAATGTATTTACGTTTTTATATAGAACATGAAACTAATAGAGCCTATTTTATTACATTTTATATACTAGTACTTAAAATCATAGCTCATTAAATCTTTTATCTTAATTATGGCAAATTAAATTATGCTTTATATTGAAGATAAAAAGTAAGTCATTATAATTGTACATATAAAATTGAAGCAAAACAATGAATATTTTTTTTACTATATAGTATTAAAAAAATTACTTTGTTACACTAAAAATACACATGTTCATGTCAATAACTGATACTAACAGCAATATTATAAAATTATATTCAGTTTCATGCTTACTTACTTCACTGGCTCAATAACCCGAAGTGGATCTTGGATTCCGACACGAGAGTCCTCCATCTTTCCCTGTCCTGCGCTAAATCTTGCTAATTGCTGGCTTGAAGTTTGCGCAGGTCAGCATCCACCTGATCTCTTCAGCAATATCTGGGTCGACCAACTGGCCTTCGATCATGTGGTCGACACAAACACGCCCTCTTCAAACTTCCGATACTCCGATACTCGCCCATACGCCCAAGCTGACCGAGCAACGTGCCTTAATCTTGCCTGTTATAATAATGCACAATGTGGACATGTGTGTGTGTATGGTGCTGGTGTTTCTATCTCGGCGTTCTTTTGGATTTCATTATATATTATATATATTTATTTTCTTTCAAAGATAACTAAAAACTATCGTTATCCAGGGTATAACATATCTTGCACAACACCATAAGAGTCATAAGCAGAACGCGTCCCAGTTTTAGTTACGTTGCGTTTATTCAAAGATGAATATTTATCTGCGCTTGGAAATGTAAAGAAAACAATGTATATTTACATTATATTACATTTTATTTTATAATAGAGTAAGGTAAGGTAAGTAGCAAGCGTAAAGCTAGCAATTACCAGGGGACGGTTATTTATCAATGACTACGTTTCTTTCAAATCACAATAAAATTCTTAGTTCTTAATATATGTATTATATACGAATTTATTAGCAGATGTAATGAATTCTGTTAAATATTATATTATTATGTTATTAGAGTCAGATTGTTGTTTGACTTACAAAGACTTCCTAACATTGGTTTGGTGGACATTAGTAAAATTCAAAGGATCGCAAGCTCACTGCATAGTTTTAATCGTCTTCTTATTGTGGTCTTCAAATCGAAGAGATTATGGTATTAGAATCATTTTTATCGTAACTAAAATTGCACACTTCAAAACCCGTAAGATTTCACGAAATAAAATTTTACTAAATACAAACATACCATCACGTATAAAATAAAATTATTTAAAAATATTTATATCTAACTTTCCTTGCTACAAAACCATTTTATACCATATGCTGTTAGCTGAAAGTTTTATAGGCTATAACTTGAAGTGGACGATAGTTAAGTTCGATGTGTAGCTAACAATAACATACTTAAGCTGGTCCTGGCTTCGCAGTGATATGGGAGATAGTGATATTAAATTAATTTCTAACATACGAGAAAAATATAATATTTTTATGACATAAATTATGAGTTAGATATATATATAAATTATTTGAAGGTGCTAGTTAAAAGAGTCACTTCTGCTTATATCGTACCATTTATATAATAATATAAAATTACAGAAATAAAATATATACGTAATCACAGAAATTATATATGATCAATTTTTCAACAGATGTACCGATTTAGTTTCGTGTATGTATGTTTATAAGATGTGTAAGATATTATTCACATCAATTGTTCAATGGAAGATACAAAGTTACGACATACAGATCGTCAGGCCAAGCCTTACCAACGGAACTAATGTATGTATACTATATTGCTGGTTTACCATAATGTGGTAACTTGAACGAAAATCTGATAAAGAATTTGTTTTTCCTATTTCTTCGTATACTTTTGAAACTTCATTAATTTACATTAAAAGTTATAATATGGTTAATCATAGTTATCACTAGAATATGTCAGGAATTGTTTTTTGTGTTAGTTTCTTTATTTCTGTATGAATTTCGTTTTCAACTACACAAAAATACTGATAATGGATTTTGATATTTTTGGCATAGTAATAATCAATACCTTTAAGTTTTATATAGATTATTTTTATCGCGGAAAAAATGTGCTCGAGCATTCGGGATAAAGAGTGGTATGAAAATTCTACCAATCTTGATGATAATGTATATTTTGATCATTTGTACCATTACTATAGGCCTTCTTTTCAAGAGTATCATAAAATTGAAATTTTCAATAACGAATTTCCGATAAAGATTTTTCCGACATTACATTCACATGGACCTTTTTAACAAGGGCAACATATTGCTTGAAAGCATATATAATAATTTTAGATAAAAGAGACCCGGATTGTTAACCCGAAAAATTTTAATAAATTCAACCTGTAGATATTTTCATGGCGTAAACTTATCCGAACCGATAAAATATAATAATTTTCACCTATAACTCCTTATTGAAATTCGAGATTTTTCTTAGAATGTCTTATGTGTACAGACCTAGTTTATATATTATTTGATAATATTAGGCACTATGAGTAAAAAAGATTGTTAAATGTCACAAAAGTTATAATGTGTTAAAATTCCTCTGAGAGAAACAGCACAAATATGACTTATCTTTTTTCCATTCTTAACATCATACGAGTAATAATTAAAGCTGCAACATGAGTATATTCACCGTAAAAAAAGTATCTTACAAAACACGAAGAACTCTTAACAATTTTTTTTTATTTATAACCAAATTTTCTCACTTTGCGAGTAAAAGTTTATGAAACTTTGTTAAATTTTCTTGAGTTTGGACTTTTGCTAGAATACCGAAATACGCACTTCAGATATATTCTTTTAATATGTTTTGTATTTTTTAATAAATTTCAGGTTATTATACTTTATTTATTTTATAGTATTGAGTTGATGACAATAACCTGATATAAATATTAATATTCACCTTTTACATATCTTTCTGATATGTGAATTTCTGACATGGCCCAAAAGTGTCTTTTGGTTACAATGAATGTGCAGAAAAATGGCTTACGCTTATAATTTAATTAAAAAATGTGGCGATAATTATTGTTTTGCTTGTATGTCAGCAGAACTCTAGAACAAACATCGCAACATAAATAATAATTGTGTTGATTTGCAATCATGTCCATCGACATTTTTGTTATAAATATTTTTTTCAATTATAGGGATGACCGTATCGTAACGTTTTTCTGTAACCATTTGTAACCAATTTTAAATATCAAATGATTTTTTGAACTATTATTTTTCATAATCATCAGACCTATCTACATACTTCAAGCAAGTTGATTTACGCAAAATACGACAATCGAACAATACGCAAAATTGACCAATTGAGTCGGTCGCATAGTCGCGAGCCTAGTAGTAGTAATAGTAGCGCGCATAGTACTGCCCTTCGTCTGCGCTGGAACACACAATACGTAGTGTTACAATGATAACAGTTATCAAATATAAAGAATCAAAGAATTACCATTTTTGTCTTAAATATTTTGGGATGCATTATAGACTGGCATTGATAAGGTGTTTGCCCTTGTTCAAAAACAGGTTTTTAAAGTGCCTGATGCATATTTTTAGCAAAACTAAAAAGCGTTGATATATTATTTTTTTTAAAAAAAGAGTTTTTGTTACGTTATTACCAATCTATCAATCATCAATATCAAGTTCTAAGAACTTGAAGTTCTTAGAACTTGATAGATACTGATAAATAAACTACATAGCCGATAGATATGATTGCCGTAAAAATTATAATTGCACATTCATTCATGGTACCAAGGCAACGATCCATTCAAAATTCGGTCATGTCATTTTTAATATTCTGTCGATTAAATAGTTTATAGTTCTCGTTTAATTATTAATTAAACTACTTCTTTCAATATTGTCCTAAATTTGCTTCAACATCACAACTAAAGTCAAATATAATTTTAAAGACGACCAATTGGGTTAGTGGCGGGGCCTTCCGCCCGCGGAGTCAATGGTCGCGGGTTTGATACCCGCATCGGAATAAATATGATATATGTATAGATTACAAATATTTATTCTGAGTCCGGTAACCCCACTTATCCGCATTGGACAAGCGTGATAGGTTAACGTCCGTTCCTCTAGAAATGGAGAGGCTCGTGTTCAGCAGTGGGACTTACAGACCGCAAAAATATTCTTTGATAAAATAATTTCTTTTATAGGTTTTTATTATTATATTATAGCAATTCTTTTATAGGTTTTTATCATCATCAACAGTTTTTATCAACATTTTTTTCAACAGTTTTTATCATCTCATATGTAGAAAGGAATATATAATATATAATAGAAGTAGAAAGGATTTTCCCACAGTCACCATAAAAGGCACGCATATAGTGAACTCAGACCTAGCCTTTTGGCACCAGTAACGCTGTTGGCCGTTTCTTGTCTGTGAATATTCACGAACAGCATTGATTTCTGGAGTTTATCAAAAGCTCATATTTTGTGGAGCTGGATTCACCGTGAGTCAGTGCTAATTAGTCAATGAGTTAAAATGACGATGACTTTGACGCAGTGGTTACAGCACTTGACAATTAAATCAACGGTTGTGAGTTCAATTCCTGGTCGAAAATAAAAATTTATTTTAAACTCTTTTTTATCAACAATGCTTCTAAATTCTTGAAATAAAATGGCTTGAAATAGGATTAGATAGAATTTATATTAAGAAATATTTTTTAACGCCATGGACTAAAAGAATGTATGTGCTTTATATATAATATACTTATTATTTTTATTTTTCTTTATTAATTATTCATTTATTATAATTACCAACCAACCTAAAACAATTTGTGCATCTACGATTATGATTTTAATCTGTCATGTGCTTAACAATAAGCGTTTGCTGGAGAGAGGTTGGATGCCGGGTAGGCATTGCAATGTCCAGCTGACAGCTGGCAGCTGCTGAGTGTTCACGCCCAGTCGCGGGTCGGTTGCGTCTGTTCACATTTGTTTACTCATGTTTGTTCGTGCAATACGCTAATTGATATAATGGCAGTCGCCGTGATGAAACGGCCCTTCTGTGCGTTACTCTTTGTTATTTCAATATTGCCATATAGTATACAGCTCCTTTAAACGTAATGTTATTATTATAACTGGTATAATAACTAGTATATAGTTGATTTGAGTGTCAGAAGAGACGACTACGGTATCAAACAAACATCAACGGCCAGCAAACGTCTATAAAACTCAATCTGTGGTCCAATCCAATCCGCCCGCCAAATGTAGGAATTACGGCCTATGTCCATCAGAGGTTTAATTGAATGATTACTTTATTTATGGAGCCTCGGCGGAATAACTATAAATCTTATCAGCACAGTACAGACATAGTACACGTAGTTTTTTGTCTATGACAATCGACGATTAGGATCTAATGTTTTTACTTTATTTTAATACAAATAATCACAACCAAAACTCTTTCCCTTTTTGCTTTCCTCCTTACCATAAAGAGTACTCCTTACCATACCATTCCTTACCATATTGTCTATTCCTTTCTTAAAAAATATCTTTCAATAAAATTAAAAAAAAACAAATTAAAATAGTTTAAATAAAATAATTATATTCTGATATTAAAAAATACACTTGTAATATTGCGAAAACTTGCCAATATAAACAAAAATATTGCATCATTATTTATACTTTTTACAACTGGAAAAGTAGAAAGTTTATTATTGAATGGGACGGGCGTTTTTTATTTTTTATATATCAATAATTTGTCAATATTAAGTTTGAATATCTTTTTAAATGATAAAGTGATATAAAATGTACCAGTTTTACAATATGCCCAGTGATTTTAGCCCCGAATAATTTCATTGCCAAGCAAAAAATGTTATAACAAACTTTCTTGTATCTACAAACTACATAAAAAGTTTGAAAATTTGATTATGAATAAAAAGTAAAGCCGTTCCAGCCAGTTAGTTGTTTTTGGGATTTCGTAGTAGTTGGAGCACACGATACGTTATGCAAATTTCGTATTGTACAAAATAGGTTTTCATTACTTTTAGTTTTTTGAATTTAATATTTTATATAATAATTAACAACGAAATATATTTATATCTACTCAGTAATAGCAAAAGCCTAGTACTGGACTGAGACAATTTTGTAACAGATCCCTATCAACTTTTGAAACATCATTAATATCCAAGCATATTCCCATTTCATAATTGATCATATTTCATTATCATACGTAATATATTACTTATCATTTCTTTCCTTTAATCATATTAGATTTCTATTAGTGAAAATAAAAGAAAAAATATACACATGTAGTGCACCATTTTATAACTGCTTCTTTGGCTTCTTCGTTAAATTTTAGTATACATATTCGTTAAATAAAAATATTATGTATTTTTACTTGTTGTTTTATTACTGTGTTACCGTCTCAAATTATTTTTCACTTTCTATTTTATCATCTTTTAAATATTTTTAGCATTTACAGCATTTTTCTAACTATTAAATACTTCTTATACATTTATTATCACTACCGATCTGATATTACATAATAACATTGGTTTTATGATAACATTTGGGATAACATAAAAATATAGTTTATGGTATATTAAAAAAACCTCAACTTCCGCTTCTCTTGAAATCTTATTGAGAATCTAAAATCAAAATAGTGAGTTTTAAAAAAGTGGTTTATTACGATCTGCTTTTTAAAACTTACCTTTCAAAATATTTCACGTTTAGGTATCGTTGAATACTAAAAATTTAACCCTTAAAGCCCACTTGATAAATTATAGTTGAAATCCTGTCAATCATTCTTATTACTTCGAGTAAGAAAAATATATGATTTCAAAATAGTTTTTTTCTAAATTACCAGCATCATTGGATGTTAGTAATTCAATATTGTAATAAATGAAAGATCTACTCTCAAAGTCGGAGCTTTTAAAGGAGGCTTGTACCCCTTGTACTTGAGTTATCTCAATGATATGATGCGTTTCTTACGCTTTGATGTGATTCTTTTTCTTTTCATTGAAATTGAAGGAAAGCGGCCATGTTAAAGAGAAAAAATGTTATAAATAATTATACAATTCACAAAACGGTTCAAGTGTTTCCGTACTATTACGACTCAAAAGGTGCAGTTGGAGTTTGATTTTTGGCTCTAGTATTTTAGCAACAAAATAAATATTTATTTAGTTTACCCGTTAGACTACCGCCGTAAATCTAGCTAAATTTGACACGAGCGCTATAGCGCTCCCGAAATTAGTTGTTTAGCGCGCGAGATGTCGCTAAGACGAATCGCTGATTTTGAGTGATAGTGATAATAGTGACGGTAATAATTATTTTGCTGATACGATGATGTGATGATGATGCATTACAAGGAGGGTAAACGACATCAAAAACAAAAGATTTCTTTGGTATTTTTAAGTATATATGAGTAAAAACATTGGTGCTAAAAAGGTTACGGTGTTTATTGTCATTTGTGTATTTATTTGACTTGATTCCTGCGGTGTCGCGGTTGTCCATGGGTGGCGTTGATTGCTTTCCATCAGGCGACACGTTTGCTCGTTTGCCCTCCCATCCCATAAAAAAAAATTTATAATGGTACTCCTAATTATATAATAATAGAAAATTCTAACGTGGAACTATGAGAGATGAGAGTTTATTTATTAATTTGTTTTATTATTATTTTTATTAGCTTTTCTTTGACCCCCTAATCTAGTATAACAAAAAAATATATGTGGTAGTATTATTTTAAAATTATATTATATTTAAAAAATTAAGAAGTAAATTAATAAAATAGCAAGGTCACTTGACGAGGGGTAGGGACAAACTATAGGTCGTCTGCTGTGATATTCCTCATTGTTAAATTTAATGATACTTTTAATGTTAGTATTATATATTCTCCTACACTTTAATGTTAGTATAATATCTATGCTCGAATCATTTATTTAATTTTAATTTTATTTTTGTTGCATTTTCAAACAATTCTCAATCTACTCGTAATTACTTCAATATAGTTAGGCCGTTATGTTATTATATGTTTTTTGTAAAAGCAATTCGTTTTATTTTTATATTTGAATTTACGACTGAAATACTTATTACATGTTTTCTTGTAAAAAAAATATTCTTTTAAAAATTCTTTATCTTTTGATGAACGAGAAATTCAGGTACCTATAGGTTTCTTTAAACACTTTATATATAAATATTATTTTCAACAATTCCTTTTTAAAATTAATTTCTTGTCCACGGCTTATATAGGTCTTTCTCAAGGTGAACTTATTTTTTTAAGTCATATCCTATTCACTATGACTTTTGACGTAGACCTCATGTTTAGTAGCGATGCCACTATTTGCCATCATTCACTTGATGTTGTTTCATTCTGAATCTTGATCAATGTTATGGTAATAAGACGAAACATGAATTATAATTATGCTTCCTTTTGATCCTTAAAGGCATGTCTGTAATTTAGATAAAGATACCACATGCGGAATAATTATTAAGACGCTAAGATTTCGTTCATCTTATTACATCCGGTTTTCACATAAAATGTAATAATTAATTACCTTAATTACGCTAGTTCTCAAAATATTTACTTACATTTGTCGTAATAATATCCATATGAAACTTAATTAATGAATTCATAACAAGCTTCTATTTCTTTATTTTTTGTTCTACAAAATAAATTTGGCTTGTGTGAGTGCACTACTCAAGATATTGTAGTACTCGCAGGGCTCGATTAATGCACGTCAACAATACACTACGTAAACAACCAATCCAGTTGCTTTCAGCAGTCCTGTCCAGTCTTTGAAACTGCATCCTGCTCCACATAAACACATGGACAACACAAAAAAATTTTAATTTTTTAACAGTCCAGTACATTAAAAGTATTCTTTCTTTAATCACCTCATTTTTCTCCTTTCACCTTTGTTTAGAAAATATATCTTTTTTGTTGAATTAATAACTAATATTTTACTAAACTTTAGGATAGTAAAATAACAACACTATCATATGAACATACATATTTGTCGATTTTTTACTTGATCGTCGATTTAACATAGTAAGGCAAATATAAAACAAAGCATAATATAAAATACATTTTATTTTGAAGAAAGCAAATTTTCACTTTTCATATTGTAAGGTATTTTTGATGACACAAGGACATTAAGCCTGAATCTGAAGGTTCGTGTTTTAAAAAAAGCTATAGATAAAAGTGAATGAATATAAATATTTTTATGAAACTATTACACTTTTGTAACGGGTTACAAAATTGGTTAATTTAAGCTCCTTATTCCATTATTATATATATCAATTCATTCAGTCAATTCACTTTATTAGACACATTATTTCTGAATGGAGAATTAATGGTCATTAGGAAACTTGACTTTTATGGTTTTATATGTATGTAAATTTACAAAAAAATATTTTAAAATAATGCATTATATTTCTTCATATTCACCTGTTCATTTATATCTTTATGGAGAGATTAAGATAATTTTTCACATATGAACAAACCGTATATATTTTGTAGAATATTAAGAGAATTAATTATATCAGTAAGTAGGAGTATTAATCAGAATCTTTTTTTAGAAAATTAAATTGTCAATGATATATAATTTCGAAGTGAAAAAACGGAAAATACCAAACAAAACAATAATAATTTGCATTTTAAAAATTAATAGCACTCTGGAATGACTACCCGCCTTATCACTACACTATTGTTACATACATGCTCACACGACACACACATAGGTGGTCTGTTAGTAAATCTAAATGAATATATGATTAGTTTAATTAAAAAGAATTACTGTCTTATATCATGAAGTGTTTTCTTGTATTGGAAAAGAATGTGATATCATATAATGGATATAAATTAAATACATAGTTAATTAAAAATATGAAGAAGTAATCAACGGTGGTAATTTATAAATAGGTTCTTTTTAAATTCGAAAGTATTACATAATAATAAATACTTCATACAAAATTGCGAAAATTCATTCGATTTTTCTACCGACATTACCATATAATTGCTTGTTAATTCAATACCTTTTTTAAGTAAGCTAAACGGAAATACAATACAGAGTGAACAAATTAAATTATGTCAGGGGTTACTACTGGATTGAAGCGAGTCCACGAGGAGTGGAGGGCGGGTTGAGTTGCTACTAATTTATTTAAGCTTTAGAATCTGCGGTTACTACTTTGTTTCGGACGCGGTCTTCTGCAATCTGTATCTATTCTCTCTTATATAGCGCATCATTTAGAAGCGAGCTGTAGGTTGTATGTTCTTTTTCCTTATTCTTGTTTTATTTTCTTTTCTGACCGAAAAAAAGCAAAAAAGACAAGTCACCTGATGGTATAAATAACGAGAAGGGAAGAAATTGTAATAGGATTGGGAGTAGAAAATACAGGAAGAGGAAAAGAATTCAGAGACCCTTTGGTTTCCTGTACTTATTATACAAGATACAGTAACACAGCAAAAATCACTTGAAGCCAATATTCTGTGAGAGTCTAATCGTACTGTTGCGTGACTCTACCACTGTTAACTTTTTAATTTATATTTATAAACTAATTCTTGCTTCTTTATTCGTGTCTCTGAAATATAAAGATTTTAACTTTTATTGCAATACTTACGTCACAAATATATAATAATCAAATTAAAAATTCTTATAAATGTAGAAATTCAAAAACATTTGGTATGGAATTATTTAAACGAGCTAAAACTTACATACGTAAAATATCACCTGGCTCCTTCCATTTAAAATTTAATTAATTAATTTACACTTTACATTCAATATTGGATTTAATAGTAAATGTTATATAAACTTTAATTTTGGTATTATTTTCCGTATAAAACAGACTGTTGTACATCAGTTTCAGTTCGTTCATATAAAGGGTGATAAAATAAATATAGATATTAAAATATATTTTGTGATATGTATGAAGCATTTTAAAAATAAATGCTATTTTCTAAACATAGTAAACTAACACTTTTACATTGTAACTAAAATTCAAATGCAGCTCTTCAGCAGGGAAAATAAAATTATAAACAAATACGAATTGTCTCCAGAATCAATCCTATTAAAGTGAATCGATTTATTTGGGGTTTCAAGACAGAAATTGTTTATTTTAATAGTATTTTGTATGTCTTTAAGTATAATGAACTTAACTGGACTGAATTAATGGAATTGAATCGTAAACTACTCTTTCAAAGATAATTAAGTAGGTACATAATACTTATTACGCCGGGGCGTAAAGTCCTGTTTAAACAACGTATGCTCTTTGTAGCGTAAATAATTCTCATGAGAATTAGTGTCTGGAAAATGAAGCGAAAATATATGAACGAAGGCTACTAAGGAATGTATAAATTCACTCAATTATGTATGGTTGGACGAAAAATAAACTGTTCGGATATTTTCCGAGCCGAAAAACAAACGATACTTATTTGTTGAATAATTTAATAAGCATGCAAGTAAAGCATTAAAGAGAATTGTTTTACTGGCTATTATAAACTTTACTTTTTGTTTTCAAAAATGAACTATTATAATTAAGGAAATTATATATTATATAATTATATTTAAAGAAATAAAAAGATTAATTATATTACTAAAATTAATTATATAATTATATTTAAAGAAGTAAAAACATATACATACTACTCTATAACATCATTATCATTAGCCTACAATAGTTCCCTGTTTTAAAAATCCTCCCCCAAAGCAACACACCTTCCAAGAACACAACCAGTCTGATCTTCGGCTGGAAGCATCCAGTTTGTACCAGTTGACTTTAGTTCGAAAAGTGAATGAGTCTGAACTCAAAGCGTAGCCCTCTCGACATGTCTCTGAATAACGTTCCAAGATACTAATTGTAATATTATCTTGTTTCAATTTAATACACTTATTTTTTTTAATACATCGGTAAAGAGTTTGAATAACACTTTAAAATTATATTTCTCTATATAATCGACGGGCCTGATACTAAAGGTTTTTACCCTTTTAGAGACGATGCGTCACATTACAATACGCATAAAAAGGCGCTGAGAACAATGGAAACTCATGATCGAAGGTTGTTGTCCCCTGGAGAGGATTATCAATAAATGTAACACCTTTAGCACCGAAGATGGACCTACTTTTGATAAAGATCTAGAATAGTGGTAAGGTGAGACTGGAACGAGAGAAAAACGCAGCAAAGAAAAAGTTTTGATTTCCAGCTTTCAAAACAACCCGTCGGTCTACTGAGACTAGAAATGAATGATTTTTGTTAGTATTTTCTGGACTAACCGACCCATTAATAATAAAAGTGAAAACAATACCCCAATATTATTATACCTCAATTGCTAGCCGTACATTATATCTTTAGATATTAATAATTATTTTATATATATATATATATATATATATATATATATATATATATATATATATATATATATATATATATATATATATATATATATATATATATATATATATATATATATATATATATTCACGCCTATCCCCCGCAGGGGTTGGCAGAGACCACAGAACTCCACCTCCGCTACCATTCATCGCATCCATTAGTCGCTGTTCGCCCTCGTGTGAATCAGGACGTGACGAGTGGCCACGTCGCCGTCATTTTTCAACAAATAAGGTATATTAAATTCGTCTTAGTGAATCCCACGAGCCGCAATGGACGTCAGCCCCAGCAGAGCCCGATCTCGGGACGGTCGGTACGCTTGTGACTAAGCTCGCCCCAACCCACGCATCCATTGGCACGGCAGACCGTGGATTGGCAGAGAGGAAGGGAAAGGATAGAGAAGATAGAAAAAGGTAGGGTAGGAAATGCGGATTGGGGGGGGGGTATTACGGTCGTCCTTTTATTATATCTTTATACATAATACATGATATAATAATAATCTTTATACATTTAGTTTTTTTCCAAGCTTTTTTACCAATTCGGTAGTCTTATTAATTTAAAAACACTTATAGAAAGATTTAA
This sequence comes from Baronia brevicornis, assembly GCA_031353405.1. Classification (NCBI taxonomy): domain Eukaryota; kingdom Metazoa; phylum Arthropoda; class Insecta; order Lepidoptera; family Papilionidae; genus Baronia; species Baronia brevicornis. The sequence goes on along the minus strand of JASFAT010001473.1, from coordinate 230,648 downwards.
TGTTGGTTTTCTTTTTCCTTACATAAAATTACTTTAATTCTATATCTTTTATCATTATACATTTAGTTATATCTTTATACATCTAATATCTTTATACATTTAGTTTTTTTCCAAGCTTTTTTACCAATTCGGTAGTCTTATTAATTTAAAAACACTTATAGAAAGATTTAATGTTGGTTTTCTTTTTCCTTACATAAAATTACTTCAATTCCATTTAAGATAATGTTAATGTTAGAATTATTCATGAATTAATATTGCTTTTTAACTACACTCTACCCATGCACACAAAGGCTCGGTCTTTAATAGGCATAGATATTAAAAATTAGGGAAAGGTTTAATATCAGAACTTTTTTCTATGTAGGGATTCATAAGATGGGAATTCTCTTATGATTAAGTTAAAGATAAAAAAATAAATTTATAACTATTATAAAATTTTCATGCATCACGTATATTAGTTAGTTAAACAGGTTAATGATATAAAAAAAAATACTTAAATAATACTTGTATTTAAAACTAATACAATTTAATATCTCGGATTGTAAATAATGTCTTAAAAGAAAACAATATTGTTGTTTTCTGTTAAGAAATATTTTCGATCCATTACTTTAACGAAATATACGCTATATTTTTAAATATAACGTTCCCAATTTCAGATTTAAAGGAATTTTATATATGTTCTGTGGCACGTCTTAACACGAAACGTGGAAACTGATTTAGTATCATTATAATGGAATGAAAACGAATTTACGTCACAATTACTTGTGATAAAATGATGGTACAGTACTTAAATAACAAATTCTTTATTTTTAAAATAAATAAAATACATATCATGTACATACCACCATTTCGTCATAAGATACGGAGAAGAAGTCAACGAAATAAACTCCGGGGGATCCTTTTTGGTGTATTTGTTCAAACAGTATTTATGTTATATTCTTAAATGTATCCTTGTTTTGTTTTTTATCTAACATCCTAATTTAACAATGTGATATTCTTAAAAATATTTTTTTAAATGTGTTTTACCTTAAGATACTCTTGAAAAATTATGTCCAATAGCACAATATTTATGATCTCATTTCTAGGGATAATTAAAAGCTGTGTTAAATTTCTACTTAAGAAAACAATTTAACCCTGCTTGCTATCTGCAATGCAAAACATATTGAATTATCACCCTGGCATACCGCAAATGTTATCCATGACGACAAATGTATTTTATGTCCCCTAGTTACGGCACTCGCAGCTTGTAGAAGCAATTTATGTGCTATAAGTCTTTCAAGCCAATGACCGTAATATTTGTCTTCTGCTATGTACTTAAGAATGTTATTTGGCAGAGTCTCAAAATTTTTGTAGGAAATAAATTTTTATAAGGTATTTTAAACATGGTAAGCTTTTCATATTTGTATTTAAGGATCTTTCTATTTTAATTTTATTTTTACTGATCCAATTAATTTGATATTTAAAACCTGGGCGTTTATAAAATATTTAAATATAAAAATGAAAATTCAATTCACTCTAAAAGCTAATTGAGTTAATCCAGTTTTAAAAGATATACGAAAAGCTCTTACTTATAAAATGTGTTGAATTAAAAATATTATTTATTTAAAAATAGAATATCGTATTTTTATATAATTGCCAAGTCTTTTTTTAAATTTGTTGTAGATAATAAGAGATAATTTAAAATCGAATCAAACAACTTCACACTCACAACTAGTACGTTAAAAATCTTATTTTCATGTCATTATATAACTCAGAAAGTTATATATTTTATATCTGCATCTATTTCTCCTTTAGACACAATTTTAGTCGATGTTTCAAAATACAATTTAGAAGACTTTGAATCTCAAAGCGGATTATTTAGGCATTACATTAATAATTAATACTTCAAACATGAATAAAGGTATCGGTTTAACACATTTATAAATTTAGTTTTAATTGTTGTAGTTATTAAATGTAAAACATTATTTTGTTTATTTTTTTATGATGTTGTTTGTCGGTTTTAATGTTTGCAGTCGATAGACAGCTAGCAGCGACTGCATACAACAAGCTAAGATAGGGTTATGTAAGTGTCTAGAGTTTTTTTAATGTAATAAGTAGGCAAACGAGCAAGTAGGTTACATTATATTCTAATGTCGTAGCTGTTCGGGAAAATCGCAGGTGATTACTTAGATTACTCTCCTATTTATATTACTAAATTTAGAAGAATAAAATTTTTATCGTAATGATAAATATTAGCATCATATTTTAAATTAAACTTTACTATGTACGACATTAGAACTTTGAAATACAAACATATAGTAGTAGGCATTACCTGCATGCAGTGTAGAAAAACTGCATGCATATAATGCCTATTGTGTCGCAGACGTGTATGTGCAGCTCGTTTTCCATCAAGCGACATGTTTGCTTGTTTGCCTCCCTACTCCATAAAAACGCAAAGCAGTTTTAATTGTATGAATCTCTAAAGCGCCATATGTTTTTGTTTGGAGTAATGAAAAGAAAATTCAGTTGCAATTCACTGTACTTCCTATGTCCTCCGCAAAATATTTTTTTTAATGTGAATATATAACACATACGGCAACATCGAGTGTGAGGTCGCGACGTTAGCGTATAAAACACCGACACCAAAAAGTTGTTTACGAAGACTGTTGTTTATTTACTGAGCAAACGTCCTGCAAAGTTTTTGTGCTTTACTTCTATTTACTGCAGAAAAAGGGAACAGTTTTACAAATAAATAGGCGCTTGTACACTTTATTGTCCCTGCTTCACATACACGAGTGATAAAGTAGTTTATGGCTCGGAGTTCTTCACTGTTTTCTTTTAATACTTACTGATAATCATAAAACTTGTGTTTGAGCACTAAGCATTGTAGCATAGAATATTCAAGGGTAACTAAAGGGTATCTACTATTTATGTACTTTAAAGTTCTCTGTTTCGATATTCTTATATATGTTGCATTACTTACAACGATCATCGAAAGATGAAAATAACTCGTCAACTACTCTCAGTCCACTGCTAGGCAAAGTCCTTCCCAAACCACGTCCTAGCGATCTTTGAATACAGTCGTTCAGTCTGCCAACTACCCTGCACAGATTGTCGTTCTTTCTAGCTGGCTTAATCCTTCATTATTACGTTTACCAAAATACGTTCTTCACTTCAGAACTTGAACACTTAAACTGTCATCATACAAATATTTTTTTCATATAACGTAGTCTTTCTTCTTATTAAATAAAATTATTCTTTAATTATTATTATGGCGATGATCATCGCTTCGTTTGTGGTTCTTTAAACAAAAATAATTTTCAACCATTTCACAACAAGGAAACACTCTCAATTACCTATGTCTAAAATAAAAAATTAAAAACGAATTTCATGTCATGTTACATTTTTTTTTTTTATATATTCATGCCTATCCCCCGCAGGGGTTGGCAGAGACCACAGAGCTCCATCCGCTGCCATTTCATGGCAGCGAAACGGCTCTTCATTGGTCGCTTTTCGCCCTCGTGAGAATCAGGACGTGACGGGTAGCGAACCAAGTCGCCGTCATTTTCGACAAATTAGGTATATTAAATTCGTCTTAATGAATCCCACGAGCCGCAAGGGAGGATGGAGGTCAGCCCCAGCAGAGCCCTGCATGCTGAGGTAAGGCACCATAGTCCCCGGGGGAGCCCGACCCCGGGACGATCGGCACGATTACGACTAGGCTCGCACCTAGGCACGGCAGACCGTGGATTGGCGGAAAGGAAGGGAAAGGATAGAGAGGAAAGGAAAGGAAATACGGATTGGGGGGGTTGCCAGACTCGGAATAAACATTTATAAATCCATATAAATATTTATTCCGATGCGGGAATCGAACCCGCTACCATTGACTCCGCGGGCGGAAGGCCCCGCCACTGAGCCAATTGGTCGTAATGTTACATTCCAAATATATTTTATTAAGAAGGGTATTTTATAAAGGGTCTATATACTTATATTTTTATAGAGTACAAAGCGTTAACATCCATCTGATCACCAGTGGCAATGCAGAGACATTGATGATAGGATTGGCGTAATAGCGAAGTGTTTGCAGGTAGAGCCAAAAGTCACGGGTTCGAATTCCGTCTAGGAATTATTTTTTTCTTGTATGGCATACAGGATTTTAAGTTTAAATGTAAGTTTATTCTTGTCATGTTTTGACAAAGACGTTCATAATATAGAATTTTGTAGTGGAGGGAGGGTAACGATTCTCGGAGGGGAAATGGAAGAGGTTTGGTTTCTTCATATCCTTTGTGAAATCCCAGCTGGTTTTTGACTCTTGTTGCGCATTAAGCGCAATAAAAAATGTGAGAATGTATTTTTTTCTCTGTAGCTCTCTGTGGTGTTCTCTCAGAATTTAATTACCATATTACTTGAGCTAAAATATTCTGTCATTTGAAGCGAATCTCTTGTTAAGCAAAAAGCATAGGTACAGAGGAAGATTACAAGGAGAATTTTAATCTTTAGAATATTAAGAAGAAGCTAAATTTAAATGGGTTGCATTAATAATAACATGATACGAAATATTAAACTGCTGTGCCAAATCACAAATGAAATTCAAAGAAGTATACGAGCGTAAATGAGAATGATGGATTAATATTTAATGGAGCTGACGGCAATCCTTCCTTAATTTCTGCAGATAATAGCTGTTGTGGGGATAATTCCAAGGAAGCTTGCGTAAATTTACTGGGTAAAAATTACTTTGACACGGAAGAAGAGTTAATAGTAAATGAAATGTGAACTTGATAAATTATCTTCAACGTGAAACCTGCCCAAATATGTGTAAAATAGATTTTAATTTTTAAAATAACGAGAAGCAGCAGTAGTGCAGTTGGTAAGGCTCTAGCTTACAATCTGTATGTCGTGAGTTTGAATATATAAGTATATAACAATCGAAGAATAAATGAAAGGTTATACAAAATCCTTCTACAACCATACATTGAGACCAATATCGTGGATTTGTGAGACGTTTCATAATCAAAGAGCGCATATCTAAATACTGAAATGAAGAGATTTTTATAGGTTCAAAGGTATACATAACGTATCAGTATTATGTATAATTACATGTGAATTTCACGGCATTGAATGTTAATTTCACAAGTAGAATTACCACTCCTCTATTAATTATTCAATAGTAAACCGTTTACTGTTACATTAACCCAAAATGAGAGCAAGGGATTGTATACAACTTTAAATTATATCCAAGCGATACGTAATTAATATACACAATAACTACTTAATAAACCATTAGATGCCTGACATTTGTATGTTGGTTCAGTATCGAAGTTACTGCTAGGAATCAATTGACCCGTACTCAATTCCACCATATATACATATGGATATATATGTATAAAGCCTATAGGTATTTGAGTGTCCCACCAATCTACCTTCAACAAAAGTGGAGGATAAATATCTATTCGTCCGATAAATGAGACATATGTTTGTGGGTTGTAAAAATAATTAGAAGTCAAAGAAACTAAATGTATTGAAGAAAATACTCTCTAATATAAAATAAAAAATGCAGGAATAGAAGCTTAGTCAGCCCAATAATATACTGTAGCGCAAAGGCCTCCCTGGCTTCTTAACAATATTTTAGAAGGGATAGAAGGGCAAACGAGCAAGCGTGCCGCCCGATGGAAAGCAATCAACGCCGCTCATAAACAACAGTGACACCACAGGAGTCACGGAAGCGCTTCCAGCCTTTAAGGTATGTATAAACTTGTTTTTTGAAGGTGCCAATGACGTACCGGTTCGAAAAGACCGCCGAAGGCAGCTAGTTCCACAGAGTGATGGTGCATGGAAAGAAGTTTCAAGAAAAGCGCACCGTGGTAGACCGCCACTCATTCAAATGGTGGGCATGAAACTTTTCTTTATGGCGAGTTGTGCGGTTGTGGAATACCATCGATATATGTATATGTATTGTATTTGTAAAATGCACTCCATAAACATTTTATTAACATTTTTATTTCTTTTGACAGAAAAACATTTTTTTATTAATATTATTTTGACAGAGCGTATATTATACCTTGGTACTACCGAGTAATAGATTGTAAACAATAACAAGAATAACTGAATATTATTAAAACGAACAAAGAAGTGAACATTGCAGTCAATTTATTTCTAACATTAAAACATCATAATTTTTAAATGTCTGTCTAATAAGAAAATATTTAAAAAGATATTAAATGTAGGATGCATAAAAACTTATCCTTTCTTGATCACATCGGTTTTACGAAGAATCATACAATATTTATAGATACCTATTTTTCCATGCCTAATCGCATGCTCACAAAAGGTATATTATGTGAAAGTCACTTCTTCGCAAGAGATAAAATATCATTTAAAACCTAAATGCTTTCACGACTTATATTAAATCCGGAGGCTTAAAGTTGGGAGCTTTCGCACTCCTGTAATTAACTTCGTTATACCTTAGCTCACTTTGATATTTTAAATAACATAAGTTAATTTTTTACGGTAATTTCTTCTGACGTTTACAGTGGCAGTCAACTGAAATAAGTTTATATTAGTAAGCAAGCATATGTTTTTAACTAGCAAAACTACACACAATTATGACCAATATTATTCTGGTTTTATTATAATATATTATATTTATATTGGATGCGTGTAGTCAATGATCCTGCTAAATGACGTGCTTTGGTAGAGTCGTGTGCAGAAATGGACTGCTGTAGCCGGATAATGATGTTAGTGATAATAATGATGACGATAATAACGATAAAATTTGACACTTGTTAGATTTCTCAAAAACGGGTCGCTGTAGCTGAAATCGCCATCGCCAAGGACAACGATCAATGAGGAAAGAAGGAAATCTGAATTAAAATAAAAAAAATGAAAAAGCAATATTTAAATGAATGCTTTATAACAATCCCTGTAGAGTCGAAATAACTTAGAGGAAGCACGAAAGCATAAATATTAAAGCAATTGTTCTGAGTTGTAGCTTTCCTAACAGTACGTCCAATTGTTAATTCAGTTTTAATTAAAACTATTCAAAAGAGGAAAATGTCATGGGAATACCTGAATTATAACTCAAAAGACCCGTGATACCCGGCATGCGTTGCAACTCTACTTAGAAAAAAAAAGGGTTTTAATTCGCATGCTCTAAAAAATACAAGACATGTTACATGTGACGTTATCTTATATTACTTAAAAGCTCAAGTGCCACCCATTGTAAAATGCTTGTATTAATTCAAAAACCTTTCCCTGTGTGTCAACAATAAAGCATAGAATAGGAGCAGTACATAGTCTAGTATAGTAGGTTCCCGTGGGTAGCGTATGATAGAATATAGAAACAAATAATCAAAGATGGGCACAATGGCCTATATGAGTAATAAAAAACAATCAGTGATCCTCAATTCGCCTCATTTATTTATAGTACATGATCGGTTATATATATATATATATATATATATATATATATATATATATATATATATATATATATATATATATATATATATATATATATATATATATATATATATATATATAATAAACAGTTAAACTTTTAATATACATCTAAATTAATGTTAGATATATATTAAAAGTAATAAAATGTTTACAATAAAAAAGACCTTGTTTCTTTTTTATACAGCAAAGCAGGCAAACGAGCATGCGGGTCACCTGTTGGTTAGCGATCTCCGCCGCCCATAAACATTCTTACCTTAAACGAACACGTATATTCTTTTCTTTAATACCCCCATGTCACAATCACGTGGGAATACCGCAGGTGGTAAATTGTTCCACATTTTCACAGTTCGTGGCAGAAAACTGCGACTAAATTGCACTATGGTTGACAGCCAGTCATCCAAGTGATGAGGATGGAACCTATTTTTGTGCGAAGGTAAAACTGTGCGGCTGGGAACAGATTAAACAACTCCACAGAGCAATCGCCGTAATAACTTCGATACAGTACACAGAGATATGATACATTTCGTGTCTACAATAGAATATATAATGAGATTTAAAAGTTAAATCTATAAAGTTTACCTAGTTATAAAGCAGAAACTAGTTGCAGTATAGGGGTCATCCCTATGGCAATACTGTATACTGCACAGGAGTTTCTTATAATTCATTGAAAAAGATGAAAAATTCATCCCATCTCAATTTTGTATTCAAATTTTATATGGAAGTTCGTCAGATAGCGGTGTATTTGTGAAATCCCATCGGGCAAACGGTTAATCTGTTTAATAAACTGCCTCAGCAATTAAGAGTGATTGACAACGTTAATCAATTTATCGTATCTATATAACATTACGTTTAATACTGACATCATCAATTTTAGAACTTTATATTAAATTTTCCTATGGGATTATTAGTGGAGTCAGGCGTTACTTTGCGAAAATCCATCACTATGTGGACAGTCAGAAGTTTTACTTAGCTAAGATCCGCGACAATCAAAACAATAACAGAAAATTAATAATGTGTGTTTTTCTGCTGGATGAAGTGGATTTACTGACTTTTCGGTTGCCTTCCGTAGAGTCTACTATACCTGAAGATGCCTCGTGTTGGAGCGGATCACGTGTCGTTTACAAGATGGAAAAGTGGTAATGTGTGTTTGGTGTTGTGTGTAGTTTGGTGTTGGTGGGTGGAAAATTGATGGATTTATAATTGAACCAGTCATCAAGGTTCCTAAATGAGAGCTGGATGGACTCTCAATTCGTATTTTCATTCTTATTTCATTTTTACTAGAGGCTCATTTATAGTGGAATATTGTGGTACTTCTTGGTAAAATGAAGTATTCTATGCTAAAACGAATAATTGAGCTGTGTGTGAAAACCATGAGTTAATTCTAAGTTACAATAAGCTACTAAAAAAATGTAAAAACTTTTTTAATTTATAAATAGGTTTTTAATATTATATTATATATTTCATAGCGAATGTCAAAAAATACAGTTTTAATACCATCTAGCAATCTATCGCGGCGTATTTGGTGTTTCGAGTCCATACAAAGCCCGTTTATAAAAGCTGGATTAGGCATTGTGCCTCTTTTTGATATTTTTATCTCACTTTTCGTCTGTATCTTTCTATTATGATGAATGTATTGTACGTACCATAAGTGCAAAATCATTTAATCCTTCGCCTTATATTTAGTATATTATAAGCATTAGGCGGCTTCAAGGATTTTATTTGCATTATATTCTATACGAACATACTCTTTCTACATACAGTTATTTACCTATTATTACCATTGGTAAGATTTATTGAATCAAAGTAAATTTTTAAACGAATTTGAATCCAAGGAAATTTGCGATTATATCTTAAGGTCATAGGTTCGTTACAATTTAAAACTGAACAATTAATTGAAGTTGCCACAAGTGATGTTAATAAATGATTTTTACAAAACTTTTTATTTTTTTTTTTACAAAAACTGACAGTAACAGTGATTTTATAAAACTTACTTTGTGTAGAAGTTGATAAAAATACACTAAAAATTTATTTTGAATTTATCTAACATTAGAAAATTCGATTTGTTCTATTGACGTGATTGATATTTTTCGTTCTAGTAGTTCCGTCTGGACACAGTTTCTCGTTGACTTTTTGGGTGCAAAATTACTTTTTTTTCTGTTGTAACTATGCTAGTTTATATTTTTATTTATAATTCTACGCACAATTGTTTGATCAATTTTCAAAATAATAAGCATTTTACGTCAGTTGAATATTGTAAACACAAAGTATGGCAGAAGTTAATCTACATTAAAATTGTTAAATAGAAAAAGATTGCCGCAAGCAGTTACAAAAGTTTTCTTTTAAAATTTTTCTTTAAGAGTTTGTGAAGAGAATTAATTTCAGTCACTAGTTACTTAAGGGTTTTAAATAAAAATGAATGGTGGATTTGTAGAATATTTAATTTTCGTCGTGAATAATATAAATCAACTTAATAGTACTATAAAAAATACTGATAAATAAATATGGGATACATATATGTATGACCTACAGGTATTTATTTTGGACGTCCAGCTAATCCGCCTTAGACAAGCTGTTTGGGTTAATAGTTAATCTCCAGAATTAGGAAGGTTCGTGTCGGGCAATGCGACATACATATATGGAATGTATTGAAACCTGTTTAACATATTCCACGTCCTGTCTATCCCTTCAATAAAAAAATGGATCACATCAATAGTCCAATGGCAGTTAGAAGCAACCCTCGGCGTTATAACACCATAAACGCTACTGCCGCCTCATTAGTTTCAATACGTCGGCAGAGCTCGAAAATACACTTGTATCTGAAAATACAAAGAAAATACACACATGGGATGCCTCTTTCCATAAAGCAACAAAACAACCTTGGTTTTGTACGAGTGGATATATTATCAGTTTTTATTTAAGTGCCAAGTAGTGTATTAAAGATAATACATATTTCTATCCTGTAAATAAGCAAGCAAGCAAGCGTGTCGCCTTATGGAAAGCAATCATCGCTGCCTATAGACAACTGTTGTATAACGTCATAGGCATTGCAGAAGTTTTGCCGGTCATGGGCATGAAGATAAATATTAAAATAAAGTAGTGATAGAAAAAGATTCATATCATTGTTGACTTATTATATTTATAAGAATAACTTTTTTATATTCATTTTTGAAACGATTCCATAACACAAAGTCCTAAAGCAGCAATTCGAAAAATGCACCTATTTCTAACGCTATTAAATAATATTGTCTTTATTAAAACTAATTTAAACTATTTTTCGGAGAAAAAGCTTATATATGAAGAAGTAAAGTTATATATGAAGACTGACAGAAAAACTAGTTATTGTAGGCTATCCCGGGTTGAATTGGTTCGTTAATATAGCGGGCAAGGCGAAAACTAGCTTTATGTTTCATTTCCTAATTGAGTTATATATGAAACCGTTAACTGAAGTTGCCGAAATAATTGTATCAAATAGGTCTTGCGAAATAACGATATGAATCTTTAGACTTGAGTCACTTAGTATTATTAAACATATGCCTATTATTTTAAAATGAATGATTGTTTTTGTCCTGGATATACATATATGTTTTATATGCGGGACAAAAAACAAATAGATTGCAATAAAATTTCGGTAAATTGTTGATCGCACTTCCATCATGGTTTTGAATTAATATAATAATACATTTAAGTTTAATAGCATACCAGCTATTTAATAGCAATCACAAACACTTTCTTGACATGAGAACACGACACTTCCTAGTCTTTAAACGGCACTACCTCTCTTTCCAGGTAATAACTACAATTATAATAGCATTACAATTATATTATTAAATATTTACTAAACGGTATCTTAAATAATATCTAGTAAATAACTGTCTAGTAAATCTTTTTAAATGAAAAATCTATCTTATAAATGAAAAGGGGTTTGTCACTTATATAAAGTTTGTAGTACACGAGTGTATCTGGATAGTTCCGAATTGCATTTCATCATTTCGTCATTGTTCGTGCTCGCCTAGCTAATGTGAAAGCTCTTTTATACGAAATACTATCCACAAAATCCATTAGAATTGTTAGCGGGCAATCATTGAATGCAACAATGGGAAAAGCCTGCAATTTTCCTTTGTTCTTCTTTTTACATTTTTATTTATGGTGTCGATTTTCATTCTATTAGAAGAAATAAAAAAAATATTCACCGAAATTACATAGTAAACTTCTTCTAATATCTTTTTTAACAGCCCATTTATTATAGTTATTACATATTCCTCATTCCTGGGCCAAGGCCTCTTCATTTCTGCGAGAATTAATGTTAAACTCACTTCACTTTTTGAAAGCAGATTTGTTTGGACACCTAGATTCGAAATTAATACTGTTCACCATGTATATGCATATATATCCGATACTTGAATCGAATCCGCAACCAATTACATGAAAAGTGGTGGATTGACTACTGAATCAATTAGATCGTTGTCTGTTAAATATAATAAAAGGCATTTTTATTCAAATAAATTAACTGCCTAAAATACAAACATCTGTGCTGCGAATTGGTATACGTATTGTGATACTATTTTGAATGTGACATTTGAAATGTACTGAATTTAAGCAGACATATTTTTGTGCTGTGGGAATTGCATAGAGAAATTGACACCAGGATATTAAATTCTTCATTTTTGAGTTTAGATTCAAAAATTTTTATTGAACTAGATGGCGTACGTATAAAATGTTCCTTTGTGTTAGGTTCATACATCGTTATGTATGTATTTCCCTAAAAGTCCACCATCTGAACGAATAGCGATCCAGTACACTGTCTTTTCCTGAAACTTCTTTCCACGCACCACTACCCTATGTCTACTTAGCTACCAACACTACATGAGAACTTTCAACAAACAAGCCTACACATTTCTCAATTTTCATTAGGTGACATGCCTAAGTGCCATGCCTGCTCGTTTCCCTTCCCATCCCATTAAAGAGCAGTATGATATTCTTGCATACATTTGATAACTCTTTTAGGCTACTTTAAGCACTACATGGACAGAAATAACAGTTTAAATTTCGTGTAATTTAATAATATTATTTGATAGTAACCTTAGTTTAGCAATACATTGATATATTCACAATTGCCGCATACCCTTGTTTTTGCTTGTTTACCCATGATAAAATATATAACTGATGCGATCAAGGTGCCAGATACAATATCGGAGTTACAAGAAGCAAAACCTTATCGAACCTTGTAAGCTCGAAACTTGTAATCATTAATCTAAAATATACCTACCCAAACAAAACTTGAAATAATAATTAACGAATGCATTATATATGGTAAATTGTAATTATGAAAACATTGAAAAAAAAATGAAATGATCATACATTGGCTTCGCTCAACATTGAGGTATGTTGGCGTGTTGCCCGTGCTTAGCGTGCGGATTAGGAATCTATGAGTGTTTTCCTATTCACAACCAGTATACAATAATATCTTTGGCAACCGTGATATCTTTGGCAGCCGATAGATCACAAAATTATTGTTATCCTTCTTTTTTTATATTTCTTATTTTTTTATTTATTTTTATCTGTTCAATTTTATAATATTTCATTATTATAAGTATAAGTAACCCTATTGTCAAAATGTAACCATGGGTTGCGCAAATTTAAAGAGTTATGGTCCGGGCGTTATTAAGTTTATATTATATATTATCCTTGAAAACTGTAACTTGTTTTTGTATCCAATAAATAAGTAAATAATCGTATGTTCCTCATTTATATAGGAAATGACATTCACCCTCCACTCTTGTCCAAGACGCATTGGCGGAGCATCCAGTCCTGGAACAAATACTTATAGGTCAACACAATGAACACACACATTGAACTATTTATCCCGATGCGGGTATTAAAACTGTGACCACTGACTCCGAAGGAAGGAAAGCTGCGCCACTGTGCCAATTAGGTGTACCGATTTAAATAATGCAATTTACACGACGGGGCTACATTTATTGTTTCATAACTGAACTGAAAAAACATATAATATTTTCAAACATAGGCATTTAATTTCTATGAACAATAACGGATTAACTAGAACACGGTGGAATGCACGCACTGAATAGAAATGTTGGTTTATAGAGCAACAATAAGAGACTGTGTTTATTGATGAAAAATATCTCATCCTGTCATGTGTAAGTAACATAAATAAACGTAATCGTAAAAATTCCTCTAATATGATAAGTGTTTGAATTTATTTGTTAATAACATCGTTAATAATATAAACTTTTTTGGCACAGTGGCGGGGCTCTCCGCCACACAATGGTCACGGGTTCGATTCCCGCATCAGAATAAATATATAAATATATCGATTTTTAAATATTTATTCCGAGTCTAGTCCCCCACCCAATCCGCATTTCCGTTTTTTCCCTTTCCTTTCTTCTATGATTCTTCTAAATATTTATATGGTTTACTTCGAGTCTGATAACGCCCCCAATCCGCATTTCCTTTCCTGCCCCTTCCTTTCTTCTCTATCCTTTCCCTTCCTCTCCGCCTGCTGTGCCAAAGGATGCGTGGCTAAGGGCGAGCTTAGTCGCAAGCGTGCCGACCGTCCTGAGATCAGGCTCCCCCGGGTACTATGGTGCCATGCAGGGCTCCGCTGGGGCTGACCTCCATCCTCCTTTGCGGCTCGTGGGATTTACTAAGACGAATTTAATATACCTAATTTGTTGAAAAATGACGGCAATGTGGTCCGGACCAATGGAGAGCCGTTTCGCTGCGATGAATGGTAGCGGATGGAGCTCTGTGGTCTCTGCCAACACCTGCGGGAAATAGGCATGAATATATATATAAATATATATATATATATATATATATATATATATATATATATATATATATATATATATATATATATATATAGAACAATTGTAACTTGTAAACTTACTTAGCATACTTTTATTTTCCAATGTTAATTTACTTTTATTAGACCGATTTAATATCATTTAACATGTTCCATTTATGTTTCATTTATGGTATCATTGTGTACCGTTTTTGGTACACGTGACCTGAAGGTAAAGTTTAACGTGTACCATAAATGGTATATATAGGTCGCACGGAACAAGCTAAAAAACCATAATTGTTATACTATAATTTAAAATGACATTATTTCAAAATGAGAAATTTTATTATACTGTGAAGTTCTCTGAGGTGAATGCGATGGTTGTTTGTTGAATAAATTACCACTCAGATCCACCAACAGTTATTTAATAATTGTTATTACAATTACATTGATATTAAATTATAAATTCACAAGTGATCTACAACAAACGTACGGAATACAGTGTTAATTACAAAACTAATAAATCGTGGAGTCCGCTACAATACTGTCATGAAACTTGAAATATAACAATTGGAAAACTCTGAATATTATTATACTTGACTTTGAAAGTAGCTCAGTGGTGAAGTGAAGGCTTTTGAACTCAATACTCGCTAGTTTAAGTTAAATATATGTATCGTGTGGATGGAAGAGGATGTCCTGCCAAACCACCTTGGAAAAGCTCCGCGCCCAACAGTGGGTCAGATACAGGCCGTATTATTAATATTACATTCAAATTTGCAATTTTTATATTTCTTCTCTTTGTAGACTCAAAATGGCCTTACAGCGAACAACGCTATTCCACTTTGTTTTCAAGTTTCTTGTTAATACGGAAAATCTAATATTCTTGATGTCATCTTGTCGTCTCTTTTTTTTTTAAAAATTATATTTTTTTCCTTAGAGAATACTTACTATAATTTGTAAGGGGAACAGTGAGAATTTTACAACTTAAGATTTACAAACTTCAATAATCGGACTTACTATAAAGTTGATGTACTTTTTTTTGCTAGTAAATACTGATAGATATTTATCGCATTCTTACCGCACGCATCAAAAATATGAATAGAAGAAGGCCAAAGAGTCTTTGTTAACCAATCTAAATGTATGAAGTTGAAAGCTCTAAAAGCATTTTTATGTCTTCTATCCGTAGATAAACTAAAAGTTTTTAAAAGCGATTTTATATCGATAAGAAATTTCACAAAGATCCGCATTTACTTATCATGAATAAAGTATGAAGGCTAAGTAACGATATTAATATAAAAAAATATTGCTTTTCTTTTCCTGCACCATTGTACATTTGTAGTTACATTTTAACTTATTAGTATTATTACATTTGTTTTGTTAGAATAACCAAATGTTGAAATACCTAAATGGCTCTGCGGTGGATTCAAGTCCCGCATAGAGATAT
Source organism: Baronia brevicornis (assembly GCA_031353405.1). Taxonomy (NCBI): domain Eukaryota; kingdom Metazoa; phylum Arthropoda; class Insecta; order Lepidoptera; family Papilionidae; genus Baronia; species Baronia brevicornis. The sequence goes on along the minus strand of JASFAT010001473.1, from coordinate 214,965 downwards.
AAATATATATGTATAGTCTGCGGGTGTATATTTATGAATATACCGCCAATATCCCTTGAACCATAATGACCATTGATGTCTAACCTCACAGACATTAGGATACCCCGTGCCCAACAAAGATAATAAGTGAGCTTCTAAAACAGAATGTTACATTACTTCGTTAATGCTCTGTATGATTACCACAAAACTAGCGGGTGTATAGAGTATAGTGCAATTTCTGCATAAGCGACTCAAGAAAATATTTTCGATTTCTAACGCAGCTAACAGAAATATTGATTAACATAACCGAAGTAGAAAAGTAGTCAAAGACACAACGAACATGTAAAAAATGAAACCCTTAATTCAAAACATGAGATGATGATGATGATGATTACATAGGAATATAAGCACTAACCAAATATTATCTATAATAGGGTTTTTGAAATAGTTGGAAACTATGAATTGAAATGCGGGTTTTATTTAACAGATTATCACACTTACATATACTTACTACTATTTAGTTAAAAGATAATAAACAATAATTACTATTCAATCAAAATATATAGATCTGTTTTGGTGCTTCAAACAATAAAGTTTACAAAAAAATAAGAAGTATATATGTTTTTACCTTAGATATTTATACATTGTTTTTACCTTAGATAATACTTTTCTATGGCATAGTAAAGCAAATAATTAGGCCTGTCACCTGATGAAAGCAATCTATGACTCCCATACACGTCTACAACACAAGTATGGCAGAAACGTTGTCGGTCTGTGAAAAATATATAAACTTATTTTTTGAAAGTTCTAATATCGTACTGGTTCAAAATTCGCTACAGAATGGTGACGATAAAAGTTACGGGAATAAAGCTAGATTTATTCGTTACTAGATCGCCACTCATCCAGGTGGAAGGGATCAGTAATAAAAGAATTGCAAGTGTAAAATAAAAAATATTTTTGTAGTCAGGTGAAATGGATAGCTCTTTCTCTGCTTCATAGAGTGAGTAAATACATATGTTCTGCAAAATTACGCGATATAAAATAATAAACATTGCATGATATTGATACGGGGAGGTACTTTTGAATTCACTATGTGAACATGCAGTTAATTGTGATTCAACATTCATTTTGCCGGGAAGTGGTATTCTTGGTTAATTTATAATTTATGTACGAATTAAATTTACTGAAATTAACATATTAACTATAGCTTTCCAATATATAAAACGAAATTAATAATGCTATCTATATTCACAAATTAACTGTACAAATACAAAAAACTTCACTGACCCGACTTGCCTAACTCTTTTTCATTTTCTTCTACTTGTTTCTTCCTTCACTTCCTCTACCTACTTATTAATATATTTATGCGATCTCATTGTAATATATGTTTTATTGCCCGTGCTTTTTTCGACGTCGTTTTTAAAGAAATTATTCTATTTTTGTATTATTTGGAGTCTTTGCTACTTTTATTTTATGTATACTAGTATCCCCAATACTCCAGACATTCCGGGTCGTAGATGGGTGACTATTTGTGGTAAATTTAAATGTGACCATTTAAATGTTTCCGGCGCCTTAGAAGACATGTTTAGGTATGGATATTAAGTATTGCAATGGTTCTTAAACCACATTAAATACCAATAGCTTGATTATTATCATCCTTAGAACTACAACCATAACTGGACATTGGACTCTCTCAAAATTGAAAGTAGTTACCGTAATATAGTTATAGATTGGGTATAGCAGATTTATTTTTATTCCTCAAGTAGACGCTGTTAGAGTAAGACCCCAGGGCCCCAGATGTAACTTATTTTCTGAAAGACGAAATATGTGGAATGTAGTAGTGTCTCTATAAATATAATATATCGGCCAATTTCCCGGTACCAACCGCAAAAGATGATTAAAAATTGGACTAACTTCACTTAAAGTCTGAAGATTGATTTTTGTATATGATTTGTAGAATATTATTATAAAATAATAGCACTACTAATAATAACACTGCCAGACACTACCCGTTGACCATAACTTTCGCCAGACATTTTAAAGGTTCCAAAAAATAAATGAACTTTACTTATTTTCTGATGCTTGAGTTTTATATATATTATTCAAGGGACTATTTAAAAACTATACACAACCAGCCACCAATAACCAAATATCCTCCCGGGAACAAAAAACATTTGTTATAGTGATCAATTTCTATGCCAAGAACCACGCTGTAATATTTTTTTACTACAATACTATTATATTGGTATTTTGTGAATCTAGGGTTTAAAAATATTTTTTATCATTTTTATTTCCTTCAAGACTATATAACAATACGTAAGCAATTCGTAAGCTTCTCCTCAATTTCATAACTAAAAGAGGCTACCGGAAAAATTATCCATCAGGACCATATGGCGTCGTAATTTGAATGTATCCTACGTTAGTCGTATATCACACAGGTCATCGCTTTTATTAAACGGTTTATACAGGATAATGATGATTGGAAAAATACAAATAATTCCTCTAAAACTTTATACATAAGTTCATTAGAGGATGTACTATTCATAATTACTTCCGTATCAAAATATGTATATTTTTTAATAAGATGAAATTTTACAACTATATCATATATGTAAAATATATATTTTACATATATGATAGTATGCACAATGTTCAAGTTCTTATTAGATTCTGTATCTAATCATCATCAATCAATCGAGATATATATATATATATATATATATATATATATATATATATATATATATATATATATATATATATATATATATACATATATCGATGCGGGAATTTAACCAGCGACCATTGACTCCGTGGGCGGAGGGCCGCGCCACTGAGCCAATCGGTCGTTTAAATCGGAAGTTTAAATTTTTTATTCGTTTTATATTGTCTTTGGTTGCCTTCTAAATAAACGCCAAAACTCAGTCGGTGTGGGGATTTTATTCTAATTTGAACCAACATCGACGCCGATATATACATTAGTTGCCCAATGAGTGACGATATAACAATTAACAAAATAGCCAAGTGTATTATATTGACTTATTAGAGAGGAAAGTTATTTATTCATTATATACGAGTAAATGTACATAATAATTATTGCGAATAATACGAATTAGTTTATATCTTATGTTTTGTTGATACATTTATTTATTTTTACTTAAATATATATTGTTTTATATGCTATGCAAGAACTGAAGTACATATACCTAGTCTTGCCATAAATATTGTAACAAAGAAAAAAATATTTTTTTAATTGCAAATAACATTTATTACTTTTAAAGTGTGTTACTTTAATACATAAATATAAGACAATTAAAAATATAAAAAGCTTATTCGAAGTGGTCTCCATTGGCTGCAATACAGTCCTTTAAACGTTGAGGCCAGTTATCAATAGAAACACGCACTCTTTTTATGGGAAAATTCTCCACTGCCAATGGTATGGATTGTTTTAGAGATTCCAAATTATCATGGCGTTTAGAGCAAGCCGTACTCTCTAAAACTGACCATAAATCATAATCCAGCGGATTAAGATCGGGACTAGACGACGGCCAGTCTTCAACTTTGATAAAGTCCGAAACGTTCGCTTCCAACCAAGACTGCGTGGACCGAGCTTTATGACCCGGTGCCGAGTCTTGCTGGAAGGACCATACTTGGTTACTGAACATGGCGTTGTTAAGAAGCTTACCTACCTTTACAGTAATGGTATTTTGATACACTTGTGCCGATGTTTTGATACCTTTTTCACAAAAATATGGCTCAGTCACTCCTTCATAGCTAACACCTCACCAAACCATCACTGAAGTCGGATAATGCCCACGTTGCACTCTGTCGACTAATTGGGAAGCTTCCTTAGAGCTTTGAGCATAAATACGGTCATTTTGTTTGTTAAAATGTTGCTCAATTTTAAAAAATTTTTCATCCGTAAACAAAATTTTTCTGTGACCTCCCTTTGCGTATCGCTTCAGTAGTTGTTTCGATTTTACCACCCTATTCTTTTTTGAATTATCAGTTAAGAAGTGACCAGTGCGTCTCTTATAAGTTGCAAGTCCTAGGTCATCTTTTAAAATACTCGACATGGTTCTAGGTCCTCATCTCCCGAGATAAAATCTTTTGCTTTCGGACAGGATTTCTTCGAATTCTTTCCCTTACTGCTTTGACCACCTTTTTCATACGAACACTACGTGGACGGCCAGGTCTTTTTCTGTCACAACAGAGGAGGTCTCATTGTACCTATTAATAGTCCGGTACATAAACATTTGACTACTACCAAGTGTATGGAGAGTTTTAAAAATTGCTTTTGGCTCCATACCTACTTTGTGTAATGCAATCACAGCGATTCGGTTCTCTTTATCACCCCACTCCATTTTAATATCGCAAAATATTGTACAATGTATTGGCGCTAAAACCAGAAAACACAATAAACAATCGAATAAAAATGACAGACTCAAAATTCAAATGTAATATTTTTTTATTTTTAATTGCAACAGTATTTATGTCCAGACTAGGTATATAACATACTATATATTATGATAATCTAATGGCAATAAGCATTCTTTCCAGACAACCAAGGCAACAAACCATTCTTCCAGAACTGGAGAGGCCCGTACTGTAGAAAAAAAAGGAAACAAACTAAGCAAGGTTCATCACCTCATGGTCTGCTGGAACTAAAATTTAGACGAATAAATAATAAAAGACACTAAGACGAATTTTAACATTCCTAATTTGTTGAAAAATGACGGCCACTTGGTTCGCCACCCGTCACGTCCTAATTCCGAAGAGGGCGGGCAGCGACTAATGGAGAGCCGTTTCGATGCGATGAATGTGAGAGGAAGAATGGATGAAATGGTGGATGAGTGTGGTGGAGGCGGGGAGGGTGTGCCGGGGTCGTAGCGGATGGAGGTCTATGGTCTCTGCCAACCCCTGCATAAGCGTGAATATATAAAAAAAAGAAAAGAAAAAGTGTGTTAATGACTTTTCACGTGTTTACTTTACTTTCTTTGGCGCTACAACCTAGTGTGGGTCTTGGCCTTCTCCACAATTTCTCTCCAGCTATCTCTATTTAGGACAACGCGCTTTCAACTTGTTTTTTTTTTTAGGTCAGTGTTTTTGCCAGGTCTTCCTAGATGCAGTCCTTCTAACGTTTCCTAGGTCTACCGCGTGGTCTTTTCTGCTGGTTGTCCAGTTAGTAATGACTTTAGATAGTCTAAAATCAAACATTCTTTCGACATGTCCTACCCATCGCTGCTTTTCCGCCTTGCAAAATCGAACAATGGTTTTATTGCCTACCAGGCGATTCAATTCGTGATTAATATGGATGCGGTATACCTTGGTTTTTCAAGTATCCCTTAGTGATTTCATTTCATGCAGAAAAAGGAGGCCTTAACTTACAAATATAAATAGAAGTATTCTATGTTAGGGCTAATAATTTTTTTTAATTAAAAATATATAATATTTTAGTCTACTCGTGAATAAATTGTAAATATTTATTTATTTATTTCATGTGAGAACAACAGCTTATTCCAAGATGCATTATTGTATAAGACAGTTGTGTACCAATAAAGCCAGTCACTGCTCTCTCATAAGTGTGACACAAATAACAGTGTAAAACAAAATAAAATCAATATAAAAGAGTTTGGTATTTAAGCGAATTGTTTATGTGTGTACATGGACGCGTGTATGTGTATGCATGTGATTGTGTGTGTGTGTGTGTGTGTGTGTGTTTTGTAGACATATGGAAGTGTGGCAGTATTTAATGTATTGTTGAAATCTGGTATTGTATTATCTAAGTTTTCTAATCAATTCTTTGCTGGTTTGATATTAAATAAATCTTGGAAGCCCTCGAAGCCCTCGCACAAATGAAAAGGATATCATTTGTAAATATAGCCTGACCTAAATATAAAGTTTTTGGATAACCGGTATTACTGTTGTAAATATAATAGCACTGTCGAATTCATATTCGAAATTCATTTACGAAACAGATGCGGAAGCTACTGCTCTGGGAATTCTAATCATTGCATTCGTAAGCCCCAGAGTAGTAAGCGTCGACAGCTTCATCGAATAATTTAAGCTTCGAAAATATATTTATATTGTGGTAATCAGCCTAACTTAACTTATGTGTAAATAATAACACGATGAGGCAATAGACTGCATAGTGGTAGTTTAGTGTACATATGATGTAACATATATATATATATATATATATATATATATATATATATATATAATAATATATATATATATATATATATATATTCACGCCTATCCCCCGCAGGGGTTGGCAGAGACCACAGAGCTCCATCCGCTGCCATTCATCGCAGCGAAACGGCTCGTCATTGGTCGCTTTTCGCCCTCGTGAGAATCAGGACGTGACGGGTGGCGAACCACGTCGCCGTCATTTTCGACAAATTAGGTATATTAAATTCGTCTTTAGTGAATCCCACGAGCCGCAAGGGAGGATGGAGGTCAGCCCCAGCAGAGCCCTGCATGCTGAGGTAAAGCACCATAGTCCCCGGGGGAGCCCGACCCCGGGACGATCGGCACGCTTACGACTAGGCTCGCCCCTAGCCACGCATCCATTGGCACGGCAGACCGTGGATTGGCGGAGAGGAAGGGAGAGGATAGAGAAGAAAGGAAGGGGCAGGAAAGGAAATGGGGATTGGGGGGGTTACCAGACTCGGAATAAACATTTAAAAATCCATATAAATATTTATTCCGATGCGGGAATCGAACCCGCGACCATTGACTCCGTGGGCGGAGGGCCGCGCCACTGAGCCAATCGGTCGCGGTCGGTATATATATATATATATATATATATATATATATATATATATATATATATATATATATATATATATATATATATATATATATATATATATATATATATATATATATATATATATATATTTATTAGAGATAAGTCACTATGATTTATATAAATGGTCTTAAGGATTTTAATAATTTGATATGATTTTTTGTAATTAATAACTGACGATATCTGGTTGAGTTTAAGGTGAGAAATTCGGAGGATGTCTTCTAATACAGACAAAAAATTGAATGATTATCACATTCCTGGACTAACATATTTGCAAAAGCACTAAGTGTTAATTTTCTTCTGGCAGGATATTTCTTCCACACGGTGTAATAATAAATACAAAATTGTTACAAAACGTTAAATCCATTTTATAACATTTACTCACTTAAACATTACTACCACTAATTTGTAATCTTTTATCTTAATATGATTTTCTTTATTTATTTAATCATATAAGGATTAGTGAAATTAATTTCAAATATCTTTATTTACCAAACTTATTGCGCAAAGATATAAAAAAACACCATAACAAAGATTCCAAATCCGTGAAAAGATTGCTTTGAAGTATTTATAGACCCTGTTCTATAAAAGACCAAAAGGATAAGAGAGTTTTTAATATGCGCATATTTTCAAGATCCGTCTTTTTTGAGATGTTCTTTTTGGTGTAATAAATACAATTCCCATTATTACGTACTTTGACGTAATAACTCATAAAATAACAATTTATACTTTAAAATTTTCTGTGTGTTATTTGATTTCCTTTTTTAAATTTTCTATTTTTACTTGTAGGAAATTGCATGTTATGTACGAGTTATCTATGTATGTACCTCAAGTTATTAATTTCTTCCAATGCAACAAAAGAACACTAATGTGTTTGTTATTATATTATATTTTCTTCGCTTAAGAATACAAAATAAAAAGTATGACAACCGTGAATCATTCATAAAAACCCCTACAAAATGCACTACAAGATGCTGTGTTAAAAACGCAAAAATATGTATATGTAACAACGTCGTTCCAACATATTTAAAATGGCTCATTAACGTATTGCGTACAGAAAAAATTATAGGTTTTTATAAAATTATTTTATTTATTTTTGTTTTATTTCAAAATATCTTCTTTAATTACTGGCGCCGCAAACCTTGACCTTCGAGGTTTATTGGTTAATCCACCGCATTTACATTTTGCTTGCTTCAGTAAAAAACATATGTGGAATCGCCTATTTTATTTATACAAAAGGAAGCGTAAGCCCTCTGCTGAGTAAAGGAATGTTCAAAGTGATATTCACTTTTCCGTTCTATTTCATTCAATGAACATCAATATCTCAAATAGAGAAAATATTTATACTCATATTGCTTCCATACTTTTTCTTTCGCTTTTTTTTTTAATTTGCAGTTATTTTCTTACGCACCTGTCATTAGCATAAAATTCAATTTACATATGGTCAGATTGTTTGTATTTAGTAAATGTATGAAACGGTCTCTCTTCGGAATTGTTAATGGCAAAATAAACATCATTTTTGTTAAGTTCAAGAAAATTTATAAATAGTTCAAAAAATTAACATGTTTTTGATTTTTTTTTTTAAATATTGACCAAGTTTTGAAATCATGTCTCAGACTCTTTGAGCCGAGTTTTTGGTCTCATGTTAACAATTAAGGATTAGTTAGTAACGTATTCACAAAATTTTCTTTCAGATCCAGAGACTCTTTAACTTGTTTTCGTGTTAAATAAGATTTGACCACCTAGAAGTTTAATATGTGCCAGTGTCATCTTCTTTAAATATCTTGTAGTATGAACGTGGGTTAACCGATCCAATAGTATTTAATAGTACTTCAAGAAGGTTTTTAAATTAGTACAATGGTAACGAAACTGATTTGTGGCCATGGATTGGATATTTATACACCAATTGTAAACGATAATTAGCTAAGAAAATATAGATAATATAGTGCCAAATAATATCTTAAATATTTTCATATAAGAATTTAAATTATTCAACTAGATAAGAAAAAAATTCGTACAAGATATTATCTTCTGGGTTTGCACACATATTTGAATACATATTCTGCACTGTTGATATTCTCAGAAGACGTTGCTGTAGCCGAATTGACTAAGAAGCATAACAATAACAATTAACCAGCGCTATCGTTGAGTCGGATAATCCACCCCTCTGTAGCAACCTTAGTACTGGGGCTTGTATGCAATTTCCTTACGCCGAATTTATTTAACCTAGATAATTTTCAGGGCCCACACAATCTAAATCTAAATATTAAAAGGACTGTCAAATAAATAAATTAAACTTACAATAAGAAATCGAAATTATATGATAGACTATTAGTTTCTTTATGTAAAAGATAATTGAATTAATTACAATTGATCTACTTTAATAAATCATATACACGCATGACAGCCAATATCTATTACAAATTTTCAAATATTCATTGCGTCTTTTCCAACATTTTTACATAGTATAGAAATAAATTGTAAAAGGCTGGTCGCAAGGCGCGTGTCTGTAGTCAATTGGCAATTTAGTTATCCTTAGACAGACAGAATGGCGTTGACAGTAGTAACATATATTTCGATCCTTTACTGGTACTCCCTGGTGTCTGAGTTGTTGATATACAAATTAGATTGAATTTTTTTCGGCTTTTTCTATATATCAAAAAACACTATAGGTACAGAAACTGAGGTAACTAAGCAAAAATTTTAATATTGTTTTTCTTTGATGTCATCGTCATTATCATCAGCCTATAACAGTCCACTGCTGGACATAGATCTAACCAAGACGTCCTAACCACCTAGTCTCATCGTACAACCCCCTAAAGCAGTAAGTTTGTGAAGGTACAGTCTTCACTTCAGCATCTACTTTAACTATTGGCGGATGTCCGATAAACTAACCAGTTCTTTCGGCGACTTAATAACTCAATAAGATACTTTCGTTCTCCGGCAGATATTTTTATAAATCTTAACCCATAATAGTTATTTCTTTAGTTTTTTTCAAGTTTTGTTAAATTGAAATGTACCAAATCGAAAAGTGGTGCTAAATCCCCATTTATCTAATGTAACATTTTAAATCTATAACTCTTTTTATAGATCCAAATTTTAATTACATCAGATTTAAACGAGCGCTCGTCTTTAAAAAAGTAATGTATATTTGTACTGTTCGAAAATACAACAGTGTTTTTAAATTGATAAAAATTTCGACTTTGAGTGAAATATGTTTCAATTAATTTGTTCTTTGGATGTTGCGTAAAAATTAAAAAATTATAAAGTGCAATACTTTTTATCAATATTGATTATCTTTAACGGTGAGGTAAAAGTAATAAACACGATTGTAAGGATTGATTAAGCTCTATAAAATATTATCTTGTTTTATACCTCAAATATTATAATTCAATCCGTATATATAATTAACCGTAATAACTTACAACTGATTTGTTAAAATTAACAGAAGAAAACCTTAAAATAAATTTCTCCAGTAAACAATGCACGCAGTAAAGAATTAGATAATTATACGAGATTCGATCGCACTATTGTTCGCGACAGAAAAATGTATAGCTGATAAGTAAATAATAGATGTAAAAATTCGATAAAAATGTCCGCGATAGTATAATGAATAGATAGTGAATGTTGTCAACCCCATAGGAATAAATAAAAAATAGAGAAATTCCCATAGAGATCGGTAGGAATTGATAGGTAATATAACATTCGAAGATAAATAGATAATAAAAACATATAGAATTCGTGACGATACAAACTTATACGGGTTAAATTTGTATACAGTTTGTTCGTTAGTTTCAGATAGATATCTGAGTTTGACCCCAGTCGGGTTGAGCATAGCTCAGATAGTTGGGTAGCGCGACCTTTGTAGGACGCCTACTCCCAGATAGTTATAGTTTCGTGTATCTGAGTTCGACCCCAGTCCGGTTGAGCATAGCTCAGATAGTTGGGTAGCGCGACCATTGTAGGACGCCTACTGCCAGATAGTTATAGTTTCGTATATCTGAGTTCGACCCCAGTCCGGTTGAGCATAGCTCAGATAGTTGGGTAGCGCGACCATTGTAGGACGCCTACTGCCAGATAATTATAGTTTCGTATAGTCTGAGCTCGACCCAGTCGGGTTGTCCGATAGCTCAGAGGGCTGTGTAGTGCGACCTTATCAGGACGCCTACACAGCGACAGTTTCGTATAATGTGAGCTCGACCCAGTCGGGTTGTTCGATAGCTCAGAGAGCTGTGTAGTGCGACCTTATCAGGACGCCTACACAGCGATAGTTTCGTATAGTCTGAGCTCGACCCAGTCGGGTTGTCCGATAGCTCAGAGGGCTGTGTAGTGCGACCTTATCAGGACGCCTACACAGCGACAGTTTCGTATAATGTGAGCTCGACCCAGTCGGGTTGTTCGATAGCTCAGAGAGCTGTGTAGTGCGACCTTATCAGGACGCCTACACAGCGATAGTGTCGTATAGTGTGAGCTCGACCCAGTCGGGTTGTTCGATAGCTCAGGGAGTGGGATGGCGCAACCTTGTTAGGACGCCTACACTTCGATAGTTCCGTATAGTGTGAGCTCGACCCAGTCGGGTTGTTCGATAGCTCAGTTAGTGGGATGGCGCAACCTTATCAGGACGCCTACACTACAATAGTGTCGTATAGTGTGAGCTCGACCCAGTCGGGTTGTTCGATAGCTCAGGGAGTGGGGTGGCGCAACCTTGTTAGGACGCCTACACTTCGATAGTTCCGTATAGAGTGAGCTCGACCCAGTCGGGTTGTTCGATAGCTCAGTTAGTGGGATGGCGCAACCTTGTCAGGACGCCTACACTACAATAGTGTCGTATAGTGTGAGCTCGACCCAGTCGGGTTGTTCGATAGCTCAGAGGGCTGTGTAGTACGACCTTATCAGGACGCCTACACAGCGATAGTGTTCGTTAGCTCGATAGAGTCTGGTTTCGACCCCAACCAGGACAAGCATAGCGCACCTAGTTGGGTAGTGCAACAATATCAAAGTTGGCTACAGATCGATAGAGTTTCTATAGTTAGTACAAAGCCGAGAATAGTTCAAAATGATAATCGTTGAGCATAATATAGTAACGGTGTGGCCACATCCGAATAAACATAGTCCTGCGAGTTACGCAATATATATTGTACTGACTAATCGTTGTATAGAATAATCACAATTATAGACATAGAGAAAGACAGCGAGCCATAGTCATAAGTAAAACATGTAATAGTTAAGTTTTACTTACTTGTACTTATAGTTATAAGTAAAACTTGTAATAGTTAAGTTTTACATGTATCAATAGTTTTATAGACAAAGGCAAAGTGAAGCCTATCGTTATAAGTAAAACCTGTAGTAGTTAAGTTCTAGTTACTTGTTTAGGTTTACTTATAGTTATAAGTGAAGCATGTAATAGTTAAGATTCACTTATACAAACAGTTTTATAAAAATAAATAGACGGGCGCGCAAGTTCACTCCGAGCGAGACAAAGGATTATCGGTCGCACCACTCGCACCCGTACACTCCGCGGGGGCGCGCTACCTAGCCGAGCGCCCCTAGGGTGAGGGCCGCATTTTGGGAGTAAAAGCGGCCCGCCGGGCGACCGAAATTCATTCCACATTCCACATTCCACTTTCCACTCACCGCCACCATCCGTTCCCCCGAATTCACGCGTTACTACCAACGCTTCGGGAGAGCTATTGCCTCATACTCTGTGTGCAATAGCTTCAACGTTATTCTGTCTGCGGTATCGATAGGACAGAATAAACCCGTCTCGGAGTAACTCGCCGTCCCTACTTGTGGAATCATCAAGGGAGTTTTATTTCGACGCATCCACCCATAGTTGCGATCTTCGTGAGGAAGCTATCGGCGAAGCCAGCGCACCCGTGTACTTTGAGGTTGTAACCCGAGCATTATTGTGAGGGCCGATCTCGTACATTTAATGGTCCTTCGAGCCGGATCTTCGAGGAAAAACTGAAGAAAGAAAATTCAGCAAAAACTCAAGATCCACATAGTCATCGCGCCGAACCCGCAACACGCCAATCACAAGATCGCAAAACGGACGTCGTCACGAACAGCGGCGAACCTCGGCTCCAGACATCGATAGCGCTATAGAACAAGAAGCGCTACCGTCCGCTACAGCTCAGTCGATGGGGGATTATACTACAATGCAGACAGCGCGGCAAGCACCCTTCGTTCGCAACTTGCCGCCAGAATCTCCTACCGAAGCGGACGGCGTTATAGTACCGCCAAAAGATGTACAGCCTACAAGAGCTCCATCCAGTGCCCGCAAGAATAGAATGCGGCGGAGACAGATAGAAGAGGCTACACAGGAGATTAAGAAGGCGGAAATAGAGATGCACAAAGCACGAATAGAGATGCTAATAGCGCAAAAGGAGCTGTGGGAAAGTGAACATAGAATGTTGGAAATCGAAGACAGCGGCGGAGAATTTCTAGAAGAGGAAGACGCCGCACAAGTCTTGGAGCGCACCCGGAAGGGGTTCGAATCGCTGGAAACTATAGGCGCTCGCCCAGCGACCAACATCCCACAGCCGCCGACGAATACAGACGACCGTGTCATAGTTCCGGAAGCACGGCCGCAGATCGAATCGTCGTCGGAGAGAAGTGCATCGATAGAAGCTCCGACACCAAAACAAGAGGTGTCGGACGACGGGTCGATATTTACATTAATCGACGGAAAGTTAGCTCAACAAATAGGAGCTAACGGACCGGTCGACCCACTGAGTATTAGCGCAACAGAAGGCGCTAAAACGCGGCAGAGACAAATAGAAGAGGCTGCGCGAAAAATCGAGATGCACAAGGCATACAGAGAAATGCACCAGGCGCAAAGCGACAAACAGGAAGTGCAAGAAGAGCTGTGGGTGAGTGAACACAGAATGTTGGCAATCGATGACAGCGGCGGAGAATTTCTAGAAGAGGAAAATGCCGCACAAGTCTTGGAGCGCACCCGGAAGGGGGTCGAATCGCTGGAACCTATAGGCGCTCGCCCAGCGACCAGCATCCCACAGCCGCCGACGAATATAGACGACCGTGTCATAGTTCCGGAAACACGGCCGCAGATCGAATCGTCGTCGGAGAGAAGTGCATCGATAGAAGCTCCGACACCAAAGCAAGAGGTGTCGGACGACGGGTCGATATTTACATTAATCGACGGAAAGTTGACTCAACAAATAGGAGCTAACGGACCGGTCGACCCATTGAACATTAGCGCAACAGCAGGCGCTAAAATGCAGGCGGGCACGTCGCGTCGTATGAAGCCTCACATACAAGGAGTCACCTACGACGCATGCGAAGTCAAAACCCGCACCATCGAACGACTGCACTTATCGCCGCAAGCCACAGACCGACAAGAGCTTGAGCGAAATAAGCATCTCAAAGGCTTGACAAGTCAGTCATTTTATAGAGAAGCCACGACTGCCATATTGATCGGGCAAGACGACCGAGAGCTTCAACTCGCCAAACCAAACAGGAAAGGACGGCGAGATCAACCAGTCGCCTCGCTCACTCCCTTAGGCTGGGTGTTACACGATACTAGCACCGGCAACACAGAACGCCGTGTGCATTATGTGCAATATAACAAGAACAAGAATATCGACAAGATAGTGAAAAGATATTCTCACACAGATTCGCTTGGCACGCAACCCCAGCCGTCCCGCGCCGATCCAGATGAGCGCGTTTTGAAACCCTCTACAGAAAAAACCACAGCAAGACCGGCGGGAGGTGATGAAACCGCGTTGCTGTATAAGGGAGATGGCGACAAAATGCATAACAAATTCGACAGTGCATTAATATGGTTGCTGAAAATAGATAGCCGATTCAACAGTGCATTAATACAGTGGCCGAAAATAGATAGCGCATTAAAACAGTTGCTGAAGATAGATAAACAATTGAATAGAAACCCGGGCCTAAGAAGCAGCTACGGGAAACAGATTGAACAACCTTGGAACAAAAGACACATCGAGAAGCGACTTGCGACACGCTTCATTTCCTGTGGCATCAAGACCGGCGGGAGGGGCCGCCGACAGAACATCGTTTAAAGTCCGTTATATTCGGGGCCGCCAGTTCGTCGTGTACAACGCTGTCTGTTAAACATCATAACACAGCGTGCTATAGAAAGTTGTACTCAGAGGCGGCCGAAGCTATTGTCATTCACCTTTACATGGATGACTGTTTACAAAGCTTCGCGACAATAGAGAGCGCCCGAATAATAACGCAACAGGATAATAAATACACAGAGCCGCCAACTTTCGCCTGTGTAAATAAACATAGAATAGTTCCGAGTTATAGTTTTTGTGCAAACGTTCAAACATATAGAAGATCTAAATAGCAAATCAACTGGACGACGGGCTTAAGGAATAAAGATACCCGGTCTGACATGGAGGCCATATACTGACAGCTTTGGCTTCAACCAACTTCGCACGAGTACCTAAGGAGGTCATCGAAGGACGCCGCACGCCGAAGAAGAGAGAAACACTTAGTGCAGCGATGTCCTTATTCAATCCGCCAGGACTCGTTTCGCCCATCACCGTACAAGCTAGACATCCTTACAAGAGACTTGGCGTACTGGAATCGGATGGGACGAATCAACATCGGAAGGCGAGTCAGACCGAGGGACGAGATGGCTGAGTTATCTAGAGAGGCTGGAAACGCTTTCATTGCCGCATAGCCACGCCCATCTTAGCCGTAACTCAGACAGAGAGGTACACACGTTCGTCGACGCCAGCGAAAGAGCCTATGTGACAACAATATAGTAGCGAATACAAGATTCGAGAGGCCGCTGGAATGTCGACCTTATTGCTGCCAAAGCCCACGTCGCTCAGTTGAAACTTCAAACAGTGCTACGATTAGAGCTACAAGCCGCCGTACTCTGCAAACACGGTTGGCTAAATAGTGTATAGAGTGATGAAGCGGGATATAGTGTCAATAGTCACCTGCTCATGCACATAGCTACAGATCTCGACGACGAAGAGGTACTCACGCCTAACCATTTCTTATTGGGAGGTTCGGGCTGAGTGCAGTCGCCGGGAACATTCATCGAAAACCGATCTCGTCAGCAAACATCAAGGACGCCGTGAACAACGACCTGCAGAGGACTTCTGGAGAGGATGGATCGCCGAATATCTCCCCGAGCTTCAACACCGAAGGCAGCCACGGGGAGAGGTGAACCAATTCACATCGATGACGTAGTCGTAGTCAAGATAATAGACTCGTCAATGCCTCACAACACATGGCCCCGAGGGAAAGTCGTCACTACCGATCCAGAGCAAGATGGAAAAGTACGAGCAGTGGACAAACAATACAACAAGGAGTTTCATCGTGCTACCGACGGGCCAGGAGGTAGTCGCTCACCGGAAGAGGATGCAGCGTCGACAACTCAACGCTGCACGGCGGGAGTATGTTCGCGACAGAAAAATGTATAGCTGATAAGTAAATAATAGATGTAAAAATTCGATAAAAATGTCCGCGATAGTATAATGAATAGATAGTGAATGTTGTCAACCCCATAGGAATAAATAAAAAATAGAGAAATTCCCATAGAGATCGGTAGGAATTGATAGGTAATATAACATTCGAAAGATAAATAGATAATAAAAACATATAGAATTCGTGACGATACAAACTTATACGGGTTAAATTTGTATACAGTTTGTTCGTTAGTTTCAGATAGATATCTGAGTTTGACCCCAGTCGGGTTGAGCATAGCTCAGATAGTTGGGTAGCGCGACCTTTGTAGGACGCCTACTCCCAGATAGTTATAGTTTCGTGTATCTGAGTTCGACCCCAGTCCGGTTGAGCATAGCTCAGATAGTTGGGTAGCGCGACCATTGTAGGACGCCTACTGCCAGATAGTTATAGTTTCGTATATCTGAGTTCGACCCCAGTCCGGTTGAGCATAGCTCAGATAGTTGGGTAGCGCGACCATTGTAGGACGCCTACTGCCAGATAATTATAGTTTCGTATAGTCTGAGCTCGACCCAGTCGGGTTGTCCGATAGCTCAGAGGGCTGTGTAGTGCGACCTTATCAGGACGCCTACACAGCGACAGTTTCGTATAATGTGAGCTCGACCCAGTCGGGTTGTTCGATAGCTCAGAGAGCTGTGTAGTGCGACCTTATCAGGACGCCTACACAGCGATAGTTTCGTATAGTGTGAGCTCGACCCAGTCGGGTTGTTCGATAGCTCAGAGGGCTGTGTAGTGCGACCTTATCAGGACGCCTACACAGCGACAGTTTCGTATAATGTGAGCTCGACCCAGTCGGGTTGTTCGATAGCTCAGAGAGCTGTGTAGTGCGACCTTATCAGGACGCCTACACAGCGATAGTGTCGTATAGTGTGAGCTCGACCCAGTCGGGTTGTTCGATAGCTCAGGGAGTGGGATGGCGCAACCTTGTTAGGACGCCTACACTTCGATAGTTCCGTATAGTGTGAGCTCGACCCAGTCGGGTTGTTCGATAGCTCAGTTAGTGGGATGGCGCAACCTTGTCAGGACGCCTACACTACAATAGTGTCGTATAGTGTGAGCTCGACCCAGTCGGGTTGTTCGATAGCATAGGAGTGGGGTGGCGCAACCTTGTTAGGACGCCTACACTTCGATAGTTCCGTATAGTGTGAGCTCGACCCAGTCGGGTTGTTCGATAGCTCAGTTAGTGGGATGGCGCAACCTTGTCAGGACGCCTACACTACAATAGTGTCGTATAGTGTGAGCTCGACCCAGTCGGGTTGTTCGACAGCTCAGAGGGCTGTGTAGTACGACCTTATCAGGACGCCTACACAGCGATAGTGTTCGTTAGCTCGATAGAGTCTGGTTTCGACCCCAACCAGGACAAGCATAGCGCGACCTAGTTGGGTAGTGCAACAATATCAAAGTTGGCTACAGATCGATAGAGTTTCTATAGTTAGTACAAAGCCGAGAATAGTTTCAATGATAATCGTTGAGCATGTATCACTAGTAACGGTGTGGCCACATCCGAATAAACATAGTCCTGCGAGTTACGCAATATATATTGTACTGACTAATCGTTGTATAGAATAATCACAATTATAGACATAGAGAAAGACAGCGAGCCATAGTCATTGATAAACATGTAATAGATTCAGTTTTACTTACTTGTACTTATAGTTATGAGTAAAACTTGTAATAGTTAAGTTTTACATATACAATAGTTTATAGACAAAGGCAAAGTGAAGCCTATCGTTATAAGTAAAACCTGTAGTAGTTCGGTCTTAGTTGCTTGTATAGGTTTACTTATAGTTATAAGTGAAGCATGTAATAGTTAAGATTCACTTATACAAACAGTTTTATAAAAATAAATAGACAGGCGCGCGTAGTTCACTCCGAGCGAGACAAAGGATTATCGGTCGCACCACTCGCACCCGTACACTCCGCGGGGGCGCGCTACCTAGCCGAGCGCCCCTAGGGTGAGGGCCGCATTTTGGGAGTAAAAGCGGCCCGCCGGGCGACCGAAATTCATTCCACATTCCACATTCCACTTTCCACTCACCGCCACCATCCGTTCCCCCGAATTCACGCGTTACTACCAACGCTTCGGGAGAGCTATTGCCTCATACTCTGTGTGCAATAGCTTCAACGTTATTCTGTCTGCGGTATCGATAGGACAGAATAAACCCGTCTCGGAGTAACTCGCCGTCCCTACTTGTGGAATCATCAAGGGAGTTTTATTTCGACGCATCCACCCATAGTTGCGATCTTCGTGAGGAAGCTATCGGCGAAGCCAGCGCACCCGTGTACTTTGAGGTTGTAACCCGAGCATTATTGTGAGGGCCGATCTCGTACATTTAATGGTCCTTCGAGCCGGATCTTCGAGGAAAAACTGAAGAAAGAAAATTCAGCAAAAACTCAAGATCCACATAGTCATCGCGCCGACAATGGGCCACATCTGCATCTAAATAAATTCGCCCCCCTCCATGCGCGTCCACCCGAAGGACGCCCGCTCCCACGAGAACTTCTACTGTCGCCGCCTGGCCCCCGAGAGGGGGGAGGGCCTGCGACGGACCCAAGGAAGGAAAAGAGCTAAGTCACATCTAGACGACGCGAAGTCGGCAGGATTCCACTGGGGTTCATCCCCGAGGCTCGTTGGGTCGTTGTCTCCGTTCGCTCGTTCGTTCGTTCGTTTCGCTCGTTTCGTTCGTTTCGTTCGTTTCGTTTTTGTTTCGTTCGTTTCGTTTCGTCTCGTTTGTTTCGTTCGCTCGTTTCGTCGGATGGATGACCCAAGAGCCGCTCGTTTCGTTCGACCGTTTCGCTCGTTTCGTTCGTTTCGTTCGTTGCCTTTTGTTTCGTTCGTTTCGTTTCGTCTCGTTTGTTTCGGTCGTTCGTTTCGCTTGGAGGGATATTCCCCAAAAAGCCGCTCGTCTCGTTCGTTCGTCTCGCTCGTTTCGTTCGTCTCGTTCGTCTCTTTTTGTTTCGTTCGTTTCGTTTCGTTTCGTTTGTTTCGTTCGTTCGTTTCGTTCGGATCAAGGATGCCACAAAAGCCGCTGCGAAAAACAGCGGCACCAAAGACCAGGGGGCGGTCGCCCCGTTGAGTTCAAGCTCGAGTAGTGGGGTTCATCCCCGAGGCTCGCTCCTACACCCCTCCTTGAGGGGGTAGATGTCCCCGATTGATTGATTGACCGAAATTCATTCCACATTCCACATTCCACTTTCCACTCACCGCCACCATCCGTTCCCCCGAATTCACGCGTTACTACCAACGCTTCGGGAGAGCTATTGCCTCATACTCTGTGTGCAATAGCTTCAACGTTATTCTGTCTGCGGTATCGATAGGACAGAATAAACCCGTCTCGGAGTAACTCGCCGTCCCTACTTGTGGAATCATCAAGGGAGTTTTATTTCGACGCATCCACCCATAGTTGCGATCTTCGTGAGGAAGCTATCGGCGAAGCCAGCGCACCCGTGTACTTTGAGGTTGTAACCCGAGCATTATTGTGAGGGCCGATCTCGTACACTATAATATTTTAAAAATCAAAAACTGGTATTCATTTCGTCATACGACGTTTAATTTATGAATTACCGCTTGTTTTAAAAACAAATGACAAATGATTTCAATTTATGTATACGAGTTTTAATTCCAAATTAAAAAAAATTCATTGCTTACTGGCCAGTGCTAAAATTTTCAGTGCAGCCCTCGTTAATAAGGTCACGTTTTTTAATATATTTTACTGAAAAAGCACGACCTTATTTTTAGCTCCAACAAAGAAAGTATTAAATGGTACAAAATATGTTGTTGCATTAAATAATTTCTTCGTCGTTATATTATTCCACATACACAAAATTATCTTCACATTAAATTTAATAGACAAGGTTCGATTAATTGAAGCAATATTCTGATAAAAATATGTACCATGTAACTGTAACTTAAACAATCATTTTTGAGAATGATTTCCGCTAGCCTAAAACATCAGTAGAAATATTTCCTACCCACAAGGTCACATTGAAGAGCAAACTAGTGGTGAATCCTGACTAACTGAATGATATATATCTTTATCAATATGCGCGGAACACTTGAAGATATTAGTATTTCTTACGAATTAACAAAGTGACTATACTGTGCTAACTCGTAGAATTCTTGATCTTGGTAAAGTAATTTCTAAAAAAAATGATTTTTCAAAACGATTCACCGAAATTTAATATACTTAAGAAGGTATACCTGTCTACATTCTGTAGTTTTTTTCCATTAAACTTCTTTTTTATTGTTTGAATAAAAAGAATGTAAAATATATTATTAAAAGTAACGTATATTCATAATTTTTTTTAAATAATAACGTCAATTAGAAAATAAATGTGAATTACTTTATTTCAGTAATACTTACGTCTCAAAATGTAAGGACACATTATTTTACGTCTGTCAATATTGAAGAGCCTAGTCTTAGTGTGACGCCTGCTATACATTGAATTGACTTTGATATGGGTCAAAACTTCATTATACTATATCTATATCTTCCTTGTATTTGATTTTCATAAGGCATTTATTTTTATTTACAGCGTTATTAAATGCATTAACTGGTTAATACTGTCAATTCTTTTGAGCTTAATATTCATTCATATCAAGCTAAATATATATAATAGCAATAAGTAATAAATACAAATATCTAGTCAAGATATTAATATATAAATATAATTAAGGCACCATTCTATTTACAAGTAAAACACGCAATAATTTTCGCATAGAAAAACAACGGAAATATATATAGAAAAAAAAATGATATCAAAAACAGTATGAGGCTTTTGTACAAATACAGCGGAGCTTGAAAATTATTATTTATATATTTCTTCTTCCACATCTATAATACATAAATCAGACTTGACAGCCATGGGGCTATTTTTAAATTAAGCTATGCATTCTAGTGAAAATTTCATTATTTAATCCAACCTTTAATTAAATAATACATCATCATGATGAAAGATCATGTACATACAAATGTAAGACACCTTTAGACATATTGCATCCATACGCAAGTAGGAACTTTGCCTGCCTGCTTTTGAAAGATATGTGAATGAGATAAATGACAAAGAACGCAAATGTTCATTACCATCAAAATTTGGTTCCAACTTCTATAGCGTACTGCTACAGCAATCTAATGTGTACTAAACTTCCTTTGAATTTAAAGCTGTTATACCATATGTTACTAATGAATTTTTCGAGTTTTTTAACTTGTCGCTTTCTAGCGAGCTAGAGGAGCTTATAAATTGAATTTTTAGAAATATATGAGAAAATTCAACAAATATCTTTTCCTTACAAATAGTTACATATATCTATCATTAATGGACTATTCTTATCGTTAAGGCGTCACATACAGTCATATAACTTGTTAAGTAGTTTCTTTGCCTTTTAATGTGTATGTTTTAAAACTTATATTTTTCTTTAAGTTAAACAAAGAGAAAGCCTTACAATAGTGATATTAATACAAAATTTTTATCAGGTTATTACATCAACAATTCGCAAAAACGCAAAAAACTCTTAATATTATAGTGCAAAAAAAATAATTATTTAAAAATATTTTTAATATATCATGTTCTGAAACTAACCGAAAAGTGTAATACAATTTCTCTCAGCTTTAATGTCTCAGACATTATTACTATAAAAATACGTGATGCTGAACTATTAATTAATTAATAGTTCGTCAAAGGTATAATAGAATGATGACGCACTTCTTTTACTCATTTTCAACTTAATTAGTGTGTAAACAAGTAAGAGTGTTTTAATAATTTGTTAAACACTATTTAAAAATATGTGTGTATAGTATAAGTCATATTGTACTTCATGAATGGTATACCCATAGTACGACATAAATATTTTGAACTGCCTATACCGAGAAAATACCATATCTTCACAGAATCTTTTTTCTCCTAGTAACTATTGTAGATTGTACTTAATTATATTATGTATAATGATACGGTTTCCTGATTATCTGTGAGACTATACTCAGGACTATATAATTTAATTCATATTAATTACTGCATTGTAAAATAAAGGATTTGTATGAAAAACGTACCAATTGTACCAAACGTACAAAAAAAAAATACCTGTCGAGTTATTTCGCCATTTCTTCTTTGTCCAGATTAACCTCGTTATAAAATGGCGGTAAAAGCTTTTGTTGCTGAATGACTGACAAATGTAGTGTAAAATTTTATGTCGAAAAATAAAGATGTTGAAGTACTTCTCTCGCGTTACTTACCATCAGGTGCTGCTGTTGCGTTTGCTTTCCTCTTTCTCCTCTTAAAAATTAATTATTAAAACTTTTGATGCATTTAGGTTCATTATCTGATATTAAGATACATATATCAATAAATATGTTTACACGAATATACTGTGAATTCTTGTTTTTGGTACATATGTAGATAATATTAAGAGTTGAACCCGCATGTGACTCCTCTAAATGTCGCTGACGTTGACAAGGGTATAAGATTATTATCTCTTAGGACTATTAGTCTCAATTCACATAATGATGGTAAGCCAGTTAAGATTTTGATTGTTTTGTTTATCTGCTTAAGTTTGTCTATAATATATTAATTTATCTATGTTATATTGATGCAATTGAACACGCCTTCTATTTTTACAACTAACATTTTTGTTTTCTACTTTTTTACAAATTAATATTGAATAATATTATAAAATCCTAGTCGACCCGGGAAGTTATTGTACTGCCACAAATCTGAAAAAAGTTAATAAACTTTTGTAAATAAAATTTTAAATGAACAAGTAGAAACAACAAATGAGAGGTTGATGTGGTAGAGCGATGTTGCAGGCAAATCTTTGTAATTGCACTTTGATAAAATTTGTCAGAATAACAAAATATTTTGTCAAATTTTATTTGCAGTATATCTGAGTTAGCCTGTCCACACTTTTACTGAGGATTGGCTTCAAAATAATAAAACAGGAGAAAAAAATACATAAAAACGAGCTTAAATATTATTGCGTATTTATTAAGACGTTCAAACGTTACTCTCTAGCCTATTCTATGAAATGTTGAGTTTTGCTCAATATTCAAAAAATAAGTTGCAAAAGACCCTCTTGGTATTCGACTTGACCCTAAAATTCAGCTGCCACTTTGAATCTTTCGCCCGTCGCAATAGAAATTACAATCTTTAGTATGATAAATTTCAAACAGCAGTGAATAAGTGGACTGTATCATTTAAACGTTTTTATTAAGTCCCTTATTGTCTATTCGATACGAATTTTGCAATCGACTTTAAATTAAGTTATCGATGACCTAGATAGATGAAACTAAACATCGATAAACAGCAGAAAATAATTATTAGCTTTGCTATATTATATATACATACGTAGCAAATCGAGTCGTACCCAGGAACCCAGCGCCATCTAGTGGTACTTATTGCAATCGGTGAAGTGCGTGCCGTTAATTCGAGTGTTGGCAATTGTATGATAATTTCATACCAACGTACGATAGTGATTCATTATCGTACGCAAATGTACGATAATATGGAAATATCCATGTATTTTTTTCTAAACGAAATCACAGTTTAGATAGTATGGATTTATGGCTTTTCAACAATAATACAGAGGGACACAGTGTCGATATTAATAATTGATTAACTTTAATAATTGTCTGATTAAATTTGGAGTCATTACATTTTTGAATCGCAGTAATTTTCGCACAATTACTTAATGTATATCTAATATATAAATATCATTACCATTCATTATTACAACTCCAATGTCATACTTATATACATTTGATAAATGTTCATTACTTTAAACTCTTCGAATTTTTTTCATTTTATTATCATATATATTGCACTAAAAAACATATTTTAGCTCTTAAGCGCAACGATGTCAAAATACGTAAATGACCTTATGTAAATTAATGTACGTTGGACCAGAGCAACTTAACCTTAAATATTATAACGAGACAAACTAAAAGTTTGTAGACAGTGACAGAGGAGAAGCAAATTAAATTAAACAAGGCCCCACAAACCAACTTCAAATATATTGACTCAATATTGAGCTGATACACTTATTAATCGTTAACTCAGGTTGTATATAATATAATTAAGTTATAGCTGCCACGGTAAGTTTCACTTGTTTTCGAAACGAAAATGTATTCCATGAATCTTACGTCATAAAGCATAATGTTTTCTCTTTTCTTTGATGGCAATTAGTTAAAACTATTATGCCAGTGTCAAGTAAAATGGAATAATATTAATTCTCTTGAAATGTCTAATCAGCTTGTCACGTTCCGTCTTGATAAAATGATGGCCATTCTACCAAAAACTTCTGTGGACTTTTTCAGTCAACTCAAAAAGTCACATGCATTTATTTTTTATCACTTCACTTCACTTATAAGCCATATCAAACTATATTGTATAATAAGCCACTAGAATTAAACAATATAACTGATAATAATGTAATATTATGAAAATGAAATGAAAATACAACGTCACTGATGTAAGTTGGCGGTAAAAATCCAAGTATAATGTTAAAATTAAATGAATGATAATGTAATTAATTCATCAGCGAAGTTACATCTTTTGGGGTCAATGGTCACGGATTCAAGTACTGCATCGGCATAAACATAAGTATTGCTTTATATCCTATAAGTAGGTATGTGCTATATATATAGAAATTGAATAAATTTTAAAGACGATGATGATGTGAAGGAAGATGAAAGATTTATTACATAGACGTTAATGTTATAACAAACTAGGCATTTTTATTTTTCAAGTGATCATTTACATATAATATATATATATATATATATATATATATATATATATATATATATATAATGTAGTTTTTTACGGATATACATTTAAATTAAGGATAAGATAAATTGAATATTTCCTGATGTGGTGTTATTTCAGAAGTTTCCCGTGGAGTGTTTGTTTTCTTTCGCTAGTGTACATTTCTGTTAAGTAATTTATGTTGGCTTCCAGTATTAATGTTATGTTAATAACTTATTTATACAATCGTTATCAAATATATTATAGACTATGTTTTGTTAAAATCTCTTAATGTTTCTCGTACAGTCTCATAATTTAGCTCAGTTTATTAAAGCTTTTATTATTTACATTTTGCAAATAAACTTTAATTAACTTAAAACTGTTTAAGGATACTGACTATATAAACTATTCCGAGAATAATATAACTTTGACTTCTGTTGACCATTCCATTAATTTAATTAACCTTCATATTACAACACACATGTGTCTTTAAATATAGACAACGGAAGTTTTTTTTGTTAAAAACCGCATAATCGTAATAACTAAACTAAATAACTCGGAACGATATAATTTAAATAGGCATTAGTCTAACAAAAGATTCAAAATTCTGCCACCAGCAAAAAACGTCTTTGAATTATTATATATTATTTTTTGACATTTTTAACCTTAAGTTTATAAAATTAGACCGTAATTTAAAATTTACTATTTTTCAATACAAATTATAAAAAAATAAAATATTAATAGTAAAAGTAAATTATCAACAGTATCATAACCATTCAAACGAAAAAAAATGGATGTTAAAGTACAATAGAATGGTGAATATATATTTCTTATATGGACGGTAGTCTATCATTTGATTTGGTAAACCTGCAACATAATATTGTAAAGTGTACCAATTCCACCACTTAAATTTGTTATTTGTTTTAGATTTTTATTATTATAGCAATGTCCACATTCAGATATCCACATTCAGTCGCATGAAATCATGCATCTAATCAAAAATTTTAATTAGAAGTTCGACCAATGTCACTTCTGAGTATCTATTAATCTTAAACGATGATAAATACGCGATATAACGTATGATATATACATATATATAATACATACAATTTCGTCATATACAAACATTGTCTACGACCTCTTAATGCTTTATCTCTCAATATTTTGTACATTTGAATATTTATAAATCTTCGCATTAGTGTTATCGCATCAGTTTGGCTAATCTAGCTTAATAACATTTATATGATTTATACCTAGGTTTTATTTGATTTATTTGCAGTCATTAATCATTGAATATCAATCCAAATGTAAATATATCATGATGGTGTGCTTTTGTATAAGCAATTTATAAAATTATTATTTGCATCGTACCTACCTATAATACATATCATTGAAATATGTTTTTATTTATGGGATAGGAGGGCAAACGAGCAAGCGTGTCGCCTGATTGAAAGCAATCAACGCCGCCCATGGACAACCGCGACACCGCAGGAGTCGCGGAAGCGTTGCCGGCCTTTTAGGTATGTATAGGCTTGTTTTTTGAAGGTTCCAATGTCGTAGCGGTTCGGAAAGACTGCCGAGGGTAGCTGATTCCACAATCTGGTGATGCGTGGAAAGAAGTTACAGGAGAAACGCACCGTAGTCGATCGCCACTCATCCAGATGGTGGGGATGAAATTTTTCTTTACGGCGAGTTGTGCGGTTGTGGAATTCGACAGCGGGAATTATTCCAAACAATTCCTCGGAGCACTCCCCATGATAGAAGCGGTAAAAAATTCTGAGAGATGAGACATCTCTCCGCAGCGCTAGAGAATCAAGCCGATCGGTGAGATCTTGGTCATCAACGATTCGGATCGCACGACTTATACGTACATACATTAAGTGATACCCATCAAACTTGATTCCGGTTTCGCTCGTTTTTCGCTCATAATATATTAATTTGATAACATTCGTGCTAGTTTTCTATTTCTTATATGAATTGATTTACCCTTAGCAATAAAAGCCTAGTACACTCCATTGCTGGATATAAGCCTCTCCCAACAAGCACCACCTAGCACGATCCTCATTTACTCCAGCGGTTCTCGATTCTTCGACAAATACGGTGACGAAACGAGGTACGAGAAATACGGCGATGATTTATCGAATTTCGAATCATATCCACCAGAGAAATTCCGGGGATAGTCCTCTGACCGACTCCGAGCTTCTACGTTTTAAAAATTTCTAAAAGCTGAAATATTAAATAAGAAACCTGATTTTGTTTTTTAATTGTATCGAACAACTTTTTTACTTCTTGCAAAATTATAAATTGTTCTTATGATTTCCTTATTATAATTGATTTATCAAAAAGTACTTCAAGAACAAACATGAACGGAAAATACCTGTTCCTTGTTGACAACATGCATCGTGGACTGTTTTAAGAATAAAGGTAAATAGATAATAAGGATATATAAATAAGGTAAAATTGTTGATTAATGTGGTTTTAACAGTATTGCAAGGAAATCTACACACTCACACTTACACTATATGTATATATTACTTATTGACTTTTAAATAAAACCGATGTAAGATAATTTTAAGTGTATGACAAGAAATTGTATGAAAAATTAATTTCCGTAAAAATATATTAATACTAGCCTTTGCCCGCGGCTTCGCCCGCTTGGAATTTGGTCTGCCACATTAAGTTTCGTGACAGATCATTTTAATATATATATATATATATATATATATATATATATATATATATATATATATATATATATATATATATATATATATATATATATATATATATATATATATATATATATATCCTACGGTACATCATCTTTGTTTAACTCCAATGGTTTAGACAGCGTACCCCAAGATAGCTCTCAGAGGCCAGATTTGTTTTCCGACTAAATTGACATGTATCGTTATATTACGACCAAGAAAAAAAATACATAAAATCATTACAAATTGTAGCCTATATGTTATTCCGATGTATAACCTACATTACTGTAAAGTTTCATCCAAAGCCGTTCAGTAGTTTTTTCGTTAAAGAGTAACAAACATACATACTCACAAACTTTCGCATTTATAATATTAGTAGGATAGGATAGGATAAATACGCACTAAATATAGCCGTATTAGTTGATGCGCCTTCCTTACAAATATCAACCATTGGCTACACATATTCAGTTTCTACCAGTCCTCCCCTGTGCCATCGCACTCTAGCCAGGGACGTCACGGACTTAGTTTGCAAAAAGGGGTCTCTACTCCAGCATTCGTCTACATAACCGGTTGAGGGTTCTCTGCCAACTTCATTTGACCATTGTCAATTTATTTTGCTAATTCGAAGGGCTGTGTCAGTGACTTTATTTGGTTCACTATTGGTTTCTCTTTATCTAAATCATATCCAACCGAGAAGCTCTGAGAATAGCTTGTTCTCTAATGAAATATGATTAAAGTAGATTTTCAATGAGCAACTTTAAACTTGTGGAGCAAACAATCTGATAGTTTTACTGAAAATGTCGATATGTGAATCTGAATTATGCGTAATAAAAAGTCGATATCTTTTTATGGGTTGTAAGGAGGTTTTATGGATTCAACATCTTATCCGCTCCAAAGTTCTATCATTTACCACTACTACCCATCTTAAAACAAGTAATAGTAAAGATAACGTCATGGCCATTTGAGGATAAAAATAAAGACCTTTTAAATAAACGTAATCTCAAGTTTCCTTTATCATATTCTTTTTAAATATAGTGACACTAACTGAATATTTAATTTAATTATGTTATTATTAGTTTATATACTATGTGTACCAACTGTCCTAACTTAGATAAATAAATAAATAAACTAATAAATTGTGTTAGGATTAAGCATCACGTTTTTTTGACTTGTTTTTTTGATCCGTAAAGCAATTCTAAACAGAGTTGAATATTATTCTACTAATGATCAAAATGTTTGTTTGGTTCTAAAAATAGAACTCTTCTGCAATTGTTAACAATAAATGTATGTTAATAACATGAACAGGACATAAATATGGCGATGAAAAAGGACGGAAAATGAATATTCCAGCACTTTAACATAGTTACATACAATAGGTGTTAATTGCAGTACTATATTTTTTATGTAAGGATACAACATCAACATAATTCAGCAGCTAGACTTAAACCTGTTCGAGTTCTTAAGATATAACACTCGTCATCAGAGTCACCCATCAACATAATACGTTACATTGCAATTATTCTAAAACACCATCAATTGCTCGTAAAAACCTTATATCTTACATAGTGGGATGTTAAAAGTTGAACCATACATACATGTGTACATATACGAGAAATATTTAAATTTTTACTAGAATAATTATATTTGAGGCCCCTGGGCTAGTCGAATACAAGAACCTCGTAAGTGATAAAAATGTAAAAAACCCGCAGCAAATTAAAATATAGAGCAATAGAGATAATTTTTGTTGTACGGATTCACGTTTTAAAGCATTGAAGTATGTTTTCCCACTAAAAATTTACATTAACTTGCAATGAAAGGAGTTTCATTAAAATAACAAACTATTTGTTGCCATAAAAAACTAACAAATGATAAAGTATACATAAAATAAGATTCAATCCACATTAGTCAGTAATGACACGCGAACGATAGTGTATATGTATATGTTAACGGTAATGTTTATGTATATTTTGAACGGTAATGTATTGTATATTTATATACATATATGCCATATGTAGTATTTATTGTCGGTTGTCACCGGAAGCCTTGATCCGCTCGACAGAAAGTAATATCCGAACAATAATTAACTTATGAAATATGAATCTAAATTAATGTTGTTGGCAAAAAACAGCGTCAATATACAGTAATTTAAAAAACCCTGAATTCATCAATGCGCGATTACACAGAGGTGCAAACAATGAATATTTTTTCTTCCTTCGGTTTATAAATATTTGCATCCAAAACAAAGAAAAGACATCATTTTCTGATACATACTTGAAATTAACTTAACCAGAGTCACCGACATAGGTCTTCAAGTTAGCAGACTGAAGTGGCAATGGGCTAGACACATTTGTCGGAGAACCGACAATTGTTGGAGTAGACGAGTGCTGGAGTGGAGATCGCGACTCAGCAAACGTAGTGTGGGACGCCCCCTGCTAGATGGAGCGACGATCTACGCAAGGCGGCTGGCAGAGACTGGATTCGTGTAGCCGAAGATCGAGCTAAGTAAGGCCTATGTCTAGTTATTGATTGATACTTAAAATTTAAAAGATAGTTTAGTGGTTAGAATGCCGTCGAAATCAAATATTCTGGGTTCAAATCGTCTATGATTATGAAACTAAAATTCTTTTAATAACGAAAGATATTTTTTAGATTTTTAGATTAGATTGAAGTTCCTGGGAAATTAGTGAATCTCCATTATATCTTTAAGGTACTGCAGCTAAGTTCTCGTCCAATTTTATCGGAAATTTGTTACACGAAGAGAGAATGAACTGGAACGAGAGTTAGAGAAAGTTTTTTTGTAACTAAATTGAGTAGGAAGTAATAAATGGAATATGAAAATAATAATATTAGATTACATTTTTTGTTCTTTCGAAAGCTCTTTTTAAGAAAATAATCTGTACCTGTGAGTATATATATACATATGTAGGATATATCGAAGTTTTTATAAATGGATGCGTAGCTAGGGGTGAGCTTAATAGCAAGCATGACGACCATCCTGGGATCGGGCTCCCCCGGGTACTATAGTGCCTTACCTCAGCATGCGGAGCTCTGCTGGGGCTACCCCCATACTCCCTTGCGGCTCGTGTGATTTACTATGAAGAATTTTAATAAAACTAATTTGTTAAAAAATGACGGCGACGTGGTTCGCCGCCCGTCACGTCCTGATTCCCACGAGGGCGCGAAGTAACTAATGGAGAGCCGTTTCGCTACGATAAATATGAGAGAAAGTATGGATGAAAAGATGGATGAGTGTGAAGAAAGCAAGGAAGGTGTGCTGGGATCTTATCGGACGGAGATCTGTGGTCTCTGCCTAACCCTACGGGAAACAGGAGTGACGATATGTATGTATGTTTTATATATGCAATAATATTACTCCCAGTTTTGATAAAGAAAATAACTTTGACCATAAAATAAGTTTATCGAAAGGATTCCCGAGATGCAAGCTCTCAATTTGGACCAGGAACTCTTTCACTTAGAACTATATTGAAACGATGGAAAACACGTTATGACTACAGATACCATCGAGAACTTAGCTTGAACTGCTATCAAATCGGAAAGATTAGTTGGTAAATGTGTAACTGCGCACATATGACGTTAGGAAATATCTACACATTATACACTATACACACATACTACATATAAACTGGAGCCAGTATAAGGCGGCATTTTTAAAACACCGCACAAACTCACCGTGATGTTCGCACATGGATCATCTAAGACATAATTTTGATGCCTACATTGCGGGTGAATGTCTCTTTACTGGTTTTAATCATTTTGAAAATAATGGGGATGGCATCAAAATATTATCGACAAATTTATTTGAACTATGCTATTAAGATTTTTTGTGTAGGTCAACGTTTTGAATATAACATTGAGCACCGAACAATCTACGTATTATAAGAACTTATTTTGAATCACCTATAGTTGAATATTACTCTAATGTGCAGATTTATAACTTAAAACTTTTTGTCTCACCGCTTGAGCGATACAAATAACCGTATCAAATCTCAGAAGCGGTTTTATAAACGTTTAGAGAACTTAGAATGAAAAAACAAAAGATGTCATGTTATTATTTTATTTATAGCTTAAGTTAGTAATTTACTTTAAGTTATGAATTATTATAGATGTGAAAACTTTTCAAAAATATTTATTGATAAAATATTTCTAAATACAATATACCTTCATTTATAAACAACTTAAACAGTAAACAAAGCAAAAAACGAAGACTTTGAACAGCAAACATGACGCAATAACTTCATATTTATACCAGTTTTTATGATTTAAACATAACAACATTGCAAACTTTTCCACGGAAGATAATCCTCTGTATCTTAAATTGGTAGCTAGCTTTGTAATAGCTTAATATTAAATAGCTTATATTTACCAGAAAGACATGTTTTATTAGATTATATTATTGTGCGACGATCTGCGCAGGGCGGTTAGCAGAAGCTGGATGTGTGAAGCCGAAGATCGGGCTAGGTAGCGCTTTTTGGAGGAGGCTTATGTTCATCAGTAGACTACCGCGGGCTTTTGATAGAGTCATTGATAGAAATAAGATAGATGAGAATAGTTTGTTAAGTACGTATAGCTTAACAAATATTAATTTTCAATTTTATGGAAATCCTTTATTTGTGCTTGTATTGAATGTTGAGTGATTTAAACTTTATTTATTAGTTTTATAATACTCGATTTAATGTTTTGGAAATACCCAGTACGCATAACAACTTCATGTAAATGGTAACGGATTTTTTTGTCTGGTTACCACTTAAGTATAATATATTTCAAGGTTAAGTTGTGAACAAGTTTAATATGGCGTAATTATGGAAAAGAATTTAGTCACAAAATATATAAATAATCATTTAATGATAAAATAATTTATGTCTAAATGACTGCATTTTAAAATATAAATTAGTAAAGGATTAATATATATAATTATTAAGTTTCTCGGAAAACGTATTACCGCTGGAGTAGACAAGTGTCAGAGTAAAAGCCGCGTCTTGGCAAACTTATGTACATTAGACACCCCCGGGCTAGATAGAGCAAAGATCTGCGAAGGTGGCTGATAGCGAACATCGGGCTATATGGGGGAGACCTGTGTACATCTAGCAGTGGTCTGTCGTAGGATGATGATAATTTTAGTATTCTAAATTCTTTTTCTCTTCTTCTTAATTAAATATTGTATGTATGTACCTAAATAATAACTACTTACGATTCTAATTACGATTAGGTTTTCTTACTCGAGTAATTAGTAAGTACATTTAATCTATAATTTTATCAGTTTAGGATTGGTTTAATGAAGACCTTAGTAAATTATATATTATTTTCTTCAACATCTTCATTTCTTTCAATTGAGTTGCTTTTTGCGCTATAGTTTATTTATGAGCTTCTTCAAGTTAAATATACAATTGAATATATTTAAAAAAAAAATAGATATATTAAAAGACCATTGAGCAAGCACTTGCGCTCGAGTTTAATTAAGGCTGCTTACAAACCGGTTCAATCGCTGTGACGCCGTTTAACAAAAGAAGAGAATGGCATGGCACATGAGTGTAGTATTTTCCGCAAAGCCTGTAACGGCGCACGCAGTGGTAGCTACTAAAAGAATATAATATTTACGAAGTGCAGTTTCTGTTTGTTCGCCGCGAACTTACGGCCGTTAATATTCGTTACTTCAAGTTACAAATGTGAAAAGAAAGTTTACTTTTGATCTTTTGTTTCAAAAATAACGGTGAGTTAAAAATTAACACTGTGTTAATAATTATATATTAATATATTATATATAATTATAACATTTTTATTTATATTATTTGTATTAAGTATTACCATCAATAAAAGCTCATGGATTATAAATTTTATCGTTGTGGTAGTTACCCCTAATGTGTAACTTCGTTTGTATATCTAGTGTTTTAACGTTTCAAGTTATTTCATCATTACCATGTGTATATTCAAACAACTTGCTTTGAAAACAGTACAGGAATTTGTTACCGTGCACTAGTTCACTATACTAACAACTACATAGTCTAACAACTACAAAGTCTACATAGTCTTTTTTGTATTTTTGAGAAATTGTTTATTCACTTTAATAATATAATTTAAAAAAAAACAACAGCTGTATCATATCCAACAGTCCGCTGCTAGGTGGATGTCTCCCAAGGGAAGATTTGCCTATAAAGCTAAACAGTCCGATGGTTTAGTGTTAGAATTTCATCGCGAAAAATTTTAGGACAGTATATATAATAAATAAACTGCTGATGTCTGTTGGCTGCGTTGATTGCTTCTCATCAGGTGTTACGCCTGCTCGTGTGCATACCTGACCCATAAAAAGAATTATACATCTAAGATAAATGCTTATTATTATTATCATACATACAATTGATATTAAGTCATCCAAGATTATCCAATAAGACTTGTCCAAGATTATTATTTGAACTTGCCTTTGAACAGTATACACTGCCAAAACTTAGACAATGGAAAATCGTCTGCTCCACAAGGTCAAAAACGGTCAAAGAACTATGCTCGGCTTCGAGATGGCTATATTCAGAGTTTCTTTAGTGTGGTTTGAATGAAAGATATCCGAAGGAGAACAAAATTCCCTAATAAACATCAACTCATTACCACTTCAAGTTAACAAACTAAAGTGGCAATGAGTCGGACACGATTATTGGACAACCGAAAAGCGTTGCAAATTAACGCTGCTGTAATGGAAACGACATATTATATAGTAAACTTAGTATGGCATGTCTTCCCGGCAAACGGTGTGACAATCTGTGCAGAAGGGCTGGCAGAAACTAGATTTGTTTTTTCACAGCCCATATATACGTATATATCCCACTGAACACGAGCCTCTTCATTTATGGAGGAACGAATGTTAACCCACCACGCTTGTCCAATGCGGATTGGCGGGGTTACCAGACTCGGAATGAATAGCTGTAATCCACACGTACATACATATATTTATTACGATGTGGTGATGGAACACGCGACCATTGACTCCGTGGGCGAGGGGCCCCACCACTGAGCCAATTGGTCGTCTATAGAATATAGTCGTATATAGAAACTGGACACGTGTAGCCAAATATCAGACTTGGTGGTGCTCTTTGGAGGCTGCCTACGTTAAGGTGTGTTGTCAAATTATGTGTGTGTTGTCATATTCTTTATTCGTAGAGTGGCAAAACGCTGGTTTTCAATTTAAAACTTAAAATAAACATTAATTTAAAACACCATACGTTTGTGTGCTGCAAAAAAAAACAAACGATTAAGTATTCCACTCAGCTCTTGCATATTTTTGATTGATCCACAGATTTAGATGAAACGTTATATTCAAATTACATTCGACATGCCATAAAGCCATTGTTCAAAATAAGGATCAAATTAAGCACACAAAATAGCTACACGAACAATTATTTAACAATCAGAACGATTGTTGTTTCAAAGGAAAATACAAATAGTTTTTGTATTACTTAAACTAAATAATCAGATGTGTAATTTTAACCAAACTATATTCAACATGCAAATCTCACTGTGGGAAAACGGTTTTTGTATATTATTTTAAATAGGAGAATTATTTGTAGGATTCCTTGTGATATTTTCTATTTTCTGTTCGTTTTTTAAAAATAAAATCGAAAAATATCTAGAACATGTAAATATAACAAAAACATAGTAATTTAATTTTGGGATGCATTCTTTATGGCGACAAAAATATTAATTAAAAAATATCCAGTCCCTTAATACAACTAGTTAGTAGTCCAACTATGTTATTATAACAGAAAATGAAAGCATTTTGCGTGAACAAAAACATTACAAACATTTCAAACCAGCGTTCAATGTCAAATAGATAATGAGAGATAATGTTACTGTGACCTGTTGATTTTGTAATATGAGGTCATTGACTTAAATATCAAAATGGATTTAAAAGAATATAACACCAGGAGTCCCATTACAAAAAAAATTATCATTACGATAATATGAATTAAGCCTTAATTAAGATATCATATTTCAGAATTAATCGCCTAGTTTTAACAAAAAATACATAAAACGTTCGTTTAAATATCTCAAATATTTATGCTATTTAATCTGTATACAATTGTTTTCTTAATATAACACCAGGAGTCCCATTACAAGAAAAATTAACATTACGATAATAAGAATTAAGCCTTAATTAAGATATCATATTTCAGAATTAATCACCTAGTTTCACCAAAAAATACATAAAACATTCGTTTAAATATCTCAAATATTTATGCTATTTAATCTGTATACAATTGTTTTCTTTATTATTAATTTTTAACTTTAGTTTCTTGCGATTTTTTGTAAATATTAACATTTACATAAATATGCACATACGCTTTTATCTGTATTGTGAATTAAATAATACATGAACATATTTTTGACATGAAAAAAATTTGTTCAACAAAATTAAAATATCGTACAATCCACATTCATTATCATACAGCTATATGAGTTTACAGTTGGTTACATTGGCCTTCCTTATAATAGAGGGGTGTCGTAATCTCCAATCTTAAGCGTAGATTTGGGATCACAGATTGTTTTTTATTACTCAGGTAAATGCTGCTACTTATTTACTGATATTTGCTGGTACGAGTATATGTGTAGAGTCGTGGACTATAGTATTTTAATTAAATAGGACACTGCACATTAACACGTCCAACCGTGAACAGAGAAAGGTAGAGGGGGGGGAAGGACGAGTGAATGCGTCAATGAACGAATGCTTAGTGTTGCTAGCCAACAGGATAATCGCCTTGTACGCCGCGTACATGAAAAACCTCTATACTTTGCTGAAAACCATACACAGCAAAAACTATTTAGATTTGTTGAAAAATTTACAGTATAGTTCATTAAATACGTCGTGTCATTAGTAAAATCAATTGATAAAAAATATACAAGAAAATAAAAAAATGTATAAACTTAGTAATAAAAAGACGACCGACGCTCAGTGGCGGGGCCCTCCGCCCGCGGAGTCAATGGTCGCGGGTTCGATTCCCGCATCGGAATAAATATTTATATGGATTTTTAAATGTTTATTCCGAGCCTAGAAACCCCCCAATCCGCATTTCCTTTCCTGCCCCTTCCTTTCTTCTCTATCCTTTCCCTTCCTCTCCGCCAATCCACGGGCTGCCGTGCCAATGGATGCGTGGCTAGGGGCGAGCCTAGTCGTAAACGTGCCGATCGTCCCGGGGTTGGACTCCCCCGGGGACTATGGTGCCTTACCTCAGCATACAGGGCTCTGCTGGGGTTGACCTCCATCCTCCCTTGCGGCTCGTGGGATTCACTAAAGACGAATTTAATATACCTAATTTGTCGAAAATGACGGTGACCTGGTTCGCTACCCGTCACGTCCTGATTCTCACGAGGGCGAAAAGCGACCAATGACGAGCCGTTTCGCTGCGATGAATGGCAGCGGATGGAGCTCTGTGGTCTCTGCCAACCCCTGCGGGGGATAGGCGTGAATATATATATATATATATATATATATATATATATATATATATATATATATATATATATATATATATATATATATATATATATATATATATATATATATATATATATATATATATATATATATATAGTAATAAAATCACACTTCACATCTCAATTGATTGTATACAATAATTCAATGTTCGTACACAATCGTTGTTAAAGGTAAATACAGGTGATTGGATGAATCAAAGTAAGTGATGTAAGTTAACTCAAGTGAAAGTGTAGCTTCAAAGGCGTCGATATTGCAACGATTGATGCAATCCATGTTCAAGTGAAACATTTCGTACTACGGAATTCCTGTTGGAATAATTGTATTGGTTTTGAGATTTCATTCATTGCAAATAGAATTTAGACAATTATTAAAATATAATAATTGTTTAGTAACAACTCGAAAGTTTATATTATAACATTGTGAATATTTTCAATAATTAATTAAATAATTATTTCAATAATATTTTCAAGTTTGCAGTATGGTTTGCGGCATAAACTAGTATCATACCATGGGTGTTGTACATGATCAATCTCAATCATCATGTAAAAACCAATCTGCGTTCCCATCAATACACCAAGCGTGAGGATTATGGCTTATGATTATGGACTTTTATAACTGTACTGGTTGTTTTATAAAGGTTTCGTTTTAAAGCTGTTAACTTTATATATCAAATAATTTTCATGGTCCATAAACTATAAAGATAGAATTTGTTTTCAAAAAAGTCGAGCATACATCAACAGAGAGTTGTCTCGCATTGCCGGCCATTGGCATCATAAGAATATCACATTTACCTGTTATCTGTTATATTACCCGAATATCTGTTGATTAACGAGATATACTGCATCAGTTGGGGCTTAGTTTAGGATAGTCAAGGCCGAGAATTGACTAGACCTTATACACCCCTCTCATATTTCAATAAAACAATCTAAATATCAAAAAGTGTACAATAAAATTACATAAACTTTATTTATTTTTAGATTCACTTATTGTATTTTATTTATTGTATAGATGTACAAATGTTTTACGATTATTTGCATATTTAGAGTTCAAATACGCTCGTACTATACGTATATTTATTTATTTTAATAAAAAATCGTTAATATTCGTGTTTTGAGGTAGATATACTCCTTTACAATTATATATAGTACTAAACTATACCACTTCATTGTATATTTAATTGGAATCACTTCAGTGATTTCAATGAAATATAAATATTTTTAAATCAAAATATTTTATTTGAGAAATAACATTTTAATAACACTTTTTGTTACAGGCAAGATGAAGATACAGCTATTTACATTCGTCTTGATGGTAGTATTAGTTGCACACACGCAGACGGTATGTTACAAAGGTTTATTTGTTTATTTCTTTATTACTTTGTTTATTACTCTAGTTTATTCGTTTATTTCTTTTATTATTTAGAAGCCTACAGTTAAATACACTATAAGGAATTTAATTTGGCACTAAATAAATGTAACTTTCTAAAAACTAATAGTGAGTGAATATTGAGGGTTTGTTGAACTTAAGACCTTCAGATTTTACGTTAAGCATCATCATCATTTTCAGCTTATGATAGTCTACTGCTAGACATGGGCCTCCCCCAAAATGTGCAACTTTACCTGATCTTCAGCTTCACGCATCGACTTTTCGCTAGCCGCCCTGCGCAGATCTTCCCTTCGCCTGGGCGGAAATCATCTCACACTAAGTTTACCAAGAACGATCTCCAGCATTAGTCTATTTCAACGGTTGTCGGTTCTCCGACAAACATGGCTGGCCCAATGCAACTTCGGTTTGATTACTGAAAAGCTAAGCATAGCTTTTTAGTGACTATGGCACTTACACGGCACACACATTTTTTCAAACCAATATTTTAATAACAAAAAAGGTACAATGAGCACACCAAATATAATATTTTAATATCATGATATTTTTTAAATTTTATCTGTAGATATTTAAGTACTCAAAATATACATTTAATTTTGGAGAATATCAATTAAAGTAATTAACAAAAAAAATACTTGTATAATTTTTCTATAAAAAACTGTATAACACCTTTAATAATTTATAGCAATTAGTTCAAAAACATAGCTAAAGAGTGAATAAGCGCTTTGTCAACAGTGTATAATTGGCGCTCGAAAATTATTGCCGCCACAAAAATCTTACACTGAAATATTTATGGGTGATATTTTTATTTAACAATTGTGTTATTTTTATATTAAAGCCTACATTAAAAGCACACAAACAAACATAAAATATTAAAAGGTATATACTTATAGCCTGACACTAAATTTACCTCTTGCTGTTGTCGCATTAAATATAAATAAGTTAAATATTAAGAAGAATATTTTGGATTTAATGCTTAGGAAATTTTAGAACGCCATATGTCATAGGAAGTAAATTATTAACATATCATGGCCATTGCAATTAGAAGAAATCGTTGTCACGAAAACGAAATATTAATTTATAACTTCTTTAGTTACACAAACAAAATCATTTATTTATTTTACAATAAAACTTTTGTTTCTGAACATCCACATTAATGCGCCAAAAATGTGTGTTTATATTACAAAAACTACACACTATAAGAATACGTATACAGTATCCTTATAAAAATAGAGCGATTAAATGTTCAGGAAATACGTTGATCTTATAAAACTTGATAACCTTAGTTGGTAATTTAATTGATACCTTTACTTTTTAAAAGGCCATGTAAACCGATCATATATTATATGCTATAATCCGAATAAAATATAATCATCCGAATAATATAATTAATATTTTTCAAGATGAACCTGGCACTACTAAAATCTATATGAAACTGGCAACTATGAAAGTCTATGTTTTATTTTTCACTGTTTCTTTTTTGTTGTCAGTTTTGTAGTCAAAATAATGATGAAAATGAATATGAAACAAATTTTATTTTTCACATAAAAAACATACAGAAAAAATACAAAACTAGGGGTACAGTTTTTTTTATAGTTATTAATTCAGATTAGTTCTTAAAGATAAAATATTCGCTTAAATATGACATATTTTTAGATGGTTAATAATAAAGAAGATTATAATCAGTAAGGGAACCGATCTAACAAACTACTGAATAGAAATTTTATAAAGCACTCAAAAACGTACGTAATAAAATCTACTTTACCACAGAACGTGCGTACGTTCATTATAATACGTGATTGCATGAAATGGAGGTCATGGAAACCTTCTACCTTTTAAGTCAAGCTTATGAAATAATTGCGTTATAATAATATTGTAAAAAACAAATATTTATTATAGATATTGATGTTTACAAATACTGATAATTTCTTTCGCAAGTTAATTACTTCATTTGCTCATATCAGTTATTTTCCTTACATCTTCGATTTTCTTAGAGTGAAAGAATATATTGGATTAAACTGTAAATCAACTAATATATATTTTAACGTACACACATATATTACTTGGAATTTCTTTAATGACGAAAACAAGGAAACTCATTCCTTTGACGATAGTGAAAAAAATATTTATTAGAATTACTAATATATAATATTCTTTTCATTTTTATTCTTCATGCTCACATACCAAGCTAAAAAGAAAGTATGGATACCCAAACTATTTATTTTATTTAAAATGCTTGTCTAGACACCTTAATAAACACACATTATATTTTCTGATATAACATGTGAACATACTTAGCACAGGACATTTGTTTCTGTAGAGTAATTTGAAATAATTTAAAAGTTTTCGAAAATATTCCCTAGCGTGCTGGTGTATTCACAATGTCTTAATAGATGATACACAAAAGAGCAAAACTCTTTTTATGGGATAAATAAGCCACGTGAAGGTGCCCATAGACATCACAACACCTAGGTAGGACACATATGCATATGTGGTTTACTATAGGAAATAATGGGAGGGGAAGAAGGAGGAAGTAATGGAAGAGGAAGAATGCAATGAAGGTAGGGGAAAGGAATTGGAATTGCGGAACCCCACACTCACTGTACTTACGAATCGTGGTATCAGTAAAATGCTACCACTTCACGTGAATATTCTCTAAGGGTGTGTGATACTTCCCGGTCGAGGTAGTCGATTAATTCTACAACGGCTCTACTACTAATATAATTTAATATAATTATTAATTGAATTCCAGTGAGTCATTAGTAACCTAATTCGGTTGGCTTGTGTTCCTCGAATTTCTAAGCATATTTTCCTTTATGTTGTCTTAAGTGAGTTATTGCAACACCTGCCGCTTAATTTGTGTTGATAATAATCAAACCATTTACTTAAGCAATACCTACTAGCCTTCCTTATTGTTCTTAGATACCAGTGTAAACAACCACGGCATGAATTGAATTGCAAAATACTATTGTTTTTATGGCGTTGTCTATGTGAACACGCTTATCACACATTTATAACACAAATCACGTCTCAATGTTTATACCTTTTAGGATCGCCGCGTCGAATAAAGCAATCTTTTAGATTTGATATTTTTATATTTTTATCCACTTCCAGTCAGTGTTCAACACTTACATATAAGCATAGATTTTTATTACAACAGACCATAATCGTTACTTAAAAATATGTAAAATATTGATGGTCTTTGACTAAAAACTATAAATATCTTTAAGGAAAGTGTACTGGAATAAATATTATATGTATGTGACCTATATAATATTATATTTACGTAGTTAAGTTCAGATATTACCAAGAATTATCTTTTGTCATTAAATGCCACCCTTTAAGAAAAATTATGTATAACTGTAAGAAAAACTCAAGAAATATTCGACATTATACCATTTTAAAGCAAAAAATTAGATATAGCCAAAATACTATCAGAAAAACTATTAATAATTATTTTTTAAATACAATATAAATGAAGATTTTAATAATATAAAGTCAAAACAAAGTTTGCATAAAATTATATCAACTAAGAAAAAAATATTATCAATTGTATACATAGAACTAGTCTATAAACTCTATATAATATCTATAAACTCTAAATAAAGCCTCGAAGCTTTCACACAATTTGCCGAATAGAAAAGTTTCATCCCCGTCATCTGGATGAGTGGCGATCCAGTACGGTTCGTTTTTCCCGAAACTTCCGAAAGCAGGTGGTTTCATAGAGTGAGTTCCCTTTAATCTTCAAAAAACAAGTCTACTCATATCTTAAAGGCCGGCAACGCATTTCTGATGCTAATGGTGTTGCTAGATATCTATGGGTGGCATGATATGCTTTCCATCAGGTGATACGCTTTCTTGTTTGTCTCCCTATCCCTAGATGAACTAAATGAGAGAATCACTTTTTTAATTATCTGGTACAGAAAACAGGATTACACCAAATAACAGGTTAACGATAATGTCTGCAAAAGTATACAACTGTGTCGCAGACATCAAATTTGTTTCTTGTTGTATTTATTATACTAACATTTGTAAAATTAATAATAATGTAATATTAAAAGTAAAACAGAAATATGCTTGCATTCATAATGATGAAGGCATGTAAAGTTAACTAATTTGGAATGAAGCTCCAATGTAAGATGCAGCTTTCGTTATGAAACGGGAAGCGTACAAAGGCATGTTGTACAGTCTCAGCCCCAGTCCATCAGTTATTTATGAAACTATTATTGTTTCATCTTTACTACCCTTGCTTGCAAAGATTAAACATATTTACTTCAACACATTATGCATTGTCTAATGCTTCTTTGCAATCAACACTCGGCTAAGTAATTATTTTAATTCACAAATTAATAGACCCTAATTGACTCAGTAGTGAATCTACCATCTTCGTGTACTTAATGATCGGGTGTTCGATTCCCGAATCAGGATCAATATATGTTTGGCCTTTAGGTATTTGTAAGTATCTGAGTGCTCTGCCAATCCGAATTGGTCAAACGTGAAATGTCCATTCCTTCAAGAAAGTAGGAACGCCGGTGCCTAGGCTTGGAATATATATTGGTTGTGAAAAAATATATATTAATATATAATTAATAAGAAATTTTTGGTTTTCTAATTTAAACAGTAATATACGAGTAAAGATATAAATAGAATATTTGTTTGAAATTTTAAGATTTGTTGATTATTCCACTATTTTGTGTTCACAGGCACCACAATTTATATCGTTTACTGATGGAAAATTAGGAGTTAATTTTGGTGGATACCATGCTGCAGTGGGATTGGGTGGATTACTAGGTAATAACAAATATTTTTTTATCATATATTTATAAACATGTTATACAGAGTGTTCTCGTTCTAGCGTAATAGTACAAACTCTGTATTTTTTACCTTATTACCGGTTATATACCAGAGCGAGGATATCGTAATTTTAGTACTTTTTTGAGCTAGTCTTTCTTTCCCTTGTAAAATGTCTCACTTAGTCCCACAAATGAACCTAAATATAAAACTATCTAAATGACTTTTTACAAAAATATAAGAATGAGCATTAATTATCACTGGGTTCAACATTATTTTTTATATTTTCTTCACTATCGACATCAGCACCTGTGGCAGTTACTGCTGGTTATTTAGGAGTATTTGTCCTCGTCAAGCCAGGTCAGACAGAGCATTGGCGCTTCCAGTCGCAACCATTCTGCACACTTAACTATCACCGGCTTTTGATACTTTATGCATACACTACAGTATAATGCGATTGCGCATTTTTGAATCTTTTTTTTATTCAAATTAAAGCTAGTGCCAACGGGCCATAAAAAATTGACAGACACGAAAAAAAATTAAAAATGTAAAAAGCTTGACGCATTTTTTATTGTCACTCTAAGAAAGAATATTAAAATGTTCAAATTTTCTTTGAGCCCACAACTTATTTAAATTAAATGCATTAATTTACAGGTGACGGTGTTAAAGGTGGTCTTTTCGCTGAAGCAGGTACTCCTCATGGTCAGTCAGCCAGAGCTGGTTTAGGTGGTACTGTCGACGGTAATGGGGGCACGAGAGGTAATTATCCTTTTGCTACAAACTTGTGACATTTCTAGTTGTAGAGTGGGCTATTGTTCACTTTCGCAGTCAAAAATAATAATTTCCAAACCAAAAGTATTTTATGTTAAGTATTTCTTCTGCAGTACTTTGACTCGTATTTTTCTAGTGATTGCAACATCAAAACCGATTATATTCGCCTCTTTCGACGCCATCATTCGACAAATAAAAAATAAAGCAGAAAAAAATATTTTTTAATAATTATTGTATACATAGGTGGCCTTTTTGCTGGAGCCACAGCTGGTGGAGATATTCAAGCAGCCGCAGGACTAGGAGGCTCTGTCACGGGACAACAAACAGCCGGTGAAGGATTTGCATCAGCTCGAGCAGGAAGTCATTTAGCATCATCAAGTCTGGTAGGTGACGA
Organism: Baronia brevicornis; assembly: GCA_031353405.1. NCBI lineage: Eukaryota > Metazoa > Arthropoda > Insecta > Lepidoptera > Papilionidae > Baronia > Baronia brevicornis. The sequence goes on along the minus strand of JASFAT010001473.1, from coordinate 170,419 downwards.
TAAAATTGAAAAAGACAAAAGAAGAAAAGAAGAGAAGGAAAAAAGAAAAGCGCTAAAGAAGGCATTACGTGCTCAGCGCAAGGGGTTATCCATAGAAGAGGATTAGAAATAATTAAAATATTTTTTCTACAAACACTTGATACCATTTATTTAATATTATCATGAAATTAAAAAAAAATCCCATTATTTGAATTTGATCTGAATAGATTTTATACAAAATATTATATGTATACTTCATTCAAATATAGATGATTATTTGTCTAAATTTTTTTATTAATAATTCCAATTTATATAATGAATTTAATGACAACCTTAACTTTAAAACAAGGTAATAATGCAATATATGTTTATAAATGCATGCATTTTCAAATTTCATCACAAAAAATGCAAGCAATTTCAATTATATGAATCACGGCTTATTGCTGTCTAAATCTTTATTATTTATGTAATTATACATATCATATTATGAATTGTAAATAAGTAATGAATAACGAAAGAAAATATTTATGTTTATTACTAATTTTAATAATATAATTTTAGGGAGGTGAATCGTCTTCAAGTGGATCGGACATTAAAATCTCAGAAGTTAAATCCTTGAGCGTTTCTGATAAAGGCGCAAGTGATATAAATAGTGAAACTATCATTAATAAACAAATTGAAAGCAACGTAAATACTGATATAAATGAAATAAAACCTTTGTCTTCTTCGGCAGAAGCACAACTTGAATTGAAATCAAACGCAGAGGTTCAAGTTACGAATAAAGAAGTAAGTGTAAAGCATACATACATATATCATCATTTTATTCAAAGAAGCTAATAAAAATTACTGTGTAAACATTTCAAGCTATGAAAACCATGATAAAACAGTAGCTCACTTTGTACTTATCTATATAATTTAGTCGACAATGTTTTAAATCTTAGGACTACTGGAATTTTGTATGATAGTTCATCGTTTATTATCACCCATTATTTATTTTTATTATGTAGCAAAGTTCTATGCTTTATGTACGTATATGAGTTTAGACATAAGTGCGTCACGTACTTTTGGGTATCGATTTTATTTCAAATATTATATATTTCCAAACTTACTCACAAGTAATATATTACGCTAGATACAGCACTGCCAGTTAAATGGCGGTAGTGTTATAAAGTATAAAGTTATATATATAAATACGTATGTACGTATTTACGACTTAAGGACATTCAAGAGACGCGCGTATGTATTCACAAAAGGTCGACTACGCGTCTGAGACGCCTCCGATGTTGCAGATGTCTATGAGCGGCGGGGATACCTACCACCTACTTACCACCAGGTGACCCGCGTATTCGTTTGCCTGCTATGCTATTAAAAATATGAGATAGATTATCTTCATCCTCGGTATTTACGGTAAAGATCTTTGTGGAATTACATTCCAGGATATATATTCTGTTTCTATCTATGGTTTTATAATCTGTTTAGAAACTATTGAATTGTGAAAATAATACTACAATAAAAACTATTCAGGTGGAGCAACCTGTTGTAATAGAAAAAGAGATTATTCACACACGGACAAAGCCCAATCACCACCATTTTCACAAAACAGCATACATCGGTGGTTACCTTGATGCCGCCTCTGAAGGTACACAAGGCTCATCTCAAGTAATACAAAAACATGTTAATGTAGAACATGAACAACCTGGAAGTGAAACCTCCGCTCATTCTGGTTTGAAGGGAAGTAGCCAGGTTGCCTACAAAAAAGAAGTAAATATAGGAGGAAACTCTCGTTTTTTCGATGATATTTTCAATGTAAGTATTAGTGATAATATTTTACGACCATTTTATATTTTATTGACTCACTAGTGAAGTTACCATTTTCAGAGTGTATGGTTGCGGGTTCATCATCATTTTTATTGTATCAACAACAAGAAAATCTCGTACAAACTAGGTAACGTTATAATTTTTGTTTCTTTCAGATACCTATTGCAACATTGTCAGCTGTTGGAAAACTTTTAAGTAATACAGCAGGACACACAAATATATCCATACAGAAGTCGGGTTCGGTACAAGCAGGTGCTTATTCATAAAGAGAAGAGATTTATTTATCTATTATAATAAATACAAACATGGATAAGGACATTTTCTTAATTGATAATCAATTCGTAAATACAAACGTTAATAAAAACATTAAAATTTAGATTTTCAACTGTAAAACAATAAGCATAATTTTATTTAATTTAAACCATAAATAAAAAATATAGTCAAAAATTACATATGGATAATTACAAATTTGCTGTCATTCATTTAATTTTTAATTGGATCTCAAATAATGATTAAAAACATTACAATATGTTATAAATTCTATTTTATTAAATTATCATTAAGGATAAAATTTAGAACTTAGAATTAACCTGCGAAGGGATTTTGTTCATAAATTTGTGATATATCATTTTTAAAGTCATGTTCTTACGAATAAAACTAAAATTATACCATCAAGGTAAAGCATTTGTTTTAATTTTAATTACATTAGTTCCTGTTGTTTTTTAATATGTATATATGCAAAATGACAGGTGAACATCAGATGACCCCCATGCTTGGTTGCCAGTTCTACTACATAAAAAAAAAATGATCAGGTCTAATTGAACAAACCGCTTTTCATGCTTAATTTAAGCTCAGATTGAAATACTATTGAACAGTGTTTTTGTAGCGTTAATATTATTAAATATAAAGCACATATGCTTTTCTGTCATTTTTCTAAATTAGTTCCATAACCACCAACCATCCTTTTTTTTTCTGCTAACTAAAATATAAATAAAGGTGCGGTGTTTAGATTTAAATATGATAATACAATAAAATTTGTCAGTCTTACATATTATAAGTATATAACACAATAGTTATAATTTTTTTTACTACGATCCTTTTCTAGATTAATTTTTTTTAAAATTGCATATCACAAACATTTTTTTCTACAGAAGAAGATTCAAAATCACCTAAACACTCATCAACATCATCTGTTGCATCATCAGACGCGCATATCTCGGTACAGACACCGAGCGTGTCACAATTATTCGATGACATTTTCGCTGTAAGTCCATCTTCATAATCCATGGTATCATCTATATTTATACATCTTCATAATACCTTCCATAACTTACTAAATTTCATATTAATTTAGTATTAAGAATTTTTAGTACAATGAATATTATAATGTAAATAAATGATATTATTTTTATTTGGCTTTCAAATTCAATGAATATGTATATAAAGTTTTCAATATTAACATCATATTGTTATTTGGTACATGCGTATCCTTTTATTTTTTTATCTGTACATATGTTCAAAATCCTCAGTTACAATTAAATCTCATATGCACATTTATAATTATAACTAAATGTCCGTCAAGGCCTTTAGAAGACACATGACTAACAAACGCAACTATTAGTATTAATGAGTAAAATTTTTTCTTGATTTTGCATACATTATTATATATTTATTTATATAACGTAACGATAACTAACAAAGTAACTAATTTATATAACAAAAAGTGTTGAAGTTCCATTCAAAGGTAAGTGAATTTGTAATAATTGATACAATTTTAATATTATGGTCTCATTAGATATAAATATTTATTTTAGATACCAATAAACACCCTTGGAGCAGTAAATCAATTTCTTAATAATAACGTGCTTTCAAGAAAGAAGGTTCAGGTGAGTAAACTAAAGCAGCTACTGGATACTGTAACATAAGACTGGTACATAGAGGATTCCTTCAGTATATTTATAAATCACCAGGAAGCTGGGAGATAGTTATGTAAGGTGCAACGTAAAGATGACCTGAAAGTAGTTTGTGTAGATAAGTAACAGGAATAAAATTATTATTTATACATCCTATGAAATTTGCTTAAAATAAATTTAAAAGTCGTGCGATCCGAATCGTCGATGACCAAGATCTCACCGATCGGCTTGATTCTCTAGCGCTGCGGAGAGATGTCTCATCTCTCAGCATTTTTTACCGCCTTTATCATGGGGAGTGCTCCGAGGAATTGTTTGGAATAATTCCCGCCGCGGAATTCCACAACCGCACAACTCGCCGTAAAGAAAAATTTCATCCCCACCACCTGGATGAGTGGCGATCTACTACGGTGCGTTTCGCTCGTAACTTCTTTCCACGCACCACCAGTTTGTGGAATCAGTTACCCTCGGCGGTCTTTCCGAACCGTTACGACATTGGAACCTTCAAAAAACAAGCCTATACATACCTAAAAGGCCGGCAACGCTTCCGCGACTCCTGCGGTGTAGCGGTTGCCCGTGGGCGGCGTTGATTGCTTTCCATCAGGCGACACGCTTGCTCGTTTGCCCTCCTATCCCATAAAAAAAAAAAAATTGTTCTATTCATTTTGTAGGACGTTATTTAAACATATAACATGTATGTTTTTTCCTCTTATTTAACTCATAAATCGTCATTAATATGTCAAATATTAAAACACTTGATTTATAACACTTATTGGTTGAATTTCTGAAAACTTTTAAATATAAAATATCTTTAAGCGCATTTATATGATTCCCAACATGTTATAAAAAAAATGTCCTCTTTCAAGAGAAAAGCAGTTTTGGGAAGAAATCGCTTGTAGCGATAAGACCGCCTAATTACTACCTTAAAATCAAATTAAGTTTTTTGACTGCTTGCATAATATTGGTATATAGATATAAAAACAAATTTTTCTTATTTTCTGTTTCATTAATTACGAAACTTTTAAAATTGTGCTCATTTTAAATCAATAAAATTGTGATTAATTGTTCTGACATACGGATAGATACTGAAATCTTCTCGTAAAGGTTCCTTTTATCCTTTCTGCTACTTACCTCGAAACATAACAAAAAAGTGTGAATAATTAATTATATCTATTGTATTTTTTCCCATTGTTCTCTGATCATTGTAACCATTTTACGAAACATAGGTGACATTGTGTACTACGAATAATAATTGTGATTTATCTTATGTTCACACTCAGACATAAAACAAGTATACTTAGGCCATAAATTATTTTGGCAATATCATGTAGGTCATAATATTAAGTTAGGAAAAAAACGTGCTAGGAATCTGTATAACATATATAAAGAAATTTATTATATCGCAATTAATATATAGAAATTGACTACCTGACTGATATTTTAACACAATACAGCCAAATCCGTGATATCTAGATGTTTTAAATATTACACTGACCTTATATGATAAAAGCAATCATATAACAAGAACATATCTAAAAATCACTAACGGGTGAAAAATGCTTGTACAATATTTTATTCAGAAAAAAACTAAAAAAATACTATATTAAATGACCTGAAATTTTGTTATTCATTGTAAGAATATGAATAACACATAAATATGAAATTACGGTCTTATAAAAGACTCTTTATTTTTTTTATTTACATAGACTACATGTACTTCATTCTTCAATTTCATCTTTGCCTGTCCTGTCAACCTGTCAATATTAATAGAAGAAGATGTTAGGAAGGCACAAAAAAACTTTTTATTTGTGTACATTTTATCGTATATGGAGCTAGTTTACTGATACGTTTATAAAATGTTTGTCAGTCAATCTAGTTACTTAAGCTTATTTAAAAGTAGCTTAATTATATTTTGTCGTTATACTTAGTTATAAGGAATTATTAAAATTCTCCTATTTTGTAAAAAAATATTTTTTTTTAAATTTCACCTTAACAAAATCATAGGTAACATATGTCTTTTTAATTAAAAATAAATAGAAGTAAGCAATTTTCCTATATTTTGTGTACGGTACTTAACTCAGTTCAATAATTAAAATATATTTTAGGCAACACAACAAGCGTCGGAAGAACCAGGCAAATTGCGGGTAGGTCCACTTGCAAGGAGAAGGGCCAACAAAATTGCACAAATAGAAGAGCATAGACATATCACTGACTCTACCACGCAGGCATCGTAGAATAAAATGGAGTATTTCTTAAATAAAGTGCAATAATTTGTTCGATATTATTATATTATTGTTATTAAATGGAAAGTAAACATTTTTATTGTGTTTTATTAACCACCAACTATTATTATAATAATATGCGCAGATTTCTATCCTACAAAATTCTATTTGAAATATCTTAATGCAGTCCTTTTTTACTTTTAATTATTTTAGTTATAAAACAAGCATATTTTATATATTGCCGAAAAAATAAAAAAAATTAGTTTATATCGCATACATATTTGTATCTTCCGAAAATGGCATAAACTTAATCTCTATTACAATTTTATTCGGATGTGTAGTTTATTTTACGTAAAAAAAAATTATATATATAAATGTAACCGTAATATATATATATATATATATATATATATATATATATATATATATATATATATATATATATATATATATATATATATATATATATATATATATATATATATATATATATATATATATATATATATATATATATATATATATATATATGATTTAATACGAATTCATCCAATCCGCCTTACACTAGCGTTATAGTATATATATAATAGTTAACTAAGATACATACCTAAATATATGTAAATCATCATACTGCATTTGAAATTTTAAGCTTTAATATACTATTTTTTTACAATAAATTTTACCCTCTGATCCTTTGACCTTTATTTCTAATTAAGCTTTCGCTCTTTATCTCTGTGCCGGATTTCATATTTCTCCGTCAAATAGCTTCAATGAAAAGCCTGTGTGACTGACATACAATGATTCGACAGAATGGAATCTAATAAAGGTACCATGAAATCGTTATTCTGCACAATCAATAAGAATTTCAATACACAAACACACAGTATTTCAATATTTACCAATAATTAATGTGCAAATGTATTTTTTTATTATGATTTTTATTAAAAATAACCTTTGAATCCTATTTTTGATATTCACAAATTTCTTAAACTAATGGTTAATTCTTTAATTGTTTATGTTCAATACATAAAATTATTTTTTTTTGCATTATAAAACAAGTGTGAAGTTGATTGATAATTATCACGCTAAAATATCTAATACTATTACGTACAAATAATACATATATCTTAAATAAAATGTAAGCATTTATATTTAAAAATTATTAATATAAAACTATATACAGGACTAAAATATGATCACAGTTAATAAGAAATGAAAAAGAAAATTATACTACATATGTATGTTAACAAGCTACGCGAGCGTTTCGGCTTCTACCAAATTTCAGCGAAATCGGCCCACAAATGACGGTTTTAGCTTTGTATGACAGCTATTTTGTTTTCCGCCATTTTGAATTTTCCCGCCCACCAATGTGTTCGCACTTGCCACCATTTTTTTTCGACAATGACCCCGATAGGTGTTACGGTTCAGGCGAGCCGTCGACCAACTTTTCACCAGGTTCAGATTTTCAAGGTTTGGATGATTCCTCTGCCTCAACTACTATCCGAACATTTCGCTAGAACAAACTTACCCTCCATCTATTTTAGCTTCCCAAATAACATGTAATGTGTTATTTATAGTGGTACCGTGATATGACGCCAAAAGCGGAAGATGTTTCATAGCGTGGCTTTGAATTGTTTACTTTTTAGCAAATATTTTGAGATCTCTCCGTTTATTATAAATAAAATAGTGTATTTAAAACTCACAAATTTATCACTTATTATATTTTTACTGTAATTGGCTTTTCATTGCGCTGAAAAGCTGTTAAACTTAAGAATAATTATCAGAAATAGAAACTAAACATAATTGCTTTATTACGAAATATCTACCCACTATATTCAGAGACCCGAAGGCGAAACAAGTATTTTCCAGGTAAAACTTTTTTCAGTCAATTGTTCATCGGACCGTTATTTCTCCCTAACAACAAACTAATTCCATATAAATTGTTTTATTATTTTGGTGCATTTTAATATTGAAAAATTCCATTACATTTTGTTTTCTATATTTTCTAAATAAAGAAGACAATGATTCTGTATTAACAGAACTCTTGTTAATCATTTCAACTGAGCTAATAGTAGTAGTAGTTATTTTATTTTATTTATTAGGCACAAAAACAAGTTACAGTCTTAAAGAATGCGATATTATATAAACTTAACAACGCCCGGACTATAACTTTTTTAAATGTGCGCACAGCATGGCTACATTTTGACAATAGGGTTACTTATGTAATAATAAAGTATTATAAAATTGAACAGATAAAATTAAATTTAAAAAAAGAAGAATAACAATAATTTTGTGATCTATCGGCTGGCAAAGATATCACGGAGCGATCGCTTTAATTGATGTATTTTGATATTGAAAATATCGAACGTTTCTGTACCGTTGTCAATAGATATATTATTGTATAGGCGACAAATGCGTACCATGGGATTATAATGGGATATATTGTTTGGATAAGATCTAATACTAAACGTTTTATAGGGATTTCGTGTTCTGATGGAGGTGTTAAAATTTAAAAGAGAGAGCAGTTTTGGAGAGTCAATATGCGAGTGTATTATTTTATATAAGTAAATTAAATCATGACATTAGTTAGTCGTTTATATATCCAAAAGACGAAAGGCTCAGTGGCGGGGACGCCCATGGAGTTAATGGTCGCGAGTTCGATCCCCGCATCGGAATAAATATATGTATGGCCCAGAGATATTTATTCCGAGTCTGGTAACCCCGCCAATCCGCACTGGACAAGCGTGGCAGGCTTATGTCCGTTCCTCCGCAAATGGAGAGTCCCGTACTCAGCACATATATGAGCTGTGAAAAAAAAATAGTATTTGTGCTTAGAAAATGTGATTCACATCAATAGTCCGATGGTTAAATAGATTATTGTCTTCACCAATTGAGCTATTATTGCGGCTTACGAGATGAGTTGATAAAGTTTCGTAATTCTATTTTCTCATTCGTGATAGTTGCGTGACTGTCACACAACAGGGAATCGTGCAATTTGAGGTATTGTGCTGACCGCGACAACAATGCTTGGATAATTGGATATATCTCCGTGAAATAGCGTTGGAGATGTAACTCATTGTCTGGAATGTAAATCACATCTAAAGTATTGAAATTTAATGCATATAAATATGATACTATCATTGTGATCTGATAGCAAATACACTTACCTACTCAGAACATAAAACACATTTATTTAGAATATATTAGTGGTAGAACCACGCTGCAGACGAATTCTTTGTCAAGAATGGCATTATATTTGTCTGTAGCATGAATGGGCCAGCTCGCCAGGGAAAGTACCACACTCCCGCAGAAAACCGGCGTCTGAGTAGTAGCTTAGCTACCACGCTTCGTACGATGAGCGACAGTTCCGGAGGCCCAACACCCTCTTTCAACCCCTCACACACCCACTCCCACTCCCATAATGTCACTTTTCTTAAAGGTCGGCAATGCTTCCGCACTGCCTATGGTGCTGCGTATGTCTATGGGCGGCGTTGATTGCTTTCCATCAGATGACACGCCTGCTCGTTTGCCTTCATATCCCCTAAAAAAATATATATAAAAGAAGTAGTAGTTCGCTGTGTCTGTCGTCTGAAGACAATTGTTTACGTGTATTTATCAAAATTGAAACGTAGTATAGCTAGATGTGTAATCCATACATACATCAATATTATTTAAATAATTATTAACTTTATGTCGAAAATATTTTGGACTTATGTCGAAAAATATTCCATCCATACCGATTATTAAATTCATAACATAGAGCTTACGGCAAACGGGTGTTAGTATTTCCAAGAAGCCTGCAATTAAATAGTATTCTAGCTACATCTCATCAACTAGTTCTTATCTTATTCTTAATCAAACATAGTAAATAATACCGACGACTTTCGCCTTAGCTACAAGTTACGGAGTCGGTGGTCGCGGGTTCGATTCCAGCGTAGAAGTAAATATAATATATATATATATATATATATATATATATATATATATATATATATATATATATATATATATATATATATATATATATATATATATATATATATATATATATATCTATTAGACTACGATATTCATTCCGAATTTTGTTGCACCATCAATGTACCTTGGACAAGCGTGGTAGGCTAATGTCCATTCCTCTAGAAATGAGGAAGACCGTGACTAACAGTGGGACATATATGGGCTGCGAAAAATAAGTGTTAGGTTACTTTTAGAACTATATCTGTATGCGTAGTACCTTTATGTAAAACTTAATGTACGCCGTTTATTTACCCAAAAGAAGAAATATGAATTTTAACTGACGTGTCTGTATGTGTTTCAAAATATCTTATCAATTTATTTGAACTTGCATAAGACCAATATACCAATACCAATACCGTTAAAACAATTTCTGAATTTTTCCCGATATATACCCATATATCGGGAAAAATTGCACCAAATATGAGAAGACACTGAACCCAAGATTGGGCAAGACTTTGTTGGAAATGGCATAAACAATTTTTTATTTCGGAGAAATCGAATTAATTATAGAAATCATTAAGAATAACAGCCGCATTTTAAAATTAAGGGAAAAACCTTGCACTTTTTTAAAACTTATTAATATTATGTAATATTTCTTTTAACAGCTTTAGATTACACAGCTTGAGATATCCAAGACCTCTTAATGTAAAGCTGTATTTACCCGTACTAACAGCGGTTATTCAGATTCACCAGAACCATAAATCGCGGCACAAATGGCTTCGTATCCTCCCTTTCGCAAGTTTAATGGTCTGTCGAATCAGTTCACTACATCTCCAAATAGAGATAGGTTTCCAGATGTGCAGTAGTGTTCATGATATACATACTTGAATAATTTAAAACTAGATTTTTAAAATCGCATACAAAATGTGCATTTATTAAAAAGTGAAATATTTTTGTGAAATTAATTTTTAATGTCATAAAATTACATACATGAACCCAATTTCAGTTATTGGAGGAACACCATTTAAACGCAACATTATTAATAATGTTTTTTTTTTAAATGAACTGATGTTGTTAAGTCTAAAATCCCTACAACTTCACGGAAAAATCATTTGTAAACGTAGGTATATGTAGTATGGTTTAAGAAAAGTGAGAAATAACCTATAAATAAATCAATTACAGAAAGTAACTACGACCAATTAGTTAAAAAAAGACATTGATCATTTTTATAATTATACTGCAAGTAAAAGCACTAATTCCGTTGTCAACACTACACCTAATGAAACCCCAATATCGAATTGTTTTACGTACAGTAAGTCTTACGAGTTTTCCCTCTGTCTCCGATATCGCACCAACTTAAATTGCACAAAGACAAATCATAGTATCCATTCTGAACTTTATCTTTGCTAGAAATGTATACTGTTAGTAAAAAACAGGAAAAATATATTTCACAAATTCACTGTATTTTCTCTGAGGTAAATTCAATTTTATGTAAGCTTTTCTATAAATACTGAAGGCAAGTTTGTCTTTTATATTTGTATATTTAGATTTATATTTTAGAAACTGCTGGTATATTTAGATGTACCAGCAGTTTCTAAAATAGTATTATAGTATAGTATAATAATAGGTTCATTTCAAATGTACCCCAGCAAAGGGAGCTGTTACTTTAGTAACAATTAATAAAAAAATGGTTTTTAAAAAAAATTAATAGCTAAACTACTTAAACTGGGTGTTCTTTCGAAGATTATTAATGGAGTCAGGCGTTACTTTGTAGAAATCCATCACTATATGGACAGTCAAAAGTTTTACTTAGCTAAGATCCGCGACAAGCAAAAAAATAACAGAAAATTAATAATGTGTGTTTTTCTGCTGGATTAAGTGGATTTATTTCATTCATAGTTCATATCGTGATGGATTTCCGCAAAGTAACGCCTGACTCTATTAATAATCTTAGAAAGAACACCCAGTTTAAGTAGTTTAGCTATTAATTTTCTTTTTAAAAATTTTTTATTAATTTTTACTACAGTAACAGCTCCCTTTGCTTTATACATACGGTAGTCTTAAAGTGTGCCAAAAAAGATAGTCATGTAATTAGATGATTTATATATTTCATATAGTTCAAAATATAATACAGAACAAATAAGATAACCGAATACGATGTCATTGTTATTAGACTCTAAAGCTCATCATTTGTTTTTGAAGTTTAGTGCAAAGTATTTGCAAAACAATTTAATCCGTTGAAAGTCAGATGTCGTACAAAGAGCCCCCAGTGTAATCCTTGAAGTACAAAGCCATCGCGCCCGCTTCCCATTAATATTATTTGCATTTATTGTTTACTAAGTGAACAAGCAAACCCAAATATACATTATTTCATAGCTTATTTCTGATACTTGAATAACCTTCAGAAACGCAATGAATAACAGCAATTTAAGAATAACTGCTAAATTATTTTTGTAAAGAGTAATCTCAGATCGAGAAAAAAAAATACAATATGTTAGTTCAATTGAACGAAATAAGTGAAAGTGGCAATTAGGCACTGATTAATGCGTCAGCTCACTGCAAGAAGGATAATGACAGTAAGATTTGTTTTGCGGAATTTTAACAGTTATGCGTATGCTGTTAAAAAAATAAGAAAAATTAGTAATTTAATTTTCTGTTTAATGATAGTAAAGCGTGTTAATAGATTTAATCAGGGCTATGACTCCTCACAAAAAGCATGTAGGTACGTTATTAGGGAAGAATTTTAACTACATCTACATTAAATAGGTGGCGTTTCGACTTCCAGACGTAGTTTCGAACGGCTGGGGTACATTTGAAATGAACTGGAACCTTTATATTTTTAATTATAATAATTTTTACGTATAAATGATAAACATGATACAGCGCTGTGGATTAACAAACTTGGGTGAGGCAAAATCCACTTTGTGTGCGAGTGGAGACATCTTTTGTGAATATCAAAGTTAGAGGGAGTGAGGTCTTTCCTACCGTGCGATTTTCAAAAAGTTCGCTGTATTGATACAGTTAGCGGATTCTAGCCCTCTGCGTTCAATATAATAATGATTCTACAATAGCAATTAAAAAGAATGAAAGCTCTACCAAATGTATTAAAAAAATTTTTACACACTTTCATCGCAGGGAAATTTAAGCCAACATTATATTTTACTTGCGCAAATTTTAAAAGTCTGGGTTACCTACTCTACCTGTTAGTCCAAGTTGAATGCTATTCAAAAAGTATAGCGATAAAAAATAGCATTAATTATATTTAAGTTTGTGTAAGTAAAATTAAAGTTTTTGCTAGGTTTCTTTTTATATAACTGTATAAGTACTTTGACGAAAATATTCTGTTTTTATATTATATAAGTGGTTATCACATTTCCTTGAGAAGGTTATCTGTGAAAAGCACTTCTCTGATCGCTGTTACATAGAAACATGACCCGGGTCATCAACACTCTATTGAAACGTGTTCACTAAGAAGACAGCTACGCCTCATAGAATCAACACCATAACAGCTTGTTGTAACACTGCATAACGATTGCTATAGTTATAAACAGATTTAAAACAAAATTACTTCCTTCCACGCATCACCAATCTGTAGAATCACCTACCCTCAGTGGTATTAACATTGGGATTTTAAAAAACAAAACATCTATACATTTTACTAAAGTTGAAAACGTTTCTGTATCGCAACATCGGTATTACAGATGTCTATATATTTTTTTTTATTATTTATATATTCACGCCTATCCCCCGCAGGGGTTCGCAGAGACCACAAAGCTCCATCCGCTGCCATTCTTCGCAGCGAAACGGCTCGTCATTGGTCGCTTTTCGCCCTCCAAGCGACGCTGATTGCCATCCATCAGGCAACAGACTTGTTCATTTTCCTTATCTATCCCATAAAAGAAAATATTATATAAGGTTAGAGGATATGTAGAACCTATATTTTTTATAAATTTCGTGTCTTTATATGTGATAAAAATGAGTTAAGATATGAAATATGTTAAATAAATCTTTTCTTGAAATAACATTATTATTTGTAGCACATTTGATTTTCTGCACAGTAAAACTCTTCGCGACAATTATCTATATATATAGAATTGTTGCGAAGAGTTCTGTTGTGCAGAAAACTTTCCTTGTCTTTCACGATGGAAGCAATTCTAGGGCACTCGCTCGTCATCTCAGTCCACTCGCTGATATTACATAGCCAAGACTTCTTTCTCCGACCAACTGTGTTTCGCTCCAAACTTCTTCTATCATGATCAGTTACAACAATTTGTACCTGTTATGTCTCATGATGCACCCCAGGTAAGCAACTTTTCTAACCTTCATGATCTGTAAAAGTTCATGTCTTTGCATTTCAATATATACGTGTTTTGAGATCTCCCTTAAGCGTCCAAGTCTCATATTTGTATAGAAAAATGGGCAAAATGTAACAATGGAGCATTCGAATACGCAAAGAAAGTTTGACATTGCTATTACAAAGAACACGTTTCATCTTATTGAAGGAGCTGCGAGCGATTTTAATACGGGTTTTTGTTTCTTTATCACTTTCCCACATTTTATTGTACCACGTAAATACCTCGGGTATTTGTATTCTTTTACTTTCTCTAGTATGTATCCATCAACACATACACGTGTCCGGATGTTATCTAGTTGAAATGATCACGACCTTAAAAACCTTAGACCTGCCTTTTTACTGCACACGTTCACTGTCGACTATCTATAGTCTCTGTAAGTTGCACTGTGTCATTGGTATTTAAACAAGTAAGTACTTGAACAAACGAGGTAATTTAATGTGCATTTCACCAAAAATGCCGAGGCTCCGTGCCCAGTAGTGGGACATATATATATGGGTGGGTCGTCGTAAAAGATTAATGAATCATAAATAATTATTTTTTCTATTTTCCATCGGCACTAATTATTATGTATTTACAATAAAGTGTAGGAAAAAATTACCTTTCAGATCATTTCAGATTTCAGACAGTGAAATGCAATAAATAAGTAAAGCTCTCGTAATCCACTTTCGGATGGCGATATAACGACGTGCTCGGAAAGTGCTCGGAATAATAATATTACTCATAGCGTTTTATCATTCACACATAGTCCCAGTGAATGCAAAGGGTTGGAAAGTCGAAATAGACCATAAATGAGGTTTCCTCCTCACATCTCCTTTAACCCAACACGTGTCCCGAGATTTACTTGCTTATTGATAGCTAGTAAACGTCAAAATCCCTACGACAACTTTTTCTCGCAAATTCTTTTAAGACTATTATCATCATCATCGTGATAATTTTTATGGTACAGTCAGACGAGAAGTATTTCAAAAAGAAAAAAAACTTGTTCAAAATCTTATTGTGGTAAATTTATGTCGCTACCATGAATGGACCGATTCGTCCGTGAAATAAGGAGATAGATAGACACACCTCAGATAGATATAGTCGTTTATTACTGACTACAATCACGCACTAGATACTTTAAAAATCAAAGTTAATACAATATATTATATTAACTAATATAAAAGTTACTTAAAACTATATATATATATATATATATATATATATATATATATATATATATATATATATATATATATATATATATATATATATATATATATATATATATATATATATATATATATATATATATATATATATATATATATAGTGTAGGTGGGTTTTAGCTCAGTAATTACTATGCTACAAGGAAAACACTATTTTTGCTGAAAAGTTAGTTTCACACTACAATACAGAAGTATTATACTTTCGCAGAAAAATGACGTCTGAATTCGAGGTTCGCTACCGAGTTTTATTCGGTGAGCTTTGAGAGCCAGAGGCCAAACTCCTTCTCTCTTCTTTTATTTCCCTTTTCCTATCGAATTGTAGATTGGTCTATCCCCATCAAATGGATGACTGGAAGTTCAACACCGTGCGATTTAACAGCAGTTTTCTATCACGAATTAAAAAATGATTAACCAACTGCAGTTTTCCCAAATAAATCTGACATAAGGGACATTTAAGAGACGAGCCTTCAAAAAAGACTTGCCATTCGTCTCCTGCTTTGTGGATGTCTATGGGTGGCGATCTATGGGAAAAATCACGTATCAATATTTTCTTGTTAGCATTTTCATCAAGAAAAGTTAACTTCTATACTGAGGCATACCCAAGAATAAGTATTTTTCCCATAATAATGAAAGAAAAAAGATTAACAAAAAAGTAATTATTAATAAATAAAAGTATTAACTATACACAAAAGATAAACTTTACTATATACATTAAATATATAAAGTTATATACATTAAATATTAATGTACTCGTTAATTTTTTACTTCTTCGCTTGGAAAAAATATTCATATTTTTATATAAAAATGGTAAAAAATATATAATCAAATTTGAAATGGTATAAATGATTAAAAAAAATCTGTTCTAAAGGTCATCAAAGGTTAGATTAAATACTCGTGTCTTTTAATCTACCATCGCGAACGGCGTAACCTCTCAGTTACCTCATTTAACAAAATATCTGTCAAACTTAAGTTCAAGAATTTAATTTAATAAATTTTGATTACGAAATCAGATACCTTATATATGTTTTCGAGTTTGCTGTAGCTTAAGAGCAATTGATAAAGTAAAAAATATATTTAAAAGTAATAATTATTGCATTACAACCGTAGCAGTCTCCCTCAAAATTGAGACACATTGCCAAGGTCTCCACGTTTAGTTGATGCACCTACTAACATTCTCTCCCATAGGGGATCCTTACGACATTGAAGGGAAGGAATGGAATAATCCTATTCTATACCGACAACCACATAGCGACTAAGTTTTTTTCCTTATCAAAATAACCTTTTAGACCTTTAGACAGTATTTTTTATATAATTACAAAGCGTTGCTTAATGCGTTGCTTATCGCACCGCCGCTAATGCGGTCGTTTTATCGTGGACTCACACTGATTTAAGGATCTTCGTTAATTTTGGAATAAATAAGTTGTTACAGACTTATTACTGCCATACTTTGAAAATGGTGCATGTTTTTCTAAGAAGTAAGGTAAGTACTCATACCTAAGACGAAATCATCTTTATGATTGATAATGAAAACTTAACACTGGCAGAAAATGTTTATGCTTTGGTTACATTAAAATTCACAAATCAGCCGGGTAAATTAAATTCAGTAGTTCTACATATTTGAGATTCTTGAATTTATAGAGTTGCAATAGAAAATCATGAAAGAAAATCATATCATATTTTCATATGTTACCTGGAAGGTACATACCTCATATAGAATAAATTTAGCACATAAAAAACTTAAGCTCAAAATTATGAATTCATTATAATATTTATGTTTTTTAAAAGATATATATATATATATATATATAACCAACTGGTTCATATAGTCCAATAAAAGATGCGAACTCATGATCTCATATCGTAAACGCGATCCTTCCAAACCGAGCTATTGCTGTTGATTTACGATTTAAAACATCATAGCTTTCTATGTTTTCAAGAAATGTACTCAATGTGATTGTATTTTGCGGTACTTTAAAAAAATTATATTTTCTTTTTATATAATGTAAATTATCGTTTTTACTGGCAACTTGAAAATATATAATTCTTTTGTTTTATTGGCAGCCATTGAATCGGAATTGTTTAATGGGAGAAATGGAGCTTTGTAAAAAGGACTTAGCTTTTAAAAGATTTCTTTCAGCGAATTTGATACGTGCATTTCAAGATTAGTTTTTTTTAAAGTCACTATTAAAATTTTACATTCTTAATTTATATCTTCCTCTAGAAATCGGGAGACGTCATATCCACTAACCCCACTACTGGGGTTACATATATGGGCTGTAAAAAATGTAAAATAAATTTACTGTAGGTATATCAATTTCATTTGTATATGACATTAATCTTTAGTAAAAATTACTTAATTTATCTCTAAAATTTAAACAAAAAGCGAGCATATGCTTCGTAATTTATGTGTCGAGAGACAGCCTAAAAAGAATGAAGAACCCGCGACCATTGATTTTGAAAAAGGTAGCTTCACCACTGAGCAAATTAGTCATCTGAGTTGTGAATGTATTCGTACTCCTCTCAAATATAAAAAATAAATTCAGTTTCAACCAATAAAACTTGTATACGACCCCAATTTAAGCTACTTAATTGTTGTTGTCAAATAATTTTTGTTAATTTGAATAAAAAAAAGTGTTTGACAAATTGTCAATCAATGTATATCAATCCATTATAAGTTATTTCAGAATCTTAGAATGAAGGATAAGATTATAAAATTACCACCTGGCGCCTCATTCATTTGAAAAAAAACAAGCCTAATTAACAATCTTGTAATTTGATTTTAAATTAATCATAATTCTTACCAGAATACGGATTTCGATTAAAGTTCTTTGAAGATTGAAATGAATTATTTCGTACCCGAAATAAATTAAATAGAACGTTAATCGAAATCCGATTTTAAATCTTGAAGGTTACAGGAAAATACCAAATAACACCGAGGCAAACAAAATTTGTATTTTCAGAGAGTTAAAAACAGAAGTTGAATTTATTTAACGGACACTAAAGAGAAAAACGGAAAAATATTTTTCTTTCTTGTCTTTTATAATTAATATTATTTTTTTACGATAAATAGGTAAGATCGAAAGTTTAGTTTCAAAATTAGTCCCGAAGTACTGGTAATGGACTTGTTAGGGGTCCACCGGCGGCGCAACTATATACATATATATATATATACATATATACGCGTGCATTATTAATGATAAATAAATAAATTTTGCCAAAAGTTTCCATGATAGTAAACGTTGATTAGCTTCATTTATTTTTAATAAACGTGTATATACGTCGGAGAAAAATTAAATAAACTATACTTCTAAATTATTTTAAAAAAAAAATATTTGGCCTGTATATGTTCCTAAGCCTAGGAAGGTTTCTTAATTAGTACACGTATTTTACAGTGAGTGACGTTCACTTGGAATCACGTGGTCACACCGGGGTACCAAATTCACCGACATAGATCTCCGAGTGAGCAAACTAAAGCGGAAATGGGCCGGTTACGTTAGTCGGATACCTACAATTGCTAGAGTAGATGAGAGCTGGAGAAGAGACCGCGTCTTGGCAAACGCAATGTGGTACGCACCCCAGCTAGATAGATCGACGATCTACACATGGCGGCTGACGAAAACTGATGTACAGTAATGAAAGTTGGGTTTGGCAGAAGAGTCATGAAAGCAGACTGAATGCGGTGGAAATGAGAGCAATAAGAAGTATGTGTGGTGTAACTTTGAATGATAGAATAAGAAATAAAGATATAAGAGAGCGATATGGAGTAAAAGGTGATGTGACAAAAGTTGTGAAATCGATGTCTTTAGGCACATAGAGACTTACCCTCTATGATGGAAGGGTCAGTAGGGGAAGACCACGGAAAACACACCTTGACGAAATTGCTGAAGTTTTTAAGAAAGGCTAGGTCAAGAGTACCCTTAACCGGCGGACTTGCATAAGAAGTATAATGAGTGTGGAGGAAGCAAGGACAGTATGCCGAGATCATAGCAGATATAGATCTGTGGTATTTGCCTACCCCTACGGGAGACAGGCGTGGCGATATGTATGTATATATTTTTCTATTTTATTTTGTAAATAGTGTATTTTGCAGATATTTTTGTAAATTGTAATCATAAGATTAAATTTAATAAAGTAGTGTTTGTAATTAGTTAAGCTTAAACGGTCGATGCGAATGATGTCTAGACAAGATGAAATATAATACTTAAGTAGTCTTTTATCCAGTGAATGGTGAATATTATGTAAAATTAATAATTTCCAGAAATGCTTTTTTCGTTAATCAATTAACTATCTATACGTACAATAAAACAAGTCATAATGACAAAGTGTTTGCTCTATAAGTCAAAATTTTGCGGGAACAAGTTCCAATCGTACTTGCGATATACGAATTAATGACTAAGATATGACTAATTTAATAAAGAAATGACTAATGTAGTTATATTTAGTTTCGGTCAAAACAAATCTATTTAATATTATATTTTAGGAGAAAATATATTAAAAAAGAAATAAACATATTGGTATTATTTGCATTCTTAGGCGTTTTGACAAAAGTTGAGAAACTGATGCTTAGATGGTTTAGGCACATAGAGAGGATGAGTGATAAAAAAAAATACGTCGCGGATGTGGATGAAAGGGTCGGTAGGGGAAGAACAAGGAGAAAATACCAAATCGCTATGTTCTCAAGAAAGGTTAGGTCAAAAGTAACCTTAACGGACGAGTTTGTATAAAGAGAATAATGAGTGTGGATGAAGCCAAGAAAACGTACCGAGATCGTAGCAGATGTAAGGTCTGTGGTATTTGCCTACTCCAACGGGAAACAGGCGTAATGTATGTATGCTTAAGCTTTATATTTTTTTATTATATATTTTTTTTAATAACTTGTCTTAACCTAAGTATGACTTATCTTAAGAAATGCTTAAGTCAAATGCGAATATGGAATATTATGTCTCTTATTATAATAATATATATATATATATATATATATATATATATATATATATATATATATATATATATATATATATATATATATATATATATATATATATATATATATATATATATATATATATATATATATATATATATATATATATATATATACGTAAAGAGAGCGAGAGATCATCTTAAAAAAAGCAATTATCTATAAAATTTAAACTAAACTCATGTTAACGCATGCAAATGTTTTGAAGACATTTTTATAATGTATACGGAGCATAAAAGAATTGTGATACTTTTTAAGCTTCTAAAATGATGTCAAGAGATAATAAAAGTGTAATCTTGAGCGATTAACCTAGTAATCTGAATGATGAATTCATTTTTCATTACAAAAAATAGGTTACTGGCGTGGTATTATATTCCCATATGAAAGAAATCTAATATAAAAGCAGTCTATTTTTGTGTCAATTTTGAAACATTTAACAAATACATATTGAAAACAGATTAGATGGATAGTAAATGTGTTAAGTATTTCAAACAGTAAGTAAATTTATTTCACGGCACTTCATTTGATGAGCACGGAGTAAATGTATTATAATCTAATGTATCTAAATTATAATATAATTTATCGAAGTTTACCAGGTTATCTAGTTTACTATAGATAAGAACGTCCTGGATATATGAATTCTCATAACCCCTAAATCTCGCCAACTGAAAAGAATAGCTAGAAATTCACGTGTAAATAAATATGAATAGAGTGGGTAAAATCATGTCATCGTCTTCTTTAAACTTATTTATTTTATATTATGCGGAGGATCAAAAATACATACACAATGCATACCCTTTACAAAAGAGTAAAAACATTAGTAAACTAGTGCATCAATGTCACGACGTCCTTAAAGTATTATAGCGTAAAAGTGCTCTAAGGATTCGTTACAAAGAGAAAAATAAAACGATAAGAAAAATAAATTATTAATATGACACGCCTCGTGAGCGTATTTTGAAGTGTTATAGAATAAGAACGGGATTTATAGCAAAGAGAATCAAAAAAGGTTAGTAACGATGGCAGTATAAATGTTATCTAAAAGTTCTATACAATTTCCACTCTATAGAACTTAAAGATAACATTTGTACATTTCTATGTATTTTACATTGCAAGGAAGATACACAGGAAGAAAGAAAGAAAATGATGGGAAAATTATTTCTTAGCAAGCGCATCCCTATCAGCACACGTTTCCTTGAGGAGTAAATTATAAGAAAACATTCTGGGAGAGCCACTTTGCAATATACTTTCTGTGTACAACTTTAAAACGATGGACAAAATAACACAATTTCGTAAGCAATGTTTCAACAATGTTTCAACTTTGCTATTAAGGTTTGCCCGGTAAACTTGAAACTCCTTTTCCCAAGTCCTCTTCACAGTATAATTGTTTATAGAATACGCTGACTATTTACCATCAGGTGAAGTAAATGACTATCTATTCTATCTAATATCTGGTACAATTTTTACTCAATATTTAAAATATATCATTTCTTATGATAACTTAATTGGCTCAGTGGCGAAGCTCTCGTTTTCGCAGTCAGTGATCGTCCGTTTGACTCCTACATTCAGATAAATATATGTATTGTCTAAAGGTATTTATTTCAAGGTTCAGTGTCAAGCCAATCCACATTTGACAAGCATGGTGGGTTAATATCCATTCCTCTAGAAATTGCCCCGTGCCAAGCGGTAGAACATATGTATTATATATAGTAAAAAAGATTAATATGCACAAGTTTAAAGGAGTTTAATAACGTTTTTTTACTTGAACTTTTGCAGACCGTCAGAGGTAGAAAACTTGCTTACCTGGGTTATATCATGAGACATGACAGATACAAGTAGCTGCAACTGATCATGATGGGAAAAATCGCGGGCAAAAGACAAGTTGGTCCAAAAAGAAAGTCTTGGCTACATAATATCAGGGAGTGGACCGGAATACCGAGTACTCCAGAACTGCTGCACCTCGCGAAGGAGGAAAAAGGTTGTGCTGAATTGGCTGCCAACTTTGGCAAGTCGGAGAGGCACTCTTAGAAGAAAAATAACGTTTTGTTGCATGTGCTTGAAATACATCCTCTTATAAAAAAAGCAAACCTCTCACTGTCTTATAGCTCCAGGTCCAGCACCCAGACCGGTAAAGAGCTACAGCTTTTCAAGATATCAAACTGCCTAGCTTAGTTACTATTGGCAAATCGAATAAACTTAAGAGAGGCTGATGTCAAGTTATGTGCTGCTATATACTTTGGATGATGAAAGATTTTTTGCTACATCAATATCTAAATTTTGAATAGTATGATAACGTCCATGTCCTTTCAATCCTGCGTCTTAAACCAATATTGACAAACAACTTCGGAAATAAATTCATCGCTGCCATAAATTACTTAGTTAATTAACTAACCTCATACATAAGGATTATTAATCAAACTCCGTAGCGTACGTCTACTTGCATGCTCGTTTAAATCAGTTTTATAGCCGGAATGTTTTACGACCGACATCATTAGTTATTTGGAAAGTTTGGAGTTTTATTTGAGAGCATAGTAATATAAAATTTAAACTTCTTCATTTTAATGATAAAATAAAATATTAAACTATATATTTTAATGATAATAATTTTTTACAGCTCACATATTTCCCACTGCTGGGCATGAGAGACTAACCTAACTATTTTTAGAGGGAAGTCAAAAGTTTTATTTAGCTAAGATACGCGAAAATCGCAATTCCGCTACAATTGTCGCGAATCTTAGCTAAGTAAAACTTTGTTAAGTAACATAGTAAGTACAACGATGTAGCAAAATATATTACTAAGGGCCAATAAAGTTTCGTAGGGAAAGTTTAATACAAATCACAGTACGTTCAAATTTTACAATAAATTCATAAAGCCAGAGGTCCAATCTTCATTTTCGTGTCATGAATATTAAGTGATAGTGTGACTGCGTTGTATTGGCGAGTATAAAACGTTTACAGAAAGCTATTTAGAAACATAGCATGTTGTTCAACAATCCTTCTGTATGACTGTGCCACGCTTATAAAGAAGTCTAGAGAACTAAATTTCTTTGATGTGATTGTCTGGCTACTGTGGCGTGCCCGCCGTACTTCTTCACAGCGACAACCGGGATCTTGAGGGGGTTTTTATCTTCTAATAAAATTCTTCAAAATTATATTAATTTATTCTTCCATTTCATTGATAATTATATCTTATTCATATTAATACTTTATTATATTTTACACTTTTCACTTTAAATTTTATATATGTGCCGGGTGACATGTCTATATATAAGACGTCAATCGAACTAATCATTTTTGTTTTAAATAGAAAACTATTTCTTTTTAATTTCAAATAACGAATTTAAAAAGAAATAATATAAAAAGTTTCATTGCATTAATGATACATTTATTAATGTATCACTACACTACCGATCCATATCAAATTATAAATTTTATTTTTTATTTATTTATAATTATATTATTTATTTTTATTACCTAATAACCACGGCTCTTATTTCGTTATATCAGTTTACGAATTAATTTATCCACTATCTGTGATTTGATGAAAGTGATTTCCCTTTGAATCGTAAAAAGCTGATAAATCAGGGACATTATATTCGTGAAGGGCAAATCTCAAACAACTTCAAACAATGCCTGAAGGAGATGTCGCTCGAAGCTCTATTGATTACACTTACTAGAGAATTAAATCAATTGTTACACTCGGCGATATCTCTTCACTGGCCTGAATTGTAACTGTAGTCATATTTGCTACGTTTACATAATCAAAATAGATGCGTACTGTAATTAATAATAATAATTTATTTGCCAGACATATGAGTAGTTGCAGATGTTAAAATTAATATTTTACAGAACGTATGTTGCCTTTTTGGCACGTAATAAAATTACGAAAAAAAAACTAAGATATAAACATACTAAACACACATAGATGTGTGTGTATGTGTGTGGTAACGAGAAATAAGAATATTTAGTGAATAAATAATAGTGAGTAACTTCAAATTTCTTTTAAAAGTACATGAATAAAATCGCTTAATGACTAAGCATTTGCTTCCAAAGTTGAATTGTTGTTGAAAATTGTTGAATTAATTAGCTGGTTACGAAGAACTGCTTTTAATCCTTCTCAATTCAGTCGACTCGAATTCTCGAACTTATAATGAGCCAAATTAATACTATTAGCTATTAATTTGTATGTTCTTGATATTTATGTCTGTCATATATGTTTAAACGAAAATTTTTATACTTTATTTTAAATCTTATACCTACTTTATCTTAATTAACACATAATTTTACAAACATATAAATATTTAGGTCACTTTTTATAGAAATAAGACCTTTTGTAATCGTTTTACGAATACATACATATATATGTCACGCCCTTTGTTACAAAAAGGTACGGGTCCGATAACTCAATCAAAGCTGTTATGTGACCCAAAGACATTTTAGAAAATGTTTAGCATTTATGTATTTTATATGATGAAATAGTTTTTAATAATTAAAATCTTATACCCCATTTAAGTTTTAGGTTTAAAATAAATATTCTACTTATTTTTAATGGAAATACTAATCAGACGAGCAAACAGGTCACCTTAGTAATAACCGCCGCCCATGGCCAACTTCAATACTAAGCAGCCTATGTACCTCAGAATATGGGTGTGAATAATGGAGCGGGAGGTACAAGAACGTGAAGAGAATGTAGTAGCTTAATCAAATTTATTTTAATACATCAAAAATGTATGCATTGCGTGAATTATAATTTTATTGGATACGAATCAAAGTTTCTTTACGGAAAGTATTCACAAATTTACTTTAGTTAAATGTATAGCCGATCAATTGGCTCAGTGGCGGGGCCCTCTGCCCGCGGAGTCAATAGTCGCGGGTTCGATCCCCGCATCGGAATAAATATACGTAGGGATTACAAATATTTATTCCGAGTCTGGTAACCCCACCAATCTGCATTGGACATGTCTGGTGGGTTTAACGTCCGTTCCTCTAGAATTGGAGAGGCCCATGCTCGAAAGTGGGACATATATGGGCCGTTAAAAAAATGTATAGGCCATACTGCGAGCAATGGTTATATGAAGCAATAATAAAAACCTAAAAAGTCTAACATACATAGATAGCCTTCTGTAATAGGATTCCCAGTATTAGACCATTGAAATCACACATATTAAAATGACAAATACTAAACACAAATATACATATGTGGCCCTTCTATTCTGATATGCGAATCGAAATTGCCACCCTAAGTTCAAAAAGCAAACACTTTGCCACTGCCTCTTTTGGTTAGTAAAAAAATAGTCTTAAATTGAGAAGTATCACGATGTCATAGACCACCAAGATCCAAGTACTGAGTAATAGAGTTGCAATAAACTTTCGTAAAACACCGTCAATAATTTGTTCGCTGAGCAATATGATATGAACTTTAATAATTAAGTCTGATAAGTTAATTTATTAAACCTAAGTTATATCTAATAATTCAATTAAATCTAAGTTTGATTAAATCTTTATAAAAAAATTATAAAATTATGTTTATCTTATGTTTATAAATACTATATGGTATTTTTTTTACATTATACGGCATACACAAACTTAAATTAAGTTCTTTCGTATACAGTCATGATGAGGTGTGGGTGTATGTATAGTATAATGGTTGCGTGTGCTCAAATTGTGTATGTATTGTGGGTAGTGTGTTTTGTGTTAACTGGCTATTTATTCAAGATATTTGAATTTAGAAATTTATTCAAGATACTTGTACCTTACAAACGTCTACTTGTCACCCTAGTGTAGCGTTTACGCTGATAATTCGGGCATTTTGACCGCGAGTTAATTTATGCACGATGTGTGACCGCCAGCCCCATTTGATAGCTGGAAAATTATTTGTATTTTGCATTACACGCTCGCATTACTATCCCGAATGTATTATAATAATATTTTAATTTAAAATCGCGTGAAGCTAAGTAAATTTACATTTAATAAATTAGTATATTGTGCTGGATCTCCTAGAATACTTGACTAGTAAATATTAAGATAAAGTGATCTTAACGGAATTATCAGGGTGGCAACTAAGTAATTGCCGATTTGTTTTTTTTTTTATGGGATAGGAGGGCAAACGAGTAAGCGTGTCGCCTGATGGAAAGCAATCAACGCCGCCCACGGGCAACCGCGACACCACAGGAGTCGCGGAAGCGTTGCCGGCCTTTTAGGTATGTTCGGAAAGACCGCCGAGGGTAACGGATTCCACAAACTGGTGGTGCGTGGAAAGAAGTTACGAGCGAAATGCACCGTAGTAGATCGCCACTCATCCAGATGGTGGGGATGAAATTTTTCTTTACGGCGAGTTGTGCGGTTGTGGAATTCGGCGGCGGGAATTATTCCAAACAATTCCTCGGAGCACTCCCCATGATAGAAGCGGTAAAAAATGCTGAGAGATGAGACATCTCTCCGCAGCGCTAGAGAATCAAGCCGATCGGTGAGATTCGGATCGCACGACTTTGAATGCGATCAAAAGGAAGAAGTTGATACTGGGGAGCCCCGGCCCAGAGGTGAGAACAGTATTCCATGTGTGGCCTGACTTGTGCCTTGTACAGTTGAAGGCAATGGCCAAATGTGAAATATTTTCTCACTCTACTGAGCACACCCAGCTTTTTCGAGGCCAGCTTGGCCTTTTCTTCCAGATGGTCGCGAAACTGGATATCATGCGATATGTCAACTCCAAGAATTCCGATATATGCCTTAAGATTGAGGGGAGTGTCTTCAAAGCGAGGAGCTACGACAAAGGGAATTTTTTTGGTAGGAAACGCGCAAACTTGTGTCTTATTGGGGTTGAATTCGATTATATTACGCTGACCCCAATTCGAGAGCTGGTCTAATGAGGTCTGTACTTCAGACACAAGTTTGTTCCGACACTCATCGGCATGTGCCCGAGAAATGTTAGCAAGGCCGGAGTATAAGGCATCACCCGTGGTGTCATCTGCATAACAGCGCATGCTACTAATTTGTAACATATCGTTGATATGCAGAAGAAACAAAGTAGGTGAAAGCACACAGCCTTGCAGAACCCCAGCATTCACGGGCTTCAAATACGAGCAAAAACCGTCTAAAACGACTTTTATGCTCCGATCTATCAGGAAGCTGGTGATCCATTTGCATAATTTTTCGGGCAACCCATAGCACGGAAGTTTAGTTAGGAGAGCCTTGTGCCACACCCGATCGAGGGCCTTGGTTATATCCAAGCTTACTGCTAAGGCTTCCCCTTTGCTCTCCACCGCTTCTGCCCATCAGTGTGTCAAATAAGTGAGAAGATCACCAGCTGAGCGACCCTGACGAAATCTGTATTGACGGTCACTAATCAGGTGATGCTCCTCAAGATACCGTAAGAGCTGGCAGTTAATAACAGATTCCATTATTTTGGAGAACAGAGAGTTGATGGCTATTGGCCTGCAGTTAGCTGGATCGGAGCGGTCACCTTTTTTTGGGATCGCATGTATTAAGGTTATCTTCCATGAGACCGAGCCTGAGTTATAGAAGTGCCGGAAGAGGCGCGTGAGAACTGGAGCCAACTCTGGAGCACATATCTTAAGCACAATTGGGGGGATGCCATCTGGTCCACTCGACTTATTGATGTCAAGAGAAAAGAGTGCTTTACGCACCGAGTTTTGAGTAAATCGGATTTCTGGCATAGAGCACTCACGCCGGAGGATGGTTGGCAGTGGTATTTCTCTGTCATCAGGAGTAGAGTTTGATGAAAAAAGAGAGCCCTGAAGATCGGCTTTCTCCTTTGCAGTGTGGGCCAACGAGTCATCCCCTCTGCGCAGAGGTGGAAATAATGGCTGACAGAAGTTTCATTGCACGGCTTTTGCGAGAGACTAGAACGCCCGAGATCCTGAGGGAAGGCGAACTAGTCTCTGGCTGATTTCTGCAACGTACTCAGATTTGCTCTGGCAATAGCTCTTTTGAGGGATCTGGAGACAAAGTTATACTTTTTTCTAAGCTGCCATTCGGAAGGATCTTTCTTTGCCTTTGCTTTAACCCAAGCCTGAAACGCCTACTGCTTTTGCCGGAACGCCATTTTGCAGGAGTGGTTAAACCAGGGCTTAGTCTTGCCTCCAATAGGTACCACAGTGCTTGGAACAAACAGTTCCATACCCTGAAGCACCACATCAGTGACAAGATCACCAATGACGAGCGGATCCTCCGATGCAAAGCAAATTTGCACCCATGGGTAGGATGCGAAAAAGGTCCGCAGTCCATCCCCGTTTGCTGACCTGAAGTTCCAGACACGGCGGCAGCCCGCGGATCGGGGCCGTGATTTACGCGTGAATGGCACCTTGCTCCGAATTAGGCAATGGTCTGAGGAGCCAAGAGGGGTATCGACAGTGACATGATACTCATCGGGATGAGTGGTCAGCAAAAGATCCAACAGGGAAGGCTTATGATTTTCAACATCTGCTATTCGTGTAGGCGAAGAGACCAATTGTGTCAGACCATAGGCCAGAGCAAAACTCTGAACAGATCTACCGGCCTGGTCAGTTGACTGTGACCCAAGCCAATCCGCATGATGGGCATTGAAGTCACCAAGTATGATGATTTCGGCGGAAGGGATCTGTTTGAGTACGGAATCAGTCATCATTTGAAGGTGCTCAATGAGTCGGTCCGTCTCAGAATTACCACTATAGGACCTGTATAGGCACGCATAGATGCGAGGATGGTCGTCGTAGTCTACACGAAGCCAGATAGTGGAGAGGTCCGAACCTTCAAATCTCCCTAGGCGGCGGGCGCAGATATCTTCCCTGATGAATACAATGAATGCACGGGGCACAAAATTGTACTCGATTTTGTAGCCGGGATACGAAAGGTATGACGTATCCGCAGGGGGAGAAATCTGAGATTCCGTTAGAAAGAGCAAGGCCGGCTTAACTGTCTCTAGGTGGTGGTGGACGGCGTTAAGGTTGGTATGTATCCCCCTAATATTACAGAAGTTCATGCAAAGCATGGTAGGGGGTGCTTTGGATCTGCTGCTCTTGCCTTGGGTAGGATGGAAAACAAGCGGGATTTTGCCCTCCCCAGAGTACGCAGGGCAGCCTGAGCAGGGACGCCTCCTGGGGTACTCCTATGTTAAATGCCGCTGTCATTGTGGAAGGGGGGGGGGGGTTGGGCCTCCGGAACTCACCGCTCACCAAACGAAGCGTGGTAGCAAAGCTACCACTCAGACGTCGGTTTTCTGCGGGAGTGTGGTACTTCCCCGGGCGAGCCGGCCCATTCGTGCTACAGACAAATATTGTGCAATACTTGAAAAAGTATTCGTCTGTAGCGTGGCTCTACCACTTAAAAAATTCAATGAAAATTGTTCAATGAAATAAAAGTTTTTTTTTTTACTTGGAATAAACTTCACTATGATGTATTTTCCATTTTGTTAATGACCTTTTGCTAACTTTCTGACAACTTGAAAATTCCATGCTCGTAGAAATTCTGATCCTTTTCGCCCGAAAACTGAGTTAAATGAGATTATACAGCTTTATCGTCAATGAAAATTTTACCACGAAGGAAGTTGTCCAAGGATCGAAAAAAGTGGTAATCCGATGGTGCGAGATCAGGGCTATATGGTGAGTGTAACATTCAATAAACTTTAAGAAAATCTACTCAATGAACTTGTAAAACTAGGTAAGGATGACAGCTAACATATATAAAAAGAAGAAGATCATAACATTTACTGCTATCATAAAAATTGAGAGACGAGAGAGAGAGAGAGAGGATTGAGAGACGTCTGTAACTCAAATCGGAAATTTTTGAGTTGCCAACCCAGTACATTTTTATTTCAGCCATATTTAAAAATAAATAGATACAATTATTTCCGTAATACAATAATAACAAATAAATACAGAAATAAAACTAAATCTAGTTTCGTGTGATACTTTTTTTCACAGCTCGGTCTCCCCATTACTGAAGGAACGGACGTTAACCCACCAAGCTTAAATAAATAAACACACGAATAAATATTTGTAGGTCATAAAAATATTTATTCCGATGCGGGGATCGAACCCGCGACCATTGACTCGTGTTACATAATAACCTTTATTCTTCCATTTTATTTAGTACATTTTTACGTAATGACCCCAAGTGTCTTGGCCGCCGAAAGAAAAAGTCGCCACTGGTAATATTCTTGTGCGGTTTCCCGCCAACTTTTAGCTTTGAGCTCGATCAAATTTAATTATCACACTGTCGCTTCCTTTTTAGGAAGTAAAATATTTTATTTGTATATTTCAAATGTATGTAATAATTATTTGATATCATTACTACCAGATTTTTATATAATCAAATTATTAAAATATAGTAAATTAAAGTTATAAGCCTTTGAACTAACGAAAATACCTCAAAGGTAATACTCGTACATATAATATGCCTTTCTTAACTCAATAATATAGAACATCACGACAATTTGATGAGGGTTCCAAAATTTCTCATTGACACATAGATCCTCACGTTAAACTTTGTTCGTTACTAAAACATTAGTTCACGGTTACATTTAGAGTGTGTGGGTAGGGATTGATTTGAGGTAAATGTTATAACTAATGACTCGTTATTGAGATAATTAAAATTAAGTAACATAGTCTAGTACCAATAATCTATAGCAAATCAGTAGGTTCAATTCTACCGTCGAACTTTGGCCGGAAAACACTTCACATTTGTTGGTATGTTGGTTTTAATTCATTCTGCGCAGAATGAATTAAAAAAAATAGCATTTTGCTTTGGTGGTATAAAATACATTCAATTTTGAAAATCACCATTAAACTTTTTTTATTATGCAAGGTTAATTTTGATACACGATCTTAAATAATATTATTATACTTTATGGGATAGGGACACAAATGAGCAAGTGATCACTTTTATATATGTGGGTTGAAGTAATATAATCGTATCCCTCTACTAATATCGCATTCAATATCGTAGTATTCAACCAAGTTTTTTGGTTTCTTTACTGAAAACCAAATTTTTAAAACAATATTATAATCATATTGCTTTAATTATGATCACGATATTGTTAAGCAAATCTTATAAAATTATATTATATTTATAATAATTACACGAAAATATTTTATTTAATTAACATTTGTTTATATAAAAATCAATTTTATCATTTAGACACGTATTCATATATTATATTTGCGGAAATTACAACAATACAATAAGTATTATACAACAAGGATACAGTGTTTTATTTCAACAGTGTAAAAATACACAAATAAATCTAATCTTAAATTTTTTCCGTATAAGCATTAAGGCACAAAACTTGGCATCCGTCACTAAAAAGCTGTAGCAAACAGTTTACAAATTTAGATTGGGTATTACCAAAAGCTTAACAACTTTTCACCACGATCAAAGTTACTTCTATCCCTAGGTACGGAGATTTTTGATTCAAATCATTTAAGTAATTCATATTACATCATAATTAATATTTAACCAATATATATAAATACAAATTTCTATAACTTTTTTCAAAACGTAGTGATAGATATAAAAAAATAATTATTATTAATAAATATAATACTAATACAAGGTAAACATGTTACACGTTTACAATAACGGTTGTACTGGCGTTCAGGAGGTCTGTTTTCACTTCTTTCTATAATTTTTTTTTTTTTTTATATATTCACGCCTATCCCCCGCAGGGGTTGGCAGAGACCACAGTCATTTTTCGACAAATTAGGTATATTAAATTCGTCTTTAGTGAATCCCACGAGCCGCAAGGGAGGATGAAGGTCAGCCCCAGCAGAGCCCTGCATGCTGAGGTAAGGCACCATAGTCCCCGGGGGAACCCGACCCCGGGACGATCGGCACGCTTACGACTAGGCTCGCCCCTAGTCACGCATCCATTGGCACGGCAGACCGTGGATTGGCGGAGAGGAAGGGAAAGGATAGAGAAGAAAGGAAGGGACAGGAAAGGAAAGTGGATTGGGGGGGTTACCAGACGCGGAATAAACATTTAAAAATCCATATAAATATTTATTTCCGATGCGGGAATCGAACCCGCGACCATTGACTCCGCGGGCGGAGGGCCCCGCCACTGAGCCAATCGGTCGTCTATAATTTCATAGTTTAATTTTTAAACTTTATTTTAACGCAGTGTAGCTAGCTATATTTTGTCAACGTAATATGTCTCTGAAAATGATATTCTCGGTTCTATCCTTAAATAATACATATATCGTTAAATGGTATTTTTATATAATAATCTGTATTATTTATAATATTTAAACATATGTTTAATTATTTACTTTTTGTACAAAGTAGTCGTAAAGTAATAGATAATTTCTTAAGGTAATAAATATATTTTCGTATTAGTATTTACAGGAAGTCTCTCTATTTAACGGTACTGACCGGAGATCCAGACAGAACATTGAATTTTAGATGCGAATTGAGCCCTATTCACTCAAGCGTAATAAATCTCTTAATTTGCTAAACTTTAGTGGTATTTTATGAAAATAAGCTACTGAATTTATTTATTTTTATATTCATGGAGCGAAACACATGTGCTTATTTTATTATCATCCAAGAAGCCGTTACGAGAATAAAAGTTAGAATAGATCAAAAATAGAAGAACAATTATAATTATTTTATAATGCAAGTTATTGTAGTATTAGTATTAAATATTTTATTGATAGAAAGAATAACGGAATATAATAACACATATGAGCCCATTAAATCTTATTGGTTTTGACTGGACTCAGATCCCTCGTTTGTCAGCTAAATAATTTAATAATCGTCTAATCTATAAATAGCATAAATCATAATATTCACAAACTTATCCATATGATATTACCT
Organism: Baronia brevicornis; assembly: GCA_031353405.1. NCBI lineage: Eukaryota > Metazoa > Arthropoda > Insecta > Lepidoptera > Papilionidae > Baronia > Baronia brevicornis. The sequence goes on along the minus strand of JASFAT010001473.1, from coordinate 137,182 downwards.
AAGTATTAGATATTTTAAAATAAATGTTTTTTTAATATAATATATGAAAAGTTTTCGTTTGACAGGTTCTCTCTTAATTCCCTCTTCAAGCTATTTATGATCTCCGGAACCATTAATTTTAAAGTCCTTCTTCCATATAAGTTTTTTTATTGGTGAAATTGTAAGAATTTTATTGCTCAGACATCTTCTCACTATTTTATAAATAATTGGTGTTTGTATATTTTTTTTATTTGTTCTATTAAGATGTTTGCTGTATGGGTAAGATTTTGCAATTGGAATATTAACCCGTGTTATTAATAATATATGTATGTAATTGGATTAAAATGGAACTTATGTAGAATTAAATTGGAGATAAATTGGAATAGAATAATAGTGAAATTTAAATGAAATTAAATCGCTCCATTTGGCCGATCTCACACTGTGATGGCCAAGACTCGATCTCAATTCCAGAACTCTTATCTTCTAAGTATTCTCCAGCAATTATCGGTTCTGCGATAAATGTAACAATCCCAGGCCAAAAATACATATGTATATTGATTATTTATTAACCATTTTAAAGTGTAAGAAATAACTTTATTCAGAATATGTATGTGTAAAAGAATAACTCAACGCTCTTAAATCTTTGGGTTACTTTGTTCGTTACTAAAGCCGCAATAAAGTGTCTGAGCAAGCGCGCAAATGACATGACGTAAACGTGACGAATGACGGTCTGGGAACACCGCAAGGGCTTACGGACGTGTCAAGTGTTGTTGCACGACATTGTTCGTTTTTCGGACAACGGTCGATCGTCCGACAAAGTTGACATATTTCTTCGTCATTGGCAAGTTGTAATTGATAGGAATAATATTCACAACAAAATTTAAAATAATGATGGCTTATTTTGAATATTATTTAACATACTAATTTACCTCAGTTACCGATGAGTAAATTCCCGCTTTCAAATCAATGGTCGCGGTTTCGAATCCCGCATCGGGATAAATATATACTTGGTATACATTTATCCCGATGCGGGATAAATATGTTTCCGAAATAGGGAATATTCCGAATAAGGGAATCCTACTAATCAACTTTGGAGAAGCGTGAAGTAGAAGCCCACAATGGCTGTTAAAAAATGGTAATTCATCCAAAATACCCTGACAGCTATCTAATCTACAGCTAATACCTGTCCACTGTTAGGAATAAGCTTCTCTCAAGTAGGCATTTGACCCTAATCACCATGACGATCGCTGACCTAGCGATTTTGCACCGGTATAGTCAACCACCGAGTTATGAAAATAAATCGTCTTGTTTCTGAGACAACTTTTAGTCTATCCTCACCGCCTCATCTATGAAATGCCAGCTTGCACAGCAATTACAAAATCTAATGTTTCTTTCTCTTCTCTTCTTTAAATAGCGAAAGAAAGAAAATGACTTAACCTTACAGAATATTCTTTTCGACCTAAATATGCAATTAAACTAACAAACGCTTCAATAAATTTCAATGCAATAAGCGACAGTGGTGCATTTCTTAGTTGACGTAGGACGGACACTTGACCGATTTATAATGTGCCACTTTTCTTCGCAAAGATGGTTGAAATTTTTTTTAAATTGAATAATTTAATTAAATTACCTTATAAAAAATGTTTGAATGTAAAAGAGAAGATCGTATAACCATGTTATGAGAAAAGTACGGCATACGTGTAATGTACGATGCGTTTTTCCCGAAACTTCTTTCCACGTACCACCACCCTGTGGAACTAGCTAGTGGTGTTCACGAACCAATAAGAGATTGAAACCTTTTTAAAATACGCCTACACATTCTTTAAAGCCCGGCAACGTTTTTACAATGCTTATGGTACTGTGGATGACTATAGGCGGCACAGATTACGTTCCATCACATGACACGCCTTCTCGTTTGCTATCTTATCAAATAAAACTTGTGATAAAAAGATAAAAAAAAACATTTGATGAAATATGTATTATATATGAGCTCAGAGGATTTAAAAAAGGAAGGAAGACGAAAGAAAAGATGAATAAATTACCTAAAAATGACATGAGAATAAAGAAGTTAATGTTCACTGGTCTGAAATAACTAGGAGCAGAAAATAAAATACTTATAAATACATACATCTTGTTTAAAAGTAAAAAAAGATAAGTAAAAATATAGGTTAATAATATACTTTTCTGTTTTAAAAATCCAGAAAAAAACGTTTGTTATCGTAAGTACACCATTGAAGTAAGTTATTTATTAACTATATTTTCAAACCATTCTAGGAACACTGCTTTTCAATTTATATTATAATTTACCATTATTTGGACATATTTCAAATTATTATTTTTATAAAAATATCGGGTTCAAAAAGGAAAAATATTTTGTCATAAAATAAAAATATTTTATACTTTGTTTGACAGCTTCAAAACAATGCACCGATTCGATAAAAACGTATGACAAAATGCTAAATAAGCATGCAGCTATTGGATGGTTATTTGATTGTTCTATTCATTTTTTATTCATTCGTTTATTCTTATTTATAAAAAGATATAAAAGAGAATATTTAAATTTTAATGCTAATCGTACAAATTGTTACGTGTTATGATATGCTTACAAAGGAAGCAATTTAAATACGTTATGATTATTAAAAAAAAGGATTGAATAAACACAGTACCGAGACGCCATGGAGGCATAACGTATTAGAAACTGAAATTTAGTAACATAGACAGAGATGGTTTGCAGCATCTGCTGGGCTACATGGCCGACCTCGTTTGATGATATGTTACTAGTAATACAAGCTGCTCCTTAAAGTATCAATTTCGTTCCCAAATTGTTATTTTAGTCTTATCATAAATCTTATTCGTTTACGTTCGTATTTACATATTTCGTTAAAGTTATGTATCCTTCTTCTGAACTTGTGCTTATTTAGATAATAAAATCTTTCATCATATTTTTTCTACAGTTGACGAATTTTATTTAATTTAACAAGTATTCTTTCAATACATATTTTATATAATAATAATAGGCTCTTTAGGTTGGCACGTTAAGTATGCAAATGTGACATAGTTTTGCAAACAGTAAGTGACTTAAATGTACCAGAAGGATAACTACAGATATATTATAGATGTTGTTTGTGTTATACTTAATTTTTTAGGTTACAAGGAACAGGGGAAGTATATTTTTTTATGGGATGGATGGCAAACTAGCAGACGTGTCACCTGATGGAAAGCAATCAGCGCCGCCCATAGACATCCGCAGCGTCATAGGCAGTGCGGAAGCGTTGCCGACCTTTAAGGGAAGTGACATTATGTGCGTGGGAGGGGGAGGGTTTTGGGCCTCCGGAACTCAGACCGCTCACTGTACGAAGCGCGGTAGCTAAGCAACCACTCAGACGCCGGTTTTCTGTGGGAGTGTGGTACTTCCCCGGGCGAGCCGGCCCATTCATGCTACAGACAAATAATATGCCATTCTTGACAAAGTATTCGTCTGCAGCGTGGCTCTACCACTTTAAAACATGTACATACATACCAGTACAACAGTATAACCATTGTGTATTAATGGTGTTTTTATTTTTTAATCAAGCCAATAGGAACAAGTGAATTTTTCACCTTAGTTTTTAGTATACATGGACTTGGTATCCCTATACATAAAATAACATGTTTCAATTTTAGACATTAGTCATTATTGGAATATCACACACCGTTCAAAAATGGGAAACCTATCATTTTTATTTTAATAAGTCAAAACTTTTTGGCAATATTTTATGTGTGAAATAAATGGGCTAGATCGTTAAGGAACGTACCACACTCTGGCAGAAAATCCGACCTCTGAATACTGGTTTTGTAACTAGCTCCTACTCTCCCATTATTTACATCATACACAAACCTTCAGGAACGTATTTATAATGCCTTTTTGAAACATATTTATAAATAAATTAGATCAGATTAAAATGATCGGGCTCCTCCGAGTACTATAGTGTCTTAACTCAGCATGCGGGGCTCTGCTGGGGCTGACCTTCATCCTCCCTTGCGGCTCGTGAGATTCACTATATCGAATTTTAATATACCTAATTCGTTAAAAAATGACGGCGACGTGGTTCGCCATCCGCCACGTCCTGGTTCCCACGAGGGCGAGAAGCGACGAACGGAGAGCCGTTTCGGTACGATGAATGTGAAAGGAAGGATGGATGAAAAGATGGATGCGTGTAAAGGAAGCAAGGCAACTGTGTCGGGATCGTAGTTAATGGAGATCTGTGCTCTCTGCTTAACCTTACAGGGAGACAGGCGTGACTATATGTATGTACGTAAAATAATTAGATTAGATTACAGCGTTGATGCTGTTGACACTTTCCGTATCGAATATAATAGCGTCCTGTTCACATTTCACAAAATAATTTCGCTACACAAAACAATATTATCATAAAAACATATATGTATCTTGCAAAATCTCGTTAGGTATTCCAAGTTGGATATACTTGTAGTTCTCACAGATGCCGTAAATTGATTTACGATGACAACTAAGGGAAAACATATTTGAATATTAGAACCTGAAAGTTACGAATTATGTTTTAGTCTCTTTAGGTTGGCACGTTAAGTATGCAAATGTGACATAGTTTTGCAAGCAGTAAGTAACTTAAAGGTACCAGAAGGGTACCTATAAATATATTATAGATGTTTTTTGTGTCAAACTTAATTCATTTTTAGGTTACAAGGAACAGGGGAAGTATAACCATTGTGTATTAATGAGGTTTTTATTTTTTAATCAAATCAATAGGAACAAATGAATTACCTGGTGGGAAGAAACCACAGCCCAGTGGATATTCTTAATACTAAAGGCATTGATAATACAATGCCCGTCTTAACATAAGGATGTGAATAATTGGATAAGAATAATAATAATACCTTTATTTTCAAAATATTTACATATATTACAGGAGTCTCAATCCCTGACTAGGATTCCCTGTGTTGGAGACTACTTTAATGAAAGCGGAAGAAGGAAGTAAAAGAAGGAAACTGGACCTCCGAATCCCTGCACGTAGAGTGAGATAAAAGAACGTTTCGACGACAACTCACTAAAATTTCATCACAATGGTATGAAGGGTTTAGGAACAAATAAACTATATTAATAATTTTAAAATCGATCTTCATACCCATAAAGTTATTCCATAGTTTAATTGTATATTGACGGTTGTTGAGAATAAATTGTACGGTGGTATGTCGCTAACCAAGGTCATGAACATAACTTATTTCAAAGCTGCGCAGTGTTGAACTGCGCGCTTGGTAGGAGGTTGAACAATCGTTACAAACACAGTCCATGATCAATGCTATATTATTTATAATGATAATATGCGGTACTAAAAGGAGACGGCACATCTCTTCAGATAAAACGTAGATCGAAACTAGAGAAAATCCTGTGGTCGCTGATCTATCGATCTACATAGAGAGTGAGCATGTGGTTGCAAATGACATTGAGGCACTCCGGTCCAAAGATGGGAGCAGTACTCGATATATGACTGCATTTGCACCTTGTAGGAATGAAGACGGTTGGTCGATATGATCTATTGTATAAATTCCCATTTTTTTATGTACTACCCTTTAGTAAGATAAATATTTTAGACGGCTAGATAAAACGTTCTTTCGAAACGAAAATAGAGGTATTTCATAACGTCCCCATTTTCTTTTGGACCCGCCACCGTCTCCATGAAAAGCTCCAGTGCCCACTAGGGAACGGTACTGTTGAGAACCTAACATCTCTGTTTCGTTTTAGTGAGTGTTTGAAGTTCTTTGTATGCCATTTTAGCCTTGCCTTTCAAATGTTCGTGGAACGAAATATATCTCGATACATTATCAATTTTAATACCGGGCTTCATAAAAGTAATTCAAATAATAATCGTTTTTTTTTTCAGAATAATTTCTACTACAATTTGTCTGCCCTAATTTACGATGTTATATGGAAGTCAATAGCAAGATGTATGCCAATTTCGGATTTTATCTTTTACCGTGGAATTTATTTTCCTCTTTTTTATTGTAAAGATAGATTTGGCAATAAACATTTGATTTGCGAGCAAAGCAATTTAATCTGAAGCCATGTCTTGAACTTACGGCTAGAATCTTTGCTGACGAGATGTGAACGTGACGAACGAGAAAATGACCCCGGTACCGGGAAACGTGAGTGTGAACTTCAGACCTTTTTAGCTTACAATTTCACAAAATAGGTTACAATCATATTACACTAATTATTTGTCGCGCATTTTCCTCGGATATTTTGGAAATAAACAAGAATCATTTCATTATTGATTTTCATATTAACTTTAGGCTGGGAATACTGTATATAATTTCTTTCATAGTTGTCATTAATATGCAACAAAATTATGTAATTATAATTATATAATTTTGAAAAATATTCTAAAATATTGCATGCCTAGAAACTATGTATGCGTAAACTTCCTGCTATAATATTAAACAAGTCAAGGAGTATCTTTGTCTAGCCTATACGATAGTTATGGTATTGGTACACGATCCAGGCCTCCCGAGCTACTACTGTATCACCTTTATCTTCCGTAACGGTAGTATCATATCCCTATCATCCTGTCTAAATCAATCTTTCCTTTCCCCTGTCCTTTCCTTTCTTCTCCATCCTTTTCCCTTTCTCTTCACCAATCCACGATCAGCATGCAGGACTCTGCTGGGGCTGACCTCCATCCTCCCTTGCGGCTCGTGGGATTCACTAACACGAATTAATATACCTAATTTGTTGAAAAATGACGGCGACGTGGTTCGCCACCCGTCACGTCCGATTCCCACGAGGGCGAGAAGCGACTAACGAAGAGGATGGATGAAAAATTATTACTCATACATATGAGTTACATATACATATATGATGTAAATATTAATAATATTATCACACCTTAGGTATACATAGTGATGCAATGGGATATAATTAATATGAAAAACAAAACAGCAGTTTACTAAGAAATAAATATTTGTATGAATTTGATTAAATACATGGAACTTCACTATAGCATAACATCAAGTAAAAACCTTAGTAAAAATGTGATTATACTGAAGTATTAATGTGAAAAAAAGATTTAATCTGCGGAAAGCCAGATGTCGCGCAAAACCTTGCTATTTAATCCTTGAATTGAGTACAAAGCCATCTGGCCCAGTTTCCAACTTGCCACCAACATTATTTGTTTTTGTGAACCACGCTAATGAACACTTTAGGCAATAAAAACGATTTAATAATTCATCATTCTGTCAACGCTTGTTTTTATTATTATTAATATATAATATATTTAGAAGAAGTACGGTAAGCAGTCAAAGTCACCGATGGTTAACAACAAGAGCGCCGTAGACAGTTTGGCGACATGTGGATAAAATAATAATAGAATAGAAGATATAAACTAATTCATATCTTCTATTCTATTATTATTTAATTAAAATTAGTTTTTCAGAGCCTGCCTTCGGCAGCCCCTCTGCTTCGAGCCCTATCCGAACATTTCCCTGGAACAAACTTACCCTTACTCTTACAGTTTCCCAAATAACATGTCAGTCAGTGAATGAATAAGTGGTAATGCAGTTTTATATAGTATGAATATTATTATTTAATATTAATAATAGGTGAGAAACAGGGAACTAAACCGGGTGGAAAAGGGCTGGATCTCGGGCTCTCAAAGCGCATCAGATAAAGCTCAGTGTATACAAAAGTCGGTTTACAGCGAGAGCGTGATACTTCTATAAACGAGCCAACTCGTCCACTTAAAAAAAAAATCTTTCGAATTTTATTTCAACACCTAGTATTTTTGGAAGTAATGCGACTATAATATCGCACGAAGGTTCGTGATGCGTCGTCTAGATAAAATTTCGGATTCGGTCTACAGCGAACTATATGATTATAATATTATATCATATCATGTTCTTGAACTAAAAACTAAAGAGCACGAAATCCAGTCACTGCAGGACCTTTATCTCCAAAACTTTTGATATTAAAGTAATAATGTATCGGCAGCGGCCCAAACTGCATTCTATTTTTCTTGATGTTTTTACAATTTAACAAACTGCATGACGACGCACGACGACGCGGATCTTTGCCGAATAGCTACAATGTAGACGCGCTAAAATAAACAATTCTGATAATACGATAAGACATTTGCCAAGAATGCGGAATACTAAATGGCCCGAATAGACACATAAATGTCTTATGTGAAAGATAAAAATATTATTACTAAATCAATAAAATAACCAGTATATTAACAAATTAAGTTTTTTAAGTTCTTAAAAAGCTGTTATCCGTATAATTTCAGAAATATTTACAAGGCCAACTACATGGCTAAATGGTCTTTTAAATGTAGGGGAATATTCCCAAAAACGAGATCTTGAACGTATGAACAGATCTTGTCACCTTAACTATCAAACTTATCAACATACCACATCCCACAATATAACAAGGTAGACTTTGAAAACTTACTGATGTATAAACGCCAGAATGTTATCAAAGAAAAAAGAAAATCATGTCGAGAACAATACTAAATCTAATATCGTCAAGAGGCCAATTTCAAAACTGGAATAGCGCATTTCTTTGCCGCATTATTGCTTGAATCCTTCGACCGTGTAACCATGTAAGACAAAAAGAATGCGAACGCGTAGGAAAATCCATGCTTAGAGCCGCCTTTCATATTTCAAAAGCCTCGCTTTCACCTCAGTAAAAATTACTTGTACATTATTAAAGTAGAAAAATCGTTTATTAATCTTTAAATAATGTACATTGATAAAGCAAATTTTATTATATATTTACAAATACCATTAATCACTTGAAATGAAAAGAAAAAGGATCATATTTACGACAAGGCCTGTGAACAAAGGAAAGATTTTTATGGCTTGGAAGAAAAAAAATTGCTAACGCATATAAAAAAACCAGATAACTTTTTTTTTAGAATAAAAATATATTAGCAAGATTTGCTAGTTTTTCAACGAAAAATGCGAATATATACATTGTGGTTGTATATAAACTCCTTTGCAAAAAAAACGGGCGAGTTTGATTTTACTACATTTTTGTAATTATTTAGTTCTAAATAGGTTTTTATAGCCAAATTATTTTACTGGCACTTGATAAAAACTACAAAATTAATAAGTTAATAAAAAAATAATAAGTAAATTAAAAAGTTTGTCGCAAACATTTTCCAAAACTATGCGGCCGAATGCGACGAATCTTTGGTGAATTGTTGTTAAAAACTTCAGAACAGTTTTTGAATTACAACAATGATTTTTAATAGGACATAAACCTCTTCCTCCCTTAACATTGCAATGCCGGGTGGGAACTAATTATATCTAAATTTCAACTGTAAATATATTTAATTTTGACATAAAATAAAATCGTATTTTTATTTTAATACATAAATTTACATATAAACAGTAAAAAATGAATAGAAATAGCGTTTGTAGCTGATAGTTGTTTAAGTAGACAATTTGTCTTCTTAGGTTACTGAACTGTAGTTTACATTATACGTTGAACTTTATCCTACTGTGTGTAAAAGACAAAAGTTGTAACGTTTTTTTTAAAAAAAATGTGCAATTTACAAAGTCTAAATTTGAAACACACGTAAAATCATTTAACACTAAATCGTTGCTTTTGTGCACGCGGCACACCTAGTGAACCTTGTTAGCGGTGTTAATCTACGACCGCTTTTATTCATACTTGTCTGTCGTCATAAACAAAAGAGACACACAATGAGGCAATTTTTCATGTGATCCGTGCTCGTTAAAGAACCGGAGATAATTAGCTTTCTCACTTTTGTAACAAAAGAAAAGATAATTATCACTGTTTTTACTTTGGTTTGTAATAATATTTTCTTATCATATATAATTCGGTGCGTTTTCCCATTAACTTCCTTCCAGGCAGTGGAAACAGCCACCTTTAACGGATACGACAGTGAAACCTTCAAAGAATAAGCCTAGATAATTCTTAAAGGCTGACTAATTTTGCATTTTTATGGTGATGCAGGTGTGTAGGGGTACCATTGGATTCTTTCAATCAAGTTACACCCTTGCTTGTTAGCCTTCCTTGTCCATAAAGATCACACTAATGTGAATCTATTCACTATCAATTCACGTAAATGCACTGAAATATATGTATACATATGTTATTTAAGAACATAAACAGAATTTAATATAGCTTTTTTTGTAATGTCAATCCGAGATTATTAACCCACACCACGCACGCAAACTGACACAAATATACACAAATACACACGCGTGTGTATAACTAAAAAGCTACAAAAAATGACATATCAAGTACAAGGAAATAAAATTACATTTATTCAAACAGTAAATTATAGACAAAGCAAGAACTGACAAATATTTTGTTGGTTTTATTTTATAAATTATATTTCATATTTCTAAATGCGCACAAATAAGCATAATTACGTACGGCCTATCACAATTATTTGTAAAAGGTAATTTTCTGTTATGACAGGAATTAATTAATTTTGATCCTTCACGAAATTCAAAGACAAAACATAACACAACAGAGTAGAGAAGGGAACAATTGCTCGTTCATTAGACGAAACGTATTATTTCTATTTGCCTCGTTACTGCGTCAATGCTTATTTCCTCTTACTTAAGCGAATCAAGACCAATTTGTGGCATATACACTAAATAAACGTTTAGCAATTGACAATAAACAATAAATACTATGCGTTTTATAAATTCACTCAAAAAAGACTTTAAATGTACAATCCAATATTTTTAGATCTATAATCTGTGTTTACCGCCCTTACTCTAACTCACCTTTGCACTTTCGATATTCTGCATTTTCTACGTAGATAGACAACGCACCTGAATTAAGGTTTCAAATTAATATGACATTATAATTGGCCATGTTTTATAACATAAGTTACTTGCCTCAAAACTTCTTCGCTGGCTTATCCGCCCAGTATCTTTAACGTCCGATACGAGATGGTCATTGTCTTGAGCAGCTTCTCAATCATCATTAGTTTGAAACATGTCTACGAACACCGCATCGCTCCATATAGAAAATCGGCGAAAATCCCGCAGAAAACCGGCGTCTGAGTGGTAGCTTACCTACCGCGTTTCGTACGGTGAGCGGCCGAGTTCCGGAGGTCCAACACCCTCCTTCCTCCCTCTACCCCTCCCCCTCCCATTTCCACAGACACTCACCATGACACTTTCCTTAAAGGTCAGCAACGCTTCTGCACTGTCTTTTGCGCTGCGGAAGTCTATGGGCGGCGTTCATTGCTTTCCATCAGGTGACACGCCTGCTCGTTTGCCTTCCTATCTTATAAAAAAAATACAGGCAAAGTAGATACTGGTATGCTCTTTTAGCAACGCTATCTTTTTCTATTCTCTTTAGATGATAGAGCCATCAGAGTCTGTACCTTTATGTTATTAACACTGCACACAAGCTTTTCGATATCATCATTTTTCAAGCTTTCATCTATTCTATGCTTCGAGCCAAGAATTTCGTTTTTCTTTGAGTTTGCGGACATCATAGCTAAGTAAAAATAGGTTAATAAAATATTATATAACGGACGACCGATTGGCTCAGTGGCGGGGCCCTCCGCCCGCGGAGTCTATGGTCGCGGGTTGGACCGGAATAAGTATATGTATGGAATTATAAATATTTATTCCGAGTCTAGTAACCCCCCCAATCCGCATTTCCTTTGCTGCCCTTTCCTTTTTTCTCTGTCCTTTCTCTTCCTCTCCGTCAATTAGAGCTTGTGAGCTTTGTGAGCTTAGTGGCATGCGAGCCGACCGTCCCGGGTCGGACTCCCCCAGGTACTATGGTGCCTTACCTCAGCTTGCAGAGCACTGCTGGGGCTGATCTCCATCCTCCCTTGCAGCTCGTGGGATTCACTAAGACGAATTTAATATACCTAATTTGTTAAAAATGACGGCAACGTGGTTCGCCACCCGTCCTAATTCTCACGAGAGCGAAAAGCGACTATTATATAGATATGTATAAACTCTTTTATGAATTTTGTAAACGAGGTACATCGCTGATATTTTTCTATTTACCACATTAATCTTAAGAAGGTTTTAACTATAAAAAGGGGATTACGATTTATATAGACGTATATGAGTTAGTAATGTGTACAAAGTATGTGAAAGATACAAAAAAATATTTATTTTGTACCGAATTAATAACATATTTTATATATTAGGTCGGGGCAAAAGTATTTTCGTATTGTTCATACAAAGGAAAATATTTTTTTAGGTATAATTTTTTATTTATTTATAATATGTATGTGCCGTTTTAATCGATGACTTATTGCCATCTTGTGGGTAGTGATTTTTGATTAAAAAAATCTGACAGTTAGTGTTCACAGTGCTCTTTTGAAGTTAGCTTTATGCTTCCTAAAGAGTTCTGCAATGACCGAAACAGGTGGAAATCTGATGGAGCAAGGTCAGGGCTATACGGAGGATGCATCAACACATCCCAGCCAAGCTCTCTCAATTTTTGCTGAGTGGCTATAGATAAGTGCGGTCTGGCGTTGTCATGGTTTCTCTCAATGAGATCATGTGGTACCCATTTTATCTGTGACATGTCATATCCCTAGCGAACCTCATCTTTCACACTAAAATTTCCAGACTTGAAACGCTTGAACTACATTTGTGCTACTCTTATTGATACCGCATTAGGTCCGTAAACCGCACAAATTTTATTCGCGGTATTCGTCGCATTTTTACCTTTTTTGTAATAAAACTTTAAAATGTACCGAATTTCTTCGTCACATACATTCATTTTGCTTGCTTGAAAAACAATTGAAAAATGGCGGGAACTAGTTTTTTTTTATTCAATGTATCTTCAGAATGTCACATTTAATGGTATTAAAATCAGCCAGTTACATTTAGTACAGACAAAGAGGTTTGAATACATTCAAAATACGAGAATACTTTTGCCCCGACCTATTATATGTATAAACTCTTTTATAAATTTTGTAAGCAATGTACATCGCTTGAATGATATTTTTTTATGTAACACATTTTAACTTAAGAAGAAGGTTTTAACTATAAAAAGGGGATTAAGATTGATATAAACGTATATCACTTAGTAATGTGTACAAAATATGTGAAAGATATAAAATATTTTTGTACCGTTAAACCTTATTCAAATGGTTGTATCTTCATCATGCCTTTCATATATGAAAGAAAGCGGTGTGCATGACATGAATTATTGATGAACATACTTTTATCTCTAACAGGTTCTAAAACTCTTTAACAAAACCAAAATGTTGTAAAAGGGGTCTCGCCTGTTTAACGGCTCTCGAAGGACGAAAAAAGCCGCCTGCGTTAAAAAGGACCGTTCTTTAATGTCAACATGCAGCCATAGTAACTATGTTCCACATTATCCAATGGAAAATGGAAAAAGTACCTGATGATAAGTAATCACCGCTATCCATGGACATTTACAACCCAACCATACGAAAAGAATGTAAAAAAATGAGAGAAAGAAAGATTTAATAGGAAGGGAAGAAGAAAATATAAGAAGGGGAAAGAAGTTGGGCTTTCCAATATTTTTACTCACCGTGGAAAACGTAGCAGGACGGAAAAATGTCATCATTTAACTCCGATATTCTAAGACGATGTGATAATTACTCGGTAGGGCAGACCCATTCACTTTATTAAACTACCATTTCATTAAAATTGACGTTCGTAATTATAGATGACAAAATATTGGTTTAAGATAAATAATTATAGCGCAAGAATCAGTAATTACCTGGTAACCATCAGGGCGAAATGGAGAAAGAACTGCAAAAGTCATACTTGATAAATATTAAAATGTCTAAATATACAAACATAGATACATATCGTCACGCCTGTCTCCCGTAGGGGTAGGCAAAGACCACAGATCTCCATCTGCTACGATCTCGGCATACTTCTCTTACTTCCTCCACACTCATTATTCTCTTCATACAAGCCCGCCAGTTGAGGGTACTCTTGACCTGACCTTTCTTAAAAAGTTCAGAAATTTGGTCAAGATATTTTTTTTTGTTTTCCTCTTCCGGCCCTTCCATCCACATTCGCAAGGTAAATTTCTTTCGCCAGTCGTCTTTCATCCATCCTCTCTATATGCCCAAACCATCTAAGCATCTCTTTTTCTACTTTTGTCACAACACCTCCTTTTACTCCACATTGCTCTCTTATATCTTTTCAAGGTAACACCACATATACTTCTCAATGCTCTCATTTCCACCGCAGTTTCAGTCTGCTTTCATGCTTCTTCTGCCAAACCCAACATTCACTACGGTATATTAGCGTCAGAACAAGCACCGTTTTAGACACATTCTGACTTTTCACAAAGGATTAAAACATCTAAAAATATTAATTGTTATACAAAAGTAATTATTTGTTATACAAAGATACGGCTCGCCGTGTCTGGATAGATCCTGCGAGGTTGTGGTGACACGGCCTTAAGATTGTTTATTTTAGATTTAAGTATATTATAAAATAAATATTATAAAAAAGTCTCAATTCCTTTTTTTATTTTAAACCGGTGAAGTGGAATATTAAATATGTTTTTGTAATGTGTTATATAACCAAAAATGCCCTAGTGATTCTCCGCTTGAGTTTATGATTATATCGCAGTGCCCGTGCCGGACTATAAGATGTATGCATCACGCCGCGGCGACTAATCAAACTCATAACACATGTTTATATCCATGTGCCCTTTCCACGAACTTATATTGATGTTGCGACACATTTTTATTTTGGCATTGTCATCATCATCAAGGCATTACAGCTGCGGGTGGGCTTTAGCCTGGTTCAGTAAATTTTTCTAGTCGGATCTTAGTTTAGCTTTTTTCCCTCCAGCCGCTCACACCGATTGCCTTTAAGTCGTCCTCGACTCCATCTAGCCATCTGAGCTTAACCCTTCCGCAGTTTGTACGACCATCTGGTATTCCGTCGAGTAGGCGTTTGACTAGCCTCGTCCATCCGTAGCCGTGCCTAGACCAACAAAGGTGTCCAATCTTAATAGTTTTGATGACGTTCGGCTATAGCTCATACAGTTCGTGGTTGTACGCCATCGCTCATTTTCCAACACACACACAACACACGTTGTTGTTGAAAATGTTGGCATCGTATAATAACTAAAAAAATTCAGTTAAAATCTACTTATTTTATTTGTGTGTATCGCATTAGAACAACAACCCATTTGGATATAAAAACCAACTACCCACATTTTTTATTCAAAAAATAAATTACGGATTTTTTTATTCTATACAGTAGAGGAACAATGCAGGCAAATTCTTCTGAAAACCTTTGATGTAACATTGTTTAAAATTTTAAAAGGTAAGCTGCTTATTTTATTTTCTCACAACATACTTTTTCCGAACATAACTACTTTATTCTAGCGAACCGCTCTTTTGCAACAACCAACGACATCGCTCTTAACGCATCACTGAAAATTCTTTTGACTTCTGGCACTAAGTAAATGTGGTTTCGTGAAACATTAAGACTCTTCTTCGGCGCCGGTGCTTATTTAGAATAGCATCGTGGAATAAAAGTTTCCAATTCAGAGCTGACGACGAGCACCGTAGAGTTTAAGTCATAATGATGGTATAGTTAATTAGGATTAGTTTCATATAACGTTATTCGGTTTTTTACAAAAAAAATATTAATTTTTTGGAAAATTTTCGCCTGGAGCATAAATGAGCCTACTTGTCCAGAAAAGTGTCAGACTCAGGCAAAGATTGACTTCTGAGTATTACTCGTAGTCTTTAGGCTGATAACAGCTGGAGGCCCAACATATCTCATCTCTTTCTGACTGACCGAAGATTTTTCTACCCTATTCCCATCAAATGAAGTAGGGTTCGGGTAACGGTTCTTATTCCTTAGACCCCGGATCTCAGGGATTAATTACTTCCTTGGTTTGTAAAAAACGCTAGTATAGTGAAATTAAGTTTACGAGTATTTTTTTTTGGTACTTTAATAATAAAATTATTTTATTAAGTTGTATGATTGTCATCAGTCTAAGACAGTCCACTGCTGGACATAAGTTCCCCTTAAAACGCGCTATCTATCTAGTCCGATATTATATACTATATTTTAAATTTGTCCTCTCTGGTTATCTACAATAATATCATTTATTTTAGCAATTAAATCTCTGAGCCATAGTACCCGGAATTAGTATTGGATCGCTCACGGTCCATGAAATTTAATCGATGCTTCATTTCCCTGGGCGGCTGCATATTGAAAACACAAGCAGACACAAGCTATATTACTATATATATTAATTGCTTTCCATCAGGCGACACGTTTGCTTATTTGCTCGTTTGCTCTCCTATCCTACAAAAAGAAGTCAAATATTTTTGTTTTTAATTGAGTTGAATTAAAAGTAAAAACGTAAACAATTAGCACAAAAGTAACTTTTTTAACTAAAAATATTAATATGATATAATAGCTCACTTTACAAAGCCGCTATCATAAAACTTTAAACTTGACAATTAATGCTATGACACTTCAGCATTAAAATATGTAAAAGTACGTGCAGGCTGTTTCATGGAACAATATCTTGAGTTGACACCTCTGTGTTGCACTAACGAGGCCATGCTAGTCAAGTATTTTACATATGTATAGGCACAAAATTGTTATTGTTATGGTTTTTTTTACTTATTTTAGTAAATAAATACGTTATGGCGAAGATGCTTTTGCCGGAAACCATAAAAAGATATTTGCATTAATGACCAAAAAATATAGTAGTGTCTAAGATATGTAGTGTACCAAAAATATAGTAGTGACTGCCTATGGCACTGCAGATGTCTATAGGCGGCGTTGATTGCTTTCCATCAGGTGACACGCCTGCTCGTTTGCTTTCCTATCCCATAAAAAAAGGTCTTTTCAATTAACGAACTGAGAAAGTTTACAAAGCAAAAAAAGGCCAGGGGGAAAACGTATAGAAAATTAGGTGGGCGGTGAGATTTTGGTCTTTGAAGATGAGAACCACCCGACGAATTTAAAGTCATAGTGTTAAAACATTAACTCATTAAATCATAAAATTAGCAAAAAATATAAATAACAAAATTTTTGAAAAAAAAATTATGGTAATTATTATTAATTTAATACAATTGCAAGGTAGGTACTGTATATTTAAAACATAATTATTTAAATGTGATTAGAAATATACAGTGGAATATATTATTGAAGAAGAATATAATTTAAAAGCTTCTGGGACACAAGATACTCGCATAAGCATAAGCTTAAAAATTATAGCACTTCATATGTGAAAGGTGAAACTACGCGTGTTCATAAATCCCCGTGGAAATTCCATTTGTTCCATGTTAATAATACATATGCTGTCTGAAATGCTAATATCTGTCCGTATTTTACAAGTCTTAGGGGCCACAAGATTCTTTCACACATTAATATGCTTTTTGAGATTTATTTTACTCAAAAAAAACGTACGTACGTTTTGTGAATATTTATTATAATACAATTTATTATATTTTTAACACGAGTAATTCATAATACTATGCTTGCAATTAAAAAATATAGTTTAAAATTCGTTACCTATTTCTATATCAAGATAATTCTTTATGTCAAGTTAATTTGGTCCTTTGTAATTATCAGATACGGTGAAAAACAAAAACATGTTATAAGGCTAGTTTTTTTAGGTATTACGCAAATAAACAAGTTACATAAGAAACAAATTCCTACTGATAGACTGTTCAATTGTATTTTTATATGTGTATTTTATATATGTGATCTGTAGTCTCTGCTGTAGGGGTAGGCAGAGACTACAGATCTCCATCTTCTACGATCTCGGCATACTTTCCTCGCTTCCTCCACAATCATCACTCTCTCATGCAAGTTCGGTTACGGTTACTCTTCACCTGGCCTTTTTTAAAAACTTCGGCAATTTGGTCAAGTTATGTTTTCCTTGATCTTCCCCTACCGACTCTTCCATCCACATCCGCAACGTAGTTTCTTTTATCAGTCGTCTTTCATCCATCCTCTCTATGTGCCCAAATCATCTAAGCATCTTTTATTAAGATTATAAAAAAATGTTTTAAACATTATTGATTATTAGGTCTTATAAGTGTAGTTATTACAATAATAAGCTTATTCTATTTGAATGTAGATTAACATATTTTTACGATTTAATTTGAATTAATGGATTAAGCCCTTAAACTTTATATATGCGTGATGATAATCCTAAGAGTTGAAGAAAAAGCTAACAAAATGTATTTTAGCTGAACACTAAGCCCTTTTACTTTAACTGTCTTGAGTGTTTTAATCGTATTTTAAATAATTTCTTAGCTTAAGCTCAAAAGCTAAATTCGACATTTATTTCATCAGAATTGTTAATTGTAACCTTAATAATTAATATTTACTTCCCAGATTTAATATAATAAGTTAAATTTGTAAAGCTAAAAATCGGGTAAGGTCGCGCGTTTTATAGGAAGGCCTATGTCCAACTGTGGGTTGCCGCATGAATAATCAAATATTTTTTCTTATTGTGTATTAATCATTATTACCTAAGTAGCATGTTTAAATTAATGGCAGAAATGGATAGTATATAATATTTTCTTAGTTTTACAGCCCTTATATGCCCCAATACTACATCTACATCCTTTTTCTAGAGGTATGTATATACCCACCATGCTTTATCAAGGCGATAGCGTCATAAAAGGTAATAAAATTGCAGCAGTTGCTTTGCACAAAGTGAAAATGGAACCGTCAATTATTTTAGATTCTTTAAAAGCTAAGCACTGGCCTTATGATTGGATTTCGCACTCTCTATATATTCACCAACACTTCCACTATCAAAGACAATAAAGGAATGGGGGCGATCGCGTTTCTTTAAAACAAAAATGGCTGCTAATACAAAATCCTAATATATAAGAAATATCTTAATCACCCGCAACAATCGATTATGGTTCAAAAATGTCATGGAATAGAACAGAACTAAGTGCAAAGTAATAAAACTAAGTTCTTGCTGTCAATAAATGGCATATCCATATCCACTGAATCAGTTCTTGTAGCCTAAAAGAGCATTGAAGTGGATCAATCGAAAGTCCCTGATAGAAAACAATGTATTCTTTACAGATTAAATCGCACTACAGTAAGCAAAACAAAAAATTGTATGCTCACACAAGTATAAACAAACCCCGCAATATTTTAGGAAAGTCAACCTAGTTATTAATGTGATAAATCATTATTGATACAGATTAAAACAAGGTTCCACTTCATTTCATGCCCCACCACTCTATGAAACCAGCGATATTTCCGAACCGATACGACATTGAAACCTTCAAACAACAAGCCTACTCATATCTTAAAGGCTGGACATAGTTGCCTCTGGTGTTGCAGACAAACAAGGAGAACGAAGTGAAGTTGAATCTTCTTTTCTTAGGCCGGGTTACACCACGTGGTCGTTAATGATGAATCGAAATATGAAAAAAACGTAGAACCAACTTTGTTTCGTTCCTCCTCGTTGCCAGTATGGCTAAGGTCTAAAGAATAACAGAACTTCATTGTTATATATTGTTGGTAAAGATAAAAGTATGTATAAATATAAAATATGTTATTATAATGTTATTTAGTTACTCTGTGAAGAATACCATTACGTTACTATTCTATTAATAGTAACGTAATGGTTATTCTTCACAGAGTAACTAAATAACAGTACTACACAGTAGTAATAATAGTTCTACACAGAGTAGTAAATAACCTCAGGTAAGTAACTTCAAAAGAAAGTGCCAGCCGTAAAGTTACAAAAGGAATCGTTTTACTATCCCCTGACGGCGGCCGACGACAATATTTCCCACGTTTTGGACAAGCACGACGAGATTAACATAAAACGGTTAGCACACGCGCTAGCTATTAACACTATTTGTATTATATTATTTTATTTGAAACGTAAATATTAAATAAACTGTAAAAGGATTTTTTATATTTTTTGAACCGCTCTTAGTCAATATCAGTCACCTGCCTGTAAACTGTATCGGCCTCCCCCCCTGGCAAATCCGCAATTCGCCCCGCCGCGCCGTTCCAGTGGCCAGATCGTTAGTCCGAAATTCACCATTATTGGTCTTCCATACATTAGTGATACATTTTAAACATCTGGCCCCACAAAAATCAACTGTTTATGTGTATGCCTACTTGTTTTCTTATTCATCAATCATGTCTGTAAAATTTAAAAAACAAATACGTATCCTGAACTTGCAATAATGCTACAGGATAGAGGCCACCAACTAAAAGTTAGTTCGATGATGCTACAAGATGTTACTGATGTCTGTAGTTATTACCATCCGGCAACTCTTGTTAATAAAACTCGCTTGTTTTCCTCTTTCATAAAAAATACATTAGCCTCGTAGCGGACGCGTTAACATACATCATTATCGCGCTAAGGTTATCCTTTCATAAGAAAACTACAAATCCTATAATGGCTCCGGTTCATTACACCTGTCACTCACTTTGATTCCCGGGCCAGTAAGGATTTTTTTCTATATTTAGATATATTTCTAAGCATCAGTTCTTATAGTCGTATAAAAATAATATTTTTTCATAATATCGAGTCAGGCGAATGGTAAGTAATTACTACCACCCGTGGATTTCTGCAATATCAAGGGTAGGTGCGTTTTTTACCTTAAGGATAGATTTTGGACAGTGAGAAAAAGCAATAATCGAGTATAGGTGTCGAAAGAAAGGGAAAGTATTGGAACTCCTGAATATACTCGAAAACAAATTTGTGCCCGCGTATCTTAGCAAACTAAGTTTGACTGTCCATCTTTGTAACAGATTCTTCAAAGTAACATCCGACTTTATCACGTATCTTTATGGGCATTTTATCATACTAATATCATAAAGGCCAGGGATTGATCAGGGAGTATCTTTACCTAGCCGCTTGTTCAATATTTATGGTATTGGTACACGGGTACGCGACCCCGGCCTCCCGAGCTACAACCGTATCACTCCTCGTCTTCCGTTGCGGTAGAACCATATCCCTATCATCCTGTCTAAATCCATCTTTTCTTCCCCCACCTCTTCCTTTCTTCTCTATCCTCCCACGATCTGTTGTGCCAAAGGATGTGTGGCTAGGGGTGAGCTTAATCGCAAATGTGCCGACAGTCCCTGGATCGGGCTCCTCCGGGTACTATAGTGCCTTACCTCAGCATACCTTATGAGCGAGAAGCGACGAACAGAGAGCCGCTTCACTACGATGAATGTGAAGGGGAAGGATGGATGAGTGTGAAGGAAGCAAGGAAGGTGTGTCGGGATCGTAGTGAATGGAAATCGTAGTCTCTGCCTAACCCTACAGGGAGACAGGCTATATGTATGTATGTAATATCACATAGTTTATAGAATTTAATTAAGTTCCATTATAATATGACTGTCAGCTTAAGTTGCTGTGTTACGCAACAAAGCTTGCAATTAACTGTAGTGTAGGTCCTACGCTCGGTTTAATTCACGTCAGTGGTAGACGGGGTCAAAAAAGATTAATTGTTGGAAAGTGAAATGCAACATGTATTTTTAACGGGACGTGATTAAATTTTAATTAATGTTTAACACTTAACATATCAGAGAGGTGAAATAACCGCTTCTAAGACTTTTTTTAACAACCCATATATGACTCACTGCTAAGCACGGGCCTCTCCATTTCTGGAGAAACGGACGTTGACCCACCACGCTTGTCCAACAGTTAGAAAATTTTAAAGGTGTTAAATTTTAGAATTTCTTGAACTTACTGCATGACTTTTTCTAGAATATTGTATTTATATAGCTACTTAATTTCTCAATATCTTTCTCTCTTCTTCTTTCGCTTTTCCTGATTATATGTAATCTACCGATAACTACTGTGATCGGTGTTTTGACAGTTGGACAATATATGAAATTAATGAATTTATCCGCATTAAACTTGCTACGGAATACCGAGATTTACAGGAACGAGAAACAAAAAGTATGAGAGAACTACAAAAATATGTGTGTGGAAAATCCTTCCATCTGTAAACACAGCGACGACAAATAAGTATTATATAAATTTAAAAAAACAATATCTTTATAAAATATATATATATATATATATATATATATATATATATATATATATATATCAATAATTTATATACTGTCAACTGCAACGCTTGTTGCTTTTCTGACAAGTGTGTCCAGCCCATTGCCACTTCATTACGATATTTATTAAATTTTGAACAACAGTCTGTGTGTACACTTCTAATTACTTTTGTACTGGCTAAATTGTGCTGCTCCATAACCTATGGATCTTCTAGCAATGATTTACTGTTCTTACTCCAAAAACGCGAAAATAAATAACATTACAAAAAATAACTCATATTAAATTAAAGAATTTGTTTCAGAAAACTTATTATTTCTATGTAAATTTTTATAAATAAAAAAGAAAAGAAAACACTAAGTGTATACACAATAGTAATAGACCTATAAATTATATAATATATATGTAATATGTATTAGTAGTTGGATTACAGTAGTCGTTTAAAATTGCATTCAACTGTTTAAACGCAGAAAAATAATTGTAAACTGATAAGAAAACTTGATAGTCGGTTATAATAAATTTTTCCGATAAAATACATACTACATGCATGACCATCGGGTTGCAGTTTTTAAACTATATGATTATTAGGGTTAATCGAATAAATTAATACTATCAGATAAAAGATCAACCGTTGTAGGTTCAACGATGGGTGAATTTGTTACAAAGGAAAAAATTGACCTACATAACGAGACAAGGTCTATTTTCTATTATTTATTTCTATTTCTATACCGCTTTTAAAGCAGCACATACGTACGTACATATGAACTTCAATTTTGTTGAGTGCTCTTGAGTTGGACGCTCCGCCTTATTCTGTTTAAAATTACGCGGTTGAGTCATGTCTACCTCTTATAATATTTTTATTATCCATTTGTAGGTATTTATATAGTTAAATACCTCCAAACGTATAATAATCAAAAGAATTAAGGATAATCTTAAGATAATAAAATCCGTACAATTTCAATTCAATACCGCACACTCATCACAAAAAAAATAGTTTCACCCCAACGATCGAGATGAGTGACGATTTAATATTATATGATGCATTTTCTCCAAACTTCTTTCCATTCAACACCATCCTATGAAACCTTTACTAGTCTTTCTGGACCGATACAATATTGGAACCCCTAAAAAACATGCATAAATTATTTATTAAAGGCTAAAAACTCTTCTACCATCACATAACACTTCTGTTACAGATGTCTATAGACGGCCTTGTTCGCTTTTCTTCAGGCGACAAGCTCGTTTGCCTTTATATTGAACAAAAAGAAGTAAAAGCTACTGATCTTTTAGTAAGGGATTGAGTTTTCTAAATAATGTATCTCATTTGATTGAGAGACAAAATGAGATATGTTTGCTTAAGATAATTTCATTTATTCAAAGGACTCCAAAATTAGTCTTATTTCAAATTTATTTATTTATTTCTTTAAGAAAAAATAAAATTTATTCAATTTTATTTTAATTTTTTTATTTCTATTAGCGAATATCAATCGACTCCGTTGAACGATAGTTTAATAAATCTTACAAAGTGGGTTGGCTTCTATTGACGTAACAATTTTCCCTTACACTAACACAGTGTAGCTTAATTACAGGGGTTATAGACAAAATATATCTTCTTTCTCTTTTAAAAGAATATTATTTCTTATCGTTCAAATATTTGTCCAAATAGGTATTTAGCTATTATCATAGTTATTTCTTGATATTTAATATTTCTACAGTTGAAAGTAAAAATGAGAGCATACATAACTGTCAAGTGGAACCTTTTCTTCGAAATAAACGAGTTATTTTATTTACAAAAGAACTCGAGACATGTTACATTTTGATAAAATGTTACTTTGATAATAAAGTAAATTACTTCATCATCATCATCATCATCAGCAGCCTGCGGCAGTCCACTGCTGGACATAGGCCTCCCCCATGGAGCGCCACCTAGCCCTATCTTCGGCTACACGCATCCAGTTTCTGCCAGCCGCCCTGCGCAGATCGTCGCACCATCTAGCCGGGGGGCGTCCCACACTACGTTTACCGAGACGCGGTCTCCACTCCAGCACTCGTCTGCTCCAACGATCGTCGGATCTCCGACAGACGTGACCAGCCCATTGCCACTTAAGTTTGCTAATTCGAAAGGCTATGTCGGTGACTTTAGTTCTCTGGCGGATTTGTTCATTCCGAAACATATCTACCAGAGAAACTCCGAGCATAGCTCTCTCCATAGCTCTCTGAGCGACTCTGAGCTTATGAAGCAGACGGACTGTCAGCGTCCACGTTTCGGCGCCGTAGGAGAGTACGGGTAGGACACACTGGTCGAAGACTTTCGTCTTCAGGCTCTGAGGTATGGGCGACGAGAAGACCGGACGGAGTTTCCTAAATGCTGCCCAGCCTAACTGAATCCTTCTATCGGCTTCTTTCTCGAAGTTGTCTCAACCCAATTGCAAGACTTGCCCGAGGTAGACATACTCCTGGACAACTTCGAGAGTTTTACCACTGACGACCGTCGGTAATACTGAAATAAAAGTAAATTACTTATTTACTTTTATTTCAGTAAAGTAATCGAGGAATTTAAAAACTAATATTGTTGTATATATACTATGATACCTAATTAATATAAACAAATTCATTCTTAAGGGGTCTGTTACTTCAATTATATTACAATTGTCATCACTTGGAATGTTACATATAAAAACTAATTAACTTTGTTGGGTCAGAGACCTTAAATGGAAAAGATCTTACGCCACAGTGCCCTGTCCTGGGCCACCTCCTGCTAGTTGCAGATTTGAAGATTGCGCAAGTCATCCTCCACCATATCTCTCCAGCGGTACCTGAGGCGCTCCATTCAATAAAATTCCACTGTAATTGTTGCTGCAGAGTAATTTTCTTAATATACAATTCAAGCAATAAAAGAAATATATGTTAAATGTTTTTTTTATTGAATTTTTATATATTCAGAACGCTTTTAATTCCATAACTTTTTACAGAACATATAGTATGTTACACAGACATTTTGCCGAAGGAAGGGATAATAACCTAACACGCTCGTCTAAGGCAAATTGGAAGGACTTAATTCCATACTTTAGAAGGAATTAAATGTAACCTTTGTAAAAACTTTTTACCTATCTCTCCTTCGAAACATAAAAAATATGGTGAAAGTCTAAGTATATGTCAAGTTCAAGCCTTAATCTCACACTTAACTGATTTTCATTCTGTTATTTTTTATTATTTTCTATTTGTATTATATTTAAATTGTAACTGTAATATAATTTTCAAAATGTTAAGTGAAGAATCTTAATTTCTAACTTTAATTAAAAAACATTTCACCGTTTCCGCAAATGTTAATTAAAAATTGCAAATAACGGAGTAAATTACATAAGAAAAATTAAAATGTGAAATAATATTGGAAACAGGCGCTGAAAACAGGATTAGTAAATTAAGAAGTTAAACAATATAATTTAAATTAAAAGAAAGATATCGTACTTCAATTTGAAATAACATTTTGTCATTTTCGGCAAAGTCGATTTCAGAATTTTTCTCGAACCCAAATCACTGTTCAAAATATTAAGTTTTATATATATATATATATATATATATATATATATATATATATATATATATATATATATATATATATATATATATATATATATATATATATATATATATATTTGTTATATATACTGAGACTTTACCGGTTTATATTTTTATGACGGTATTAAGGATTTTACCGGTATATATAATATATTCTGAGACCAATAAATATATATTCACCACAACTAATTAATAGCATGTTTCGTAAAAATATGATGATATAATCTAAAATTGTGTTACTATATTTTGTATTATTTTAACGGAAATTTGAAAATTTATCGAAAATAATAATGAAATGACCTGCCACATAGCAAGCGGTTCGAGATTATTGCTACAATGATTACTGATTATTATGTTAACCAATATCGCTTGATTGGAATCATTCATACTAATTAAAAACTTCGAAAAGATTTATAGTTTTATTAAATGGTCGATTCGCAAACAGAAAGCAGATCACCTCATGGTAAGCAAACATGGATGCCCATAAACATTCGCAATGCCATGAGCACAACAAATGCGTTGCCTACGTCGGCAAAGAATGTGACTAAAGGAAGGAAAAAAGGAAATGAATGGCGGAAAATAGCATTAAGCCATGGGGAGTACTTCAAGAAACTGTTTCGAATAATTCCTGCCGCTGAAATTCCACAATCGCAAGAAAGAACAGTTTCAACACAAGAAAAGTTCCTATCTGAATGAGTGGCGATCCAGTATGTCGTGCTTATTCCGAAACATCATTACACGTACCACCACCTGGTGTAGCCAACTATCTTCAGCGGTATTTCCGAACCGACACGACATTGGTACCTTCAAAAAACAAACTTACACATACTTTAAAGACCGGCAGCGCTTCCATAATACCTATGGTGTTGTGGATGTCTATGGGCGGCGTTGGTTACTTTCCATCAGGCGACACGCTTACTTGTAGGGCACAAAAGTAAGCGTGTCGCCTTTCCCATAAAAAAGGCCTCCTGATACCTGCACTCGCAAGAGTTACGGTGAGTACCGTACAAAATGCGATAACACAGTAAAATATTACCACTTAATCCCGATATTCTTTGAGGGTGGGATACTTTCCCAGTCTAGCTACCCCTTAAACGCTACCTTGTCTCCATTACTAATATATTTGGAGTTCGTATACGGATATTGAGAAATTTTAAATATGTACAATAAGTGTGTGAATTCATTTGGAACAAATTGTAACAATGTAATCAAAAGATGATTGCATAACAGGGGCAATATATAAATTAATAAAATAAAATAGTCATTTATAAATATAAACAGTCAAATAAAATAACCAAAACTTTGAAAAATAAAGCATATATAAAAAAAAGGAAAAAATTATTATAGAAGTAATAAAACCCAAAGTCTATAGATGCGTTATCATCTGTATCAGTCTATTTGTCAAACGATGTTTGCTAAGTTTTATTTATTTTATTCCATTGTACACCGGTTAGCTTTTTAAAAAAACTCCAAGAAATATTTGTTAAAATACTTATATTGTTGATCCATTTATTTACACATTAATAAAAGTATTTACATTTTGATAAATTAGTGCTTGTGTAGGAAATATGCGAAAGTTACTATTGTATTATTTAATCAATAATTTCCACATAAACAATAAATGACATGAAGAAAACTTAAGATTATTAAACATATAACTGCAATGGAGGATTTTTCTCGTGCTGATGACCGCGTTATTCTCTCATCTGACATAACACTAGAAGCAACGACCACACTCCTGCCGTGCGTTCCATCATTTCTTGCTTCATCTGCAGCAGATAGCGGAGTTACGCAGTTTTGCAATTTCACCTGAACAAGTTGTGATTATTTTATGAAATACGTCATATGCCAGTACACAGTAATACCTAACGCTAATAAGAAACCATACAGTTTAAACAGAGCTGTGTTAATATTATTAATCATGTAAACAATTCTAATAAAATTCATTCAGATATTTAACGTTTCGAGTTTGCGGTCAAACGAAAATACAATAATAGGTATATTAACATAATTAAAAATACTCATACCTGTGGTTTAGTATTGTTATTTTCGGCACATCTTTTTGCTTGATGTGCCAGACAGGCAGCGTAAGCGATTGCATGCGGAATATAACTCTGCTCAACTACGCCCGCAAAGAGTATAGTTGCCATGGGTCCTAGAGCATTAACTTGTTAAACATTGATACATATATCAATATTCTGTATAATAGAATAGATTATATAATAAACAATATTCTATATAATAAGAATATTTTCTATTATATAGAATATATACATATTCTATATAATAGAAAATATTCTTACAATTATTTACGTTACTATATGCGTAAATTGTTGGACTAGCTTAAAAAGACGTCTGAACTATTTTTCGTGACTATGAAAAAAATGATATTTTTTGTTAATTAAATAATAGTGAAATGATAATATATGCACTTTCTTA
The DNA here is from genome assembly GCA_031353405.1 of Baronia brevicornis. Classification (NCBI taxonomy): domain Eukaryota; kingdom Metazoa; phylum Arthropoda; class Insecta; order Lepidoptera; family Papilionidae; genus Baronia; species Baronia brevicornis. The sequence goes on along the minus strand of JASFAT010001473.1, from coordinate 109,164 downwards.
TAAAATATTAAAATCGAATATCTCCATAATTGTTCTTGTTCCTACAGTCCATATATGTCCCACCGCTGAGCACGGGCCTAACAATTTATAGAGGAACGGACATTAAACCACCACGCTTGTCCAATGCAGATTGGCGGGGTTACCAGACTCGGAATAAATATCTGTAGCCATTCCGATGTGGAAATCGAACCCGCGACCATGGACTGAGCCAATTGATTGTCCAAACATAATTGTTTAGTAATTTATGTATGTTTTTGTGTTGTTATATTATGATATGATGGAAATTTAAATTAATCTTGAAGGTTTATATATATTTTTCTCAAACCAGAATGAAAACTTTACTTTTCAGTTATACGTGAAATTCAATACAATATTCGTACGTTATTTCAAAATTATATTATTGCAATAATAATAATTCGAATATTGACTAATGCGGTGATAAAATATAATATTTACTTTTCAAGAAGGATTTCTCTCTTACGTATAAAAGACTAGTAAATTAAACAAATCAATTTATAAAATACGAAAAACGGCAGTAAAGTGTTTCTGAGTAATTTGAAAGAAGAGCGCATCTATGATGGAACATCAGTAAACACTTCTAAGTGCTTTTACACGTAAGTACACCTAATGGATTACAAATTGAGAGTAATTTTCATTTTATGTTGAACTCCCATATGTCACTTTATTCATTTAGTGATTTTAAAAGAACATTAAAATAGAAATTAATTAACTGTATTTTATGTACTGTATTTTACGACTACCGAATAAACAAGCTCGTTTAGTAGGTTTAAGTTAAATAAGAAACTAAAAAAGGTAAGCCGTAGATCATACCTAATGCATAAATAGGAACATCCTCTCCCCCATGTGTTGACCATAGTCTCGGAACAGCTGCTGCATGGACTGCGTCAGCTGATGAAGGTTCTGTTGAGTTAATGGGTAATGATCTTGGCTCAGAGTGACCTGGTCCAGTTCCGTATAGAAGAGTTGTATATCGCAAACCATCTATATCAGAAACTACTGTGTCAGCGCCTAAAAGAGAGAATATAGCAATAATTTCATATTTTGTAATGGATACATTAAAAGTGATATATTTATTACCTAGTATAGGATGTCCTCTTGGAGTAGCTTGACCACCAAAAGTCATGACATGGCCATGGTCTGCAGTGACAACGATCAATGTTTCTGCTGGGTTGACTCTCTCTAGTGCAACTAGTAATGCCGTTTCTAATTCTAAAGTCTCGTCAAGTGCACGATATGGATTATTGTAATGATGAGCGTGGTCTATTCTTCCCCCTGTTTTACAAAAAATATACAATGCCTAATTTGAAAATGAAAGGTAGTTACTTAAAAGCATTTGAAATACTAATTTTTTTTTTATCGGCTTATGCTGCACTGTGTTACAGATAAGATCTAATCAATTTAAAACAGAACAGAAAAAATATTTGAAACAATATATTGTTTGTTTAAAAATCCATCGTTTGCTTAAATAAATATAATATAATAATTCAATAATATTATAATCATTATCCAATAGCATCAAAAAAATTGTTTCATGGAATATAGGACGATGAGAGAGTAATCTTTCCAGGCTCATTTAAGGCGTTTTAAATGTCTCCTGCACAGTTGACCCTGATTTTGTTGAAAAAGCTATGGTGCATAGCTGAATTAGTAAGACTAACATCAGTCTAGTCTACAGAGAGGTAGATACTAATTATGCTTGTGTACTTTTTAAAAATTTCAGTTTTTCAAATTTTACATTTCGTTATAGTATTTTAATTCTTTATTTTATTAAAATAATTTAAATTTCTTAAAATTTTGCCTAAACCACTTGATATCATATTAAATCAAGAGACAAACCTTCAATGAGTAAAAAAAAACCTTTTTCATTTTTCAACAATATTGACAAAGCAACACGAGTCATATCCGCCAGGGTAGGGTCGTTGGACCTCGGCGATGGCTTGCTTGAGGCTTCATTATCTATGTTATTCGATGCTCCTCGTTCCGCGTTGAATTCCATGTGTGAGTACCCAAAAAGACCTATCAAAATTTTATTTATATTTAAATGCAACCAATAAACCTTTGCTCTATTAGCGATCAAGGTAAAAAAAATGTTTATTTATGTCTCTAATGTATTCCTACTTCATATATTCCTACACGCGAAGTAGCGCTTTTTTTTCTTACTAAACTATAAAACAATGACCTATTCACTTGTCTACCGTGGTCCATCCCTAAATCCTGCAGCTTTATTGATTATTTTGTAAATTGAGAAAAGGAGATGTGTAAAAAGCTAAGTAGCGCTAATGTACACAAGTCTGGCTTACTGCTATTAATAAAATATGTGTGTTCGTATCAAAACCAAATTATTCTGAAAATTAGAAATAAATTTTCTAGATACATGCATAAAGATCCGTCGGTATATTTAAAAATAGAATCTTCGCCAGCACTTTCAGCTACGAGAACGCTGACTTCGTTTTATTCCTTATAACAGCGATAACAAGGGATCCAATTAAGTTCATTGGCATCAAAGAAACAATGACTTTCTTATTTATTAAACTGAACGTACGACAGTTTTATTATTTCAAAAAATATAATCGGTCTGTGAATACAAAAATATTTCAAAAACATAACTAATTTGATAAGGTAATCCGTTATCATCTGTGTTTTTAACTAAATATGTAATACTATCGTAAAAATTTATTAACATTTTCGCAGACTCAATTCTTTTTCCCTTCCTTTAGTTCCTTCTTCCTCTTCCATTATTCACATCTCTACCTCAATGTGTCCCTAATACAGTGCTCTTGGTGTTACAGAATTAATGTTGACCTGCTTGTTCATTATCCTCTACCACAAAAACATGGTATACCCATGTATTCATTATCTGTGCTTGAAGCAGTAATACAACTAACCACTAAAAAATAACAACGTACGGCAATTATGTACATACTTTTCACTAATATATAAAACAATCAAATGTCATTTTTGTATGTCAGTTATCATGTGAAAATGACATTTGTATGTATATGTAATGGCAGCTCCAACCATTCAACTAAAAAATTATAACACTCTACATTAGTGTGGTTCATATTTAAAACAAGATAGTTACGGTTTGACTTTCTTGCGTCCATGCTAAAATTAAATTGAATTTAAAAACTTAGTAAAAATAAGTAACACAAATTGCTTTATGTCAGCGTAAAAATCAAAAATGTTGATTTATATTGTTATCATTTTTATATATTAAAATAACTTCCCCTTCCTAAGTTCTTGCACGATCTTTAAGTTCGTTTTGGTACTATAATATTTTGACTTGATGTGTGCGAAGTTTCAGGACTGGCTAAGCCTAGTTTAACGAGACTACCATGAGAAAGTACTCACACCTTTGTAAAGAATGAATACTTTATCTCGAATGAAGCTGGGATTTCTAAGCGAAAATTTATAAATCTTTTGAATTAAATGCAAGGGTTGGGCTCGTAAAGCGGAATCTTGTCTTATTATATAAAGAGTATATTTTTTATTTTAATGCTTTGCTGAATGGATTACGGGTTTCATAAGCTTAAGAAATACTATTGAAAGGAAAATCCTTGAATAAGTATTCACGTAATACTTATATGTAATAAAACAATATATCTCACCTAAAAGGTAATCAATATTTGTAGAGTCAATTTTTTCTAACTGTTCCTTTGAATGGATATATTTTGCTCGTAATCGGCGTTTTTTTTTCTCTCGCACCCAGTCTTCCGCGAGGTTACGTCCATCTAGTCTTCTACCTCCACGGTTCGAATGTTCAGGATCTATTGTTACAGTTGATATAAAGTGTCTCCTCCCACCTCCCATTATAACCTAGATCCACAGAATACCACATTACAATTTGAATATGTGTTTTCTATTTTTTATATTTATAACTTAATTTGAACTTTGCCTTACGTTTAATAATAAATAAAAGATACCACTAGATGCATAGGGCACTATAAATTTTTAACTAACAATAATTATCATTGCAAATATTATAAAATAATGAAATATGAAAGAAAACTGCTATTTTCACAATATTTTAAAAATCTTAACGAGAATAGTTGTCTATACTATAGTCAATGTACAAGTATATATTAATTAGTTTATATTAATAACATCTTAGTTCAATTAAAAGGAGAAAAGCAAATGTTTTTATATAAACATATTATATTTTAACACAACAAGTCAAACCTATTTGTACACCAATATACATATGTATTCATCATATAAAATACAGCTCTAACAATCCACAGCTGGTCATTGGCCTACTCATAAATGAGAGGTGATGCTGTAATTTCAAAACTTGGCAAACATATTGGGGAAGCTGATTGATTTTAATCGCTCAGGCAGATAACGCTTCCCATCCACTAATATTTCCCCCCTTTCTCGCCTCATACGGTATCCACGGGAAAAAATATGTATGGCTAATTCTACGCTATAAACCAAACGATACATGTATAATATTGGTGAGTTATTGTAACCCTACTGGTATAAAGGATATCCAGTGGCAAAATTAGGTTTTCAACCTTAACTAGTACTTTCAAACAAGGAATATTCGACCAAGGAATATTATACAATAATTTGCTATCTCTTGAAATGTAATAAGTCAGCTTATCACGTTATATATTGATAAAATGGTGGCCATTTTACCAAAACTTTCTATGGACTTTTTCAGTCAACTTAAAAAGCCGCGAAACACTCATTTATTTCATATCACTTCACTTATATCCCTTAACTGAACTATATTGTATAATAAGCCATTTCAATTAAACAATATAACTAATAATAATGTAAGATTCTGAAAATGAAATAACAACACAACATCACTGATGTAAGTTGGCGGGAAAAGTCGAACATATGTTATAGATTAAATATTCCTCGTTTGAACTTAGTAAGTGAGATAGAAACCTTAATTCTACCACCGGGCAGCCACTACTAAAGTTACTACTGTTGATCTCTTACATTAATATTCCTTCCCGGTTCGTTTTCCACGAGCTGCAAGGCGATATCTTTACAATCTCGTCGAACTGTCGGCGGGATGCGACTATCATCCTCCCAGTATCTGGATGATGCATGTGCATATAAAGCTGCTGGGGTTGCGTGAGTTACTCTAGCGGTAGTCACTATTCCACTGGATTTCCCTGAACAAAATTATTTTAACGTGCAAAACTCAAAGACAAATGACATTTTAAATTTGATTGAAGTAGAACTGACCTCCACACTCATCCATCTTTTCATCTATACTTCCTCTCACAATTATCGTAGCGAAACGGCTGTCCGTTTGTCGCTTCTCAAATGGGTGAACGCGAGAATTTCACCACGAAACCCACTTCAATTGATTCCGAAAGCAATAACTTCACTACTAAACCAATTAAGTCTCCGATATGTTGATCTGTGTATGTTAAATATAGTAAATAAGAGAGACTATGTGAGCATACATATTTCATTTGTGACGTATATATGTAATTCTCACGGAAAATTATTCCATATTATAAGCATAAACTACTATTAGGGTGCTATACTTACCAGCCAGATGTGCCCAGTCTATTAGCGACGGCACTTTCGAATTAATGCTCGACGCGCAATTATTAAAGCGAGCTCCAGCATCTAAGCCCAATGTCTCGTAACGTGCCTTCACGCCGCACAATAATGCAGTTGCACACGCCGACGACTCTCCGGTTTGCGCGTCAATATTATACGTCTGCATAAGTAAATAGTATTTTTTACCATAATACTTTAGCCACCTCAACTTAACGAGCTTAACACATTGGCACCTTCAAAAAACATACTTAAAAGGCCGGCAACGCTTTCGTGACACCTGCGGTGTCGCGGTTTTCTATGGACGGCGTTGATTGCTTTCCATCAGGCGGCACGCTTGCTCGTTTGCCCTCCTATCCCATAAAAAAACACATTTATTACATATTTGGAATTATAAAAACGCGTAGTAATATTATTTACTTTTATTCTTTATTTTATCATAAACAGCCTTGCGACAGTTCGCCTTCTCTGATATACACCGTCCGACTTCTTACTTCTCTGATATATACGTCCAGTTTCTGACAGCCCCCCCCCCCCACACAAACTGTCTGTGAACACTACGTGTGGGACTACACTATTGTGTGGGAACACTACGTTTATTAAGACACCGTCTCCATAGAATACACTTCTACTGAAGCAATTGTCGGATCACTGACAAACGTAACGAGCCCAGCCGAAATTTTTCATTCGATTTATAATCATACTCCAGCAGATAATTTCTCCCAGACAACCGTTATGAGAACACGAATACACAAAATTATAAAAATAAATATATGATTATATATGATAAATAAATAAAAATTTTCAAATTTAAATTTGTTTAATTTATATGAAATATAGTGTAATTAGGTATTATAAAACAATTTAATAACAAAATATTATATATAAAGAAAATTAATCACTATAAACCACTCCCTGATGTTTGTAACCATGCAGACAAATTCGAATTTCATCAGAGAAGAGTACGCTACTGCAGTTATCTAGTGTCAAAAATATCTAGCGAATTTCTAGCGAACCTCATTCATTCAAGCAATCCGGTGCTCATAGTGTAACTTAGGGACCCTTGCTGGTCGATGACTGGATATATATCAGCAGCTAAAAGCCTCCTCCTTACATTCCATAGCCTAACTTGTGCTCCTGGTAGCTCTTTAAAGTTTCTTTTGAGGTCTATACAACTGCATTTGCGGTTCCTCAGTGACTGAATCACTAAAAAGCGGTCGTCTCGTGGTTGTGTGCAACGTTTCTCTCAGAACTTCGCCTTCTCTGAACAGAACCTGTCTCTTGATATGGAGGCCAAGGACTTTGGACGGTTAAACGACTCACGTTTAACCGCTGTGAGACGTAACTTTGGCTAGACCCTTCTTCCAGCAGCGCTATTTTACTAGCTCTTATTGCTTTTTGTGCCATTACAATAGACTCAAAAATATCTGTTTTTAGACGCAATAAGGCAAAATGTTACGACAAACATAAATTATTCTAATACAAAAAGACAAAAAGTTAGTTTTAGTTACCTGATAACTTTCTAACAACAAACCCGCGAAAAGTAAGTAAAAAATCACAAACTAATAATTATTAAAAAAACAACAAAAGTTTTTCAATAAGGAAAATTTTTTTCATACGCAGTCTGCGTAAGAAAAAATTTTTCTTTCTTCTAAATTTATTTATTAAGTACCACTAACATTGTTTGACTAAAAACAATGTTAAAAACCTCCAAAATTATTACCAACAATGTAGAAAAATCAAAACTTGTTCTTTGCAAAGAAATGTATAAATAAATTAATATTATAGTTAATAAATAAAGATAAATAATATTTTTTTACTTATCTTACTTCCAGTGGCAACAAATTCCACATCCTAAAAGTATCTATTGTAAAAGATCGGTTAAAAATCGTATTGCGATGGCTTTAAAATTTTCTTATATACTCTTAATGCTATAATATTAATTTATTGTAACTATTATTTATATAACTATAGAAAAATATTTCGCAAATATAAAAAAATTAAGTACTTTCGCAAGTGCCACAGCTGGAAATGTATCCCAAGCTAGTTCTGTATCTTCTCCAGGCTGGCCTTTTCTTTGGCCTCTTAAAATTCTTGCTGCAGTTGCTGTCGTTAGACTCATACCGTCGCCAACAACAAGGATTATGTTTCTACAACATAATAAATGGCACCATATATATTACACTTTATTTTTTTTAATTAGATATCCGTATGTACCATGAAATATTATTCACAGTAGTAATATGTAATTACTACTGTGAATAATATTTCATATGCATATTTTGAAAATATTTTTGAATAGCTTTTTTACATATTTAAATTGCTTATTATAGCACGCATAAATGACTTTCAAATAAGTACTTACTTAGCAACTGAATTTTTTTCTGGGGCGTACTGTAGACGCTTTTGAAGAGTTTCTTCAGCTTGTGCGTACCAATAGTGTCTGCCTGTATAAATTGAGAATAACACTATTACAATTTATTATTCCACGTTTACAAATAATCAAAATAGAAATAAGAAAATATTATTATAAGAAATATATCATTCATTCAATATAACATTTTATTAGTCAGTTTTTTTTTTGTTGTATAGTGACAATGGAGATATTAATCAATGTATTTACCTAAACGGCAAATTTTAAGTTAATCCTATAAGATATATCCTATAAGGTTTAAGCAAATCCTATAAGGTTATATTTAAAATCTACAAATCACTTATTCTGAACTTATCCAAGAAAATGAAACAATTTTAAAACTAAACATTTTATGTTTTTATGCTATACAATCAACAGCCTGCGACAGTCCATTGCTGGACATAGGCCTTCCCCATGAAGCGCCACCTAGCCCGATCTTCGACTTCACGCATCCAGTTTCTGCCAGCCGCCCGGCGCAGATCGTCGCACCATCTGCTGGGGGGCGTCCCACACTACGTTTACCGAGACGCGGTCTCCACTATATGCTATACAATTCCTTTAAATTTAGTTAAAACAGATCAAAGCGTAAACGAAACGATACAATTTTTAAATGATTTGTAGAGAATTATCTTAGTTAGTTTTCATCGAAAAAGTCGTGTGCATCCAACAATTTATGTTGCCGTAAATGCAGCTGTGATGATGTAGGATTGTTGGAGGAATGGTAAAATTTCAATAGTCAATACTGAAAGATGTGATTTATGATACTAAAATGGATGATAAAAACCCACCTATTTGAAAAAAGCATGTTATTTATTTTCTTTTGCAACCCTCTTAACAATATTAACACTCACCCTCGCATTTTATAAACAGAGTAAGATAAATATGATATAATACTTAGAAGGTGTAGGGGGTAGATACAAGAGAGCGCTGTTTTTCAAAGACAATAGAGGCGTAACAAAATAAAACAGAAATTAATATTATAACGGAAAGCTGATAAAAGCTCTGGCGGTACGCTTATTGAATCACAATTCATTTATACAATCTCCCAAACAAAATCGTTTTAGTTTATGGTCTTAGTAAAAAATGTTTTAAAGTATTTTCTATTTTTTTTATCAACTAACAAAAATAAAACCTTATAACTCATTGCAAAATTATTATATTTCAAAATTAAAAACATTTCTATTTTTTTTAAGCAGCTATAAATGAATTTTTTTTTTCTATAAATACATTATTAATTTCACATCACCATAATCAGAGTACACAGGCAGTCCACATGTGGAAATACGATCTGCGGTTACACGCATCTAGTAGTACTAGATGCGTGTAACCGAAGATCGTATTTCCACATAGATTTCTGAATAAAGCATAATTTCAAGTATTTTAAAGTGATCGTATAAAATTATGAAAATTGACTTTAGATTATAATCTTTTATGTCCTATTGCCAAGATAGGAAGACAAGATTTAAGTAGAAGAGTTAAATTTTCCTGAGTACCTAGCGCACTTCCTCTATTTGATTTGCTCATAGAATTAAGTATTGCAATTTTAAACACTCTTCAGGTTAAAGTAGTTTGATTTAATGTCGGTCAATTAAGTTAATCAATTTATTAGTTCTACCGAACCGAAATTGAATCATGAATTTAATCTAGTTAACTTATAATTATAACGTTCTTTTAATAAAAATATTACCATAAGTTTCTTTCACTTCTGCATTTTGTGACATTGGGAATAGAACACTGGTACTGATCGTAGACACCATTATCACGATGCAGCACCAAGCACTCATGATTATCAAGATTCATGAGTGCTTTAAGGCTCTCCTTACTGTATATTTTCCTATTTGTTTACGTACCTGTAAAAAAGAGTCAATTTTATTAACATTGAAAACATTTTTAATGTACTTAACAATTTGGTACAGTGCGAACTGTTAAAAACATAACTGGTATTTTTCTATCTCACTCGTTTTCTTCTTTCTTAACGGCAAGTATTTGTAACTACTATGCTAAGGATAAGTAAAATATATAATAATAATATCTTGAAATCAACGTGTACAAGCATTTATTTATTTCACTCCTCCTATACGCCTTAATTGTAATATGTATATTTTTTTATTTTTTTTTTTCATATATATTCACGCCTATCCCCCACAGGGGTTGGCAGAGACCACAGAGTTCCATCCGCTACCATTCATCGCAGCGAAACGGCTCTTCATCAGTCGCTTTTCGCCTTTGTGAGAATCAGAAGGTGACGGGTGGCGAACCACGTCGCCGTCATTTTTCAACGAATTAGGTATATTAAATTCGTCTTAGTGAATCCCACGAGCCGCAAGGGAGGATGGAGGTCAACCCCAGCAGAGCCCTGCATGCTGAGGTAAGGCACCATAGTACCCGGGGGAGCCCGATCCCGGGACGATCGGCACGCTTTCGACTAGGCTCGCCCCTAGCCACGCATCCATTGGCACGGCAGACCGTGGATTGGCGGAGAGGAAGGGAAAGGATAGAGAAGAAAGGAAATGCGGATTGGGGGGTTACCAGACTCGGAATAAATATTTATAAATCCATATAAATATGTATTCCGATGCGGGAATCGAACCCGCGACCATTGACTCCGTGGGCGGAGGGCCGCGCCACTGAGCCAATCGGTCGTCTGTAAAAATATGTATATTATATAATAATCAACTATAATAGAATTTATGAAGTTTATATGAGAGTGTAAGTAAGAAGCAAGTACTTAAATTTAAAAATCACTGGAAAACTTGGGTTTAAAAATCATAGAACTAGTGTCATAATCTTAGTCTGGAGTAAGTTTTATCAATATTCAGGAGTTTCATTTTATAATGAAATTAATGCACACATGTTTAAAGTCTTTAGTTTTGAAATTCATGGTTTTTTAGAGGTTTATCCTGTAATCTTCGCTACTAGGGATAAGGGAGCGGAGATGACATCTGTTTTTAATACTCAAGTAAATAACACTGCCTATCTACTGTTCTACTGTTATTCGATGTCATAATCGCCTCGTACCACCCCAGGGAAGAAATGACGTAGTCCTTTTCTTTGCCAAAAACCACAGCGTCCTTTAAAAAAAAGACTTATTTTAATATTATATGTAAGTATATTTTGTTTAATATAATAATGCACTAAGCTATTTACTTTAACAAAATAAACATTAAGAATTTTAAAAAGACTATACGTATTTGAGCACTTATAAGCCCAGAAATTCCTCTTCAAGTGACACGAAAACAAAAACTCTTTCTTTGTTCAGAAGAATACGTTGTGCAAGTTGGAGCAACAAATTAAATATGCTATTGTGATTTCTTTGTGAACATTTAAAATGTACGCTTGAAACTGCAGTACACCGTGAGAAATGTATTTTTATTCGTAGGCAAAACTATTATTCATCAACTTACATGTCATTTGAGAAAAAATATTTGTAATAAGTCTTTATGTAATTTATAAATTAGTAAAAAAGCCCGCTTTTTTATAAAAAAAGGAAAACAAGTATTTATATCATGTTTAATAGTCCATACAGGTTGCTGTTGGGCACAGGACCTCTTGATTTCTGAGAGATTTTACATAAATCCACCACGCTTGTCAAAGGCGGATTAATGGAACATCCAGACTCGAAATAATACATGTAGACCATACGTAGGCGACTCTTGGCTTCAAAACGTAACGTCGACACTAAGCCATTTGATAGTAAGAAATTACCGCCGCCCAATTACATCATCAAAATAAAAAATACTATCAAAATCAAAATAAAAGCTTTGTGTAAGATATGAAAGGATATGAATGCATAGGGAAAAAGTTGGGTCTCCGACTTCCAGCGCTCACAAAATCAAGCGCGATAGTAAAATTACTATTCCGTGTATGTTTTCAGCGGTAGTGTACTACTTCAAAATTCATCATTGTCCAATACCACTTTGATACCACTGCTAGGCACATCAAACATAAGGCACGCTATCTAGCTATAATATAGAATAAACAACTGCAGGTCCCTTATATATTTATCCCGATGCGGGCATCAAACCCGCGACTATTTACTTCGCGAGCGATAACTTCGCTACTGAGTCAATTTAACCATTAAAAAAAACATGTCTTACTTAAAAATATTTTGCGTGTTTATTATGTAACAAAAAAACTACGAATTTTTTAATAGTAAGATCTACACTTACGTCTATCTATACTGTAAACTTTTTTGTTTCAATCGTGTTCCTTATATGATATTTTTTATTAAACACAAAATAAATCAAATATTTATATTAGTGGAAAAAAGAAAAAATTACTATGAATATTATTAATAGGGCTTGAAAATAGATTGTAAGTATAATTAATTCGATATAATACAGTTTCGCAGTTTATTAATTTTCTAAGACTTCGATTCGGATTAAAAATACAGTTCAGTCTATAAATTTATTATTCATAACTAATATTTTAAAGGTCGAAATAATAACGTAGGTAGTAAAAGTAAAGAAATAAATAAACTCAACGACTGTACTTGGTTAAGAAACAGGATAAGTACAAGTTGTTATTTTCATTGTTTAAAACAAGAAAAACTTAAAAACCTTATCTACTATGTATTATCTAAATCGTATTATCTACTATGAAAATATAACACAATAAAAGACATTCTTCTCGTCGACTGGACTACGGAAACATTTTCTGAGAAAATACTCTACGGAAGACAACCGAAAACCTTTTCGTTTGTCTTCTGTAGAGTCTACTATACCTGAAGATGCCTCGTGTTGGGGCGAAACACGTGTCGTTTACAAAATGGAAAAGTGGTAGTGTGTGTTTGTTTTGTGTATTGTGGATGGTGGGTGAAGAATTGATGGCCGATTTTCGGTAAGTTTTTGGTTTAAGTTCCAAATAAATCCACTTCATCCAGCAGAAAACACACATTATTAATTTTCTTTGATCTTAGCTAAGTAAAACTTTTGACTGTCCACATAGTGATGGATTTCCGCAAAGTAACGCCTGACTCCAATAATAAATATTGATGAGTTATATAGTTTTCTATAACTTAAATGCATGCGTCAACGCCAAAGGCTGATCCTGAATCCTTTATTATTTAATAGAATGGTTTTAATGAAAATGCTGGGGTAGTTTCCAAAACATACTCTGAACATAAATTATTTATACCCAGCGATCCAAAAACTAACCCTTATCTATTAAACAAATTTGTGTCTTGTCTTGGCTTAGAAATCGGGTAATATAACCTTAAATATCACATATATGCTATTTGAGTGCGATTTAACTAGAACTAGATTCATTAAACAGCTCGTTTTTTTACATTGCGGTGCAATATCTCGTCTTTCAGCACTTTTACTATGGAGATCACTCCAAGGAATTATTGTGAATGGTTTCTACCGCTGAGTTTTACAACCTCACAAAAGCCGCACGTGCAGTCCTTTGTCCTATTCTACCCATGCTTACGACGCTGTCTGTATACAAGGAGTACGTTCGCTCCCGATTGACTTATGCTGTGCCAGCCTGGTGGTTTCTGACCTCAGAAACGCAGCGCAAACACGCCCAGATCCAGCAGAATCTGTCTCTGTGCGCCATCGTGGGGCGTGCGCGCTCGCTATATACGTAATGACATAATAACGAGGGACCACAGGGTAAAGAATATCCATGAGTTTGTGGTCCGCTTGGCTCAAAAGATGTTTGACCGAGCTGACAATGGACCACACTCACACCTACAAAACCTTGCTCTCCTTCATGCTCGTCCACCTGAGGAACGCTCGCTCTCACGCGTAATCCTCCTGTGACTGCCTGGCTCCCGCGAAAGGGAAAGGCCAGCAACAGATCCAACATAGGAACAGGTTCAGCTATATCTCGACGAAGTCGTTAAAAGACGCCCAAAAACCGCTGCAGCATATACTATATACATAGCTAGGACCAGAGTACGATTTTTGCGTATCTATATGCCGAATGGAACCTTCACAAGAACCTGAAGGCTAACAACAATGCTTCTGCATTGCTTATGTTGTCGTATATAGATGTTTATAGCGGCGTTAATTGCTTTCAAGGAGACGACATGTTTCTTGTTTGTATTCAACTCGTTCAAAAAATGCAAAATTATTTGAAGTCGTAACCTGATAATAACCAAACTTGTTTTATTATCACAAGACACAGCGAAAGAATCCTGCCAATAAGTAATGTCATCCTTGTTAATAAGTAAGACAGGTAACTCGCTAGTATACCAAACCTGTAAAGGAACCTAACGTTTAATTAGTACATTGCTGCCATTGTTCCACCGCAGTGAAAATAATTGGTTCCTCAGACTCTACTGAATAAGTTTTGAAAGGAATACTTTCAAGTTATTGCTACAGGGTGAAGAAGTCTGAATTTTTCTTCAGAAAAATAATCAGCTTAGTTTGACGGTAAAGAAACATAACTACCATTGTTGGCCACTTACAGACAATTCCACGTACATGACTTCATCGTAATTAGTTGGATAATTTTGTTTTAATTTAAAAATAAATAATTTCAAATAATAGATTGATGATTATGACTTCTATGGAAACCATTTTTAGTTCTTATTTTGTAAACTGTGTAAAAAAAGGCACTAAGTTAAATGAAGGTAGTATAATGTTAGGATACACTTCCAAGCAAATACTAGTAACTATTTATATATTTCGTTTCGTTCTCCAGCTGCTGGTATTTTTTGCAACTGTTATCTACAAAGTCTAAATAGTATTCAAAATTTCAGAAGTTGCTATAGTTTAATTTTTAATATATTCTTAAAGTTATATAATTCATATAATATAAAAATGTTATAAAAGTTTTAATTAGAATTGTTGAAATTAGAGTGATAAGTTTAAAAATCAAAATAGGATTTATTTAAAAAGCCTTCAAGCCAAATATACTTTTATTTAAACTGTAAGAACAGTTAGTATTCTTTTATTAAACTGAAATGATAGTTATTACAAAAAATGGAACACAATCCCGATTTCCGAAGCATAGCGTGTAGAATACCAATCTAGCGTTGTCTATTTTTACAAATCCCTGTTTCTCCATTTGGATATAATAGGTGTCTGTAAAATTATTCCAACAATAAAGGGCATAACTCCATTTTTATTCTTTTGAATCTTATAAAATATAAATATTTACATACAAAATAATCTAACTTTTTCAAATTGTGAATAAAAATATATTTTATTCATCATCATCATTATATTCGTCTATTATAACACAATAATCACTTTTAATTTCAGTGTACAGTCTATAAAAGTAAAATATTTTATTAATCATTATTTAAATATTTAAGTCATGACATTAAAAATGTTTAGAGTAAATATTTGTGGAAACCACGATAAAGGCTTACCCGTATGTTTAAAAAATGTTTTTGAAGTCCCTTAAGCTTCGTAAACCCACACACTACCCAAAAGTTTAACTACGCTCTTCATATTTTCAAGGCGAATAATATTAAGTATTTACAATTTTATCGACAAAAACGGTCGGATAATTTTTCATTTGATACTAGCATACAAAATTTTTGTATTAAGTGCGTATAGAACAACTAGAAAACTCTGACGAAGGAAGTCGAAACAATAGATCTGATGTTGCTTTCAGTACGTAAGCTTACAAAGTAGGAAGTAAAACAGCTAGGTAAATGAGGGTTTTGCAAATATAGACTAAGCAATACGCAGCGTAAGCATGTGAGATGAGATGAGTGGATGATGTGAGGCAGGTATAGAAATAAATAGCTAGCAAGTTAAAATTTACTTTTAACGTGTTTTTTCATCAGATATGATACAAAGGTTAAAAATATATTCTCCAATATTGTCGCTTATAATTTTAGGTAAAGCAATTATTTGTCATCCGAATGGTTATTATAATACATTAAAATTTTAACTTGATCCATTCAATCTCTAGGTTTGTCACAATTTGGAAAGAATATTATAGCCTCAAGGGAAATACATCGTCAATTTTTATGAAAAGTGTAAGCAGTTTGCAGACTCATAAATGGGGACGACCTAAGACTGCCACAACCTCGGGAGAAATAACCAAAATTGGCGAATTGAATGTCGGGATGAATAATATTTTTCTGCGTTTACAGTTGGACGGCGTCGTGGGAATTATAGTTACACATTTCCATAACCTGTAACAAATGTCGTATAAACCAAACAGTCGCAATTCGAGATTTCGAGTTCAAAATTATGAGAGTTACCTTTTACGGTACTTAGATTATTAGTTCTGAATCAAGGAGTCTATTTTCAGATTAAGCCAAAAATGTAATATGTTGACAAGGAAAGGTTTGAAAAACCCTTGTTTTTTGGGGCCTGAAAACCAGTGATTCTAATTAAAAAAAAACAATCGAAACAATAGTTGATACACACATACATATACAGTTTAACAAACCATCCCTTCTATTTTATTTATAAGTATAATAAATTAAGCAAGAAGCGCTTCATAAGTCAAGCATATTACATTTATTCTACTTTAAAATGAAAATCAGTTTTATTTCATAATTATAATGAATAATTGAAACTACATGACACAAACAATATTTGAGTTTTTACAACCAAGCAGCGTGTGAAATTAGCTTACTTATTCAGGTCATGGATTCGACTTCCATATCAGGACAAATATTTATATGCGTGTGTCTGAATGTTTGTACTGTCATATTATATTTATACTAGTATCCGCGATTCAGAGAATTCTAGTCTAGAACTGTGTGTAAAACCTTTTTTATAAACCATACTTTTTTCTTGATATTTTTGTCACGTTATGAAGTTCTAGAAGTCTGCTGAAATATTTTTGCCTAAGATTTGATAAAATATATCTCTTAGGCTTGTGAAATCAAATCATACGGTATGCTACTATTATTCTATATAAGCGAGAGATATACTTACCTAAAACGAAACATACAATACCATTAGGAGACACAATAATCTTTTAGTATTTCAGACACGAAACGAAAAAAGAAAACATCGAAAACTTTACGGTTGAACTCCGTCAAAGCTTACGCGTCGGGAATCCTATCTATTAATTCTTTACCCTTTGAACAACTCAGAGCACAGAAAGAGCCAAATCATTACAATGCTTAATTACTTGATTTATTTTATTATATTACTTAAATAGGCGATACAAAGAGTAAACGAAACGAAAGAAAAGCAGTTCTTCGTATTATTTTTAATAGTGGTAGAGCCATGCTGCAGACGAATACTTTATCAAGAATGGCATAATATTTATCTGTAGTATGAATGGGCCGGCTCGCCCGGGGAACTACCACACTCCCGCAGAAAACCGGCGTCTGAGTTGTAGTAGTAGGCGGTAGCTTACCTACCGTGCTTCGTACGGTGAACAACCGAGTTCCGGAGGCACAACCACCCCCTCCCTCTAACCCTCCCTCATCCCCTCTCATTCGCACTCCCATAATGACACTTCCCTTAAAGGTCGACAATGCTCTGCCTGTGGTGCTGCGGAAGTCTATGGGAAGCGTTGATTGCTTTCCATCAGGTGACACGCTTGCTCGCTTGCCTTCTTATCCCATAAAAAAATATTGTGGTTCGTATTATACGGTAGTGAACTACCTTCAATTGTGGTAGAGCCTCTGCATGAATGAGCCGGCTCGAACTGAGAAGTACCACACCCTCCTGCGTCCTACCTTACTCAACCAACTATCAAATTGTTACCGAGTTTCATAGGTGGGTGATCGAAACCGAAATCCAAACTGACTACACTGAAGTCATATTCACGTTATACAGTTTTGTCAAAACCATGAACCATAGCTACGCCGATATCCGACAGGTGAAGCTGTAGTTGAGTTATTCAAAGTTAATAATAATAATTGAATTAATCGTGTCCTCTAGCAGAAATAGCAGAACAAAATCTATCGGGCTACATAATATTATATATATTTAAAACCATGATCGTGATTATATTTACATAGCAGAGACCACAGATCTCCATCTACTACGATCTCGGCACACTTTTCTTGCACTCATCACTCCTTTCATACAAGCTCGCTGGTTAAGGGTACTCTTGACCTGGCCTTTCTTAAAAAAATCAGCAATTTGGTCAAGGTATGTTTTCCGTGGTCTTCCTCTACCGATCCTTCCATCCACATTCGCAACGTAAATTTCTTTTGTCAGTCGTCTTTCATCCATCCTCTCTATGTGCCCAAACCATCTAAATATCCCTTTCTCAACTTTTGTCTTGTTTTTCTTATACGCAAAATTCATATAAATATAAATATAATGGTAAAATTGTTGCCGCTAATGTAGGTTTTTATGAAATGAACAGAAATTATGCTGATGTGAATTATCAAAAGTAAATTGTATATTGAACTTCAGTTCAATACTATAACATTGTAAGTAAGGTCATAATTCGTAATAAAACTTAATAAACATGTAACTCTGTGCTTGTTTACCAAGTGACACAAAGGCGCAAGAGACAATTTGTTTTGAATTCATGAATTTTGATTAGGCTACACTACTATTTATTGTTTTATAATTACATTTATTGTTATATAAAAATTTTCAAGATTGGTGCAAGATGACGAGTGAATAAATTTTGTATTTTGGACATAAATTAAGAGATTTTATTAAAACGCGAAGGTGTGTGCCGCAATGTGTTTTTAAAACAGAATATAATTAGAATATTGCACTTTCAAAATCGGTCATCACGAAAAATAAAAACAATAGATGGATCAAAATCTTTAAATAAAGCAATAAAGAATGAAGAAATCTCCTCGAAATTCACATCATATGAGATAATATTGAAAATAAAATAAATCAATTTTATTTAGCAATATTATAACAAAGTGAAGAAAATTATTTTTATTGTTTTGTAACTCAGGCATATATATTATATAAAATTATTTTATGTAAAATAAGAAAGAATTAAAATGACAATTTCTAATTAGTAGTTCTCATTCTGCTTGAATAAACTTGATTAAAACTAAGAACATTTAATGTATGTCGGTGTAGTCAGACGCGTTGACGCCTTAGTGTCAATATAATGAAGCAAGCGAATCAAACGAATTATTCACAAGTTTAAATTAATTCCATATATGTAAATTTAATAATTTTCATACAAATTTATAGCTGAATTTAAAAAATTAAATTCATTCATAATTGTTAATCATAAATAGTAACTGTACTGATTTGAATGTCTGTACATTCAAGCAGACAAAGTAATGCAATAAGTATTCCATTTGATCCCTATGAGATAGAAAAATTTAAAACCATAATCGTAAAAAATATAAACAGAGCTTTAATCCTATTATTCTTAATTCACGTCACGTCTGCAGAGTATTAGATTGCACGCTTATCTTTCGACAAAATGTCTTGCAGTACAGTTTCAGGTATAATACAGGAATTTTCAAATCAATTCAAATGTTAAATAGTAGACCAACTTTATTAAATAAATACAAACTTTACAAACTTAATATCACATTTTTATTTATCATATAACAGATATTCTGAGTTTTAACAAAAAAAAATTACCTATTACCTAAATTCCTCACAATTAATATTTTTGCTTACATCACATGAATGAATTGTTATTTGATATAAATATATATATATATATATATATATATATATATATATATATATATATATATATATATATATATATATACTGAACCTGATACTGTACTGCAAGACATTTTGTCGAAAGATAAGCGTGCAATCTAATTCTCTGCAAACATGACGTGAATTAAGAATAATAGGATTAAAGCACTGTTTATGTATTATTTATTTATTTATTTTCCGATTTGTTAATGAAACTAAAAATATATACTCACCAATTACGTATTTAATATCCTCATTTTACTTGAAGATTTTGTTAAAAAAGTTGCACACTTTTCGTTTTTCAATTTAAATACAAATAACTTTGCTAGTGTAAGTTAACCTAAAACACAAAGTTTTTTAAAATTCAAATATATTACTTAAACACGTCAAAACTCTCTGAAAAGTGTTTCTCA
This sequence comes from Baronia brevicornis, assembly GCA_031353405.1. Taxonomy (NCBI): domain Eukaryota; kingdom Metazoa; phylum Arthropoda; class Insecta; order Lepidoptera; family Papilionidae; genus Baronia; species Baronia brevicornis. The sequence continues at coordinate 89,269 of JASFAT010001473.1, read as the reverse complement.
CATGCACAAAAACTGTTTAAAAGCTCAATTTATTGCACGCGTTATACTCACAAATCGTTAAAAATTTGATAATCTATAGTGGGAAATAGGTCCGTTTTCAGAAAACCCCTAGAACACACTGACGGAAGAGTAAAACGGCTTTAGTCACGCATGCGTATCAGAAAATAACAAAACATAATTAAACTCAATGTGTGAACAGTTTGAACAGGCAATTTATAGTTATATCTTTTAACCTGTTCCGGATATTGCAACTTCATCCATATTTTTAATTATTTTCTAATCTTTTTAAAATTCCCGAAAAATAACTTTTTTCATTTTATTGTTGATGATTTTATTCATGCATTATAATAATAATCAAAATTGAAAACAACACTACCTGTGGTAAGTCGGATAAGTTGTACATTCGATTAAAAGTTCCGTAAAACGCTAGCAAATCGAAATGGAACTTCGGAGATCGTAAATCTGAAATTGTCATTTAATTTGGGAACGCACTTACGAAACGCTCTGTGGAAGCCAAAAAGAAAACGAAAAATTTGGTAACCTCTCGTACAAATTGAAGAGCCTATACTGTCTACTTGCCAATATTTTGGTCACAATTGTACTTAATGTTATTGACATATGAAAAATAAATAAGTTTAATTTATCGTTTTACTTTTGTTTTATTATGTTACGACTGATTTATTGTTGCTATTATTGACTAAACCTTGAGTTTTTGGGAAATTGTTTAAACAATGCATAAGTACCTAATACAGTCAATATTCATGTACTATAAATTTGGCGTTTTGGAGCCAAATTCAAGTGGTTTGTGCACAAGTGACGTACTTATTCATCACGTGACGGCAAACGCCACATGCATGATATAGTCATAGGTACTGTAATTATTAAATAAAGAAAATATTTCTAAAAACCAACAAACATTGTTGATAGGATTTCTGCCATGCTACGGTTTCGCTGCAAAAATCCCCAAGCGGACTCGGTATCCAATAAAGCCGTAGCCAATAGGCTACCTTTAAAAAACATCTACGAATCTAGTGACAAAATTATATATATTTTTTTATTTTTATAAAATCAACGTCCCTATTCAAATACTTATTTAACTTTAAGATACAGTAGTATTCCGTGAGTATGGAAAATGCCATATTCTATCAAAGAAATCGTTAAATAAAAATAAACTTAAATATTTATTTCAGTGAAGAGCAGAACACAAGGTTTGTTTTGGATAGTGTCTTAAACTTAGTCTACCATTGATAATCACATTACGTAGTACTTTGAAAAAAATAATTATACCAATGTAAGTCAAATATATTATTTAAATCTTTTATAAATAATATTTGTTTAGATTAGTATAATTAGACATAGAATTGATATCTTTCTTTTTTTATGGGATAGGAAGATAAACGAGCAGGCGTGTCACCTGATGGAAAGCAATCAACGCCACCCATAGACATCCGGAGTGCCATAGGCAGTGCGGAAGCGTTGCCGACCTTAAGGAAAGAATTATTATGGGAGTGGAAGAAGGAAGGGAGTTTTGGGCCTCCGGAACTCAGCCGCTCACCGTACGAAGCGCGGTCAGACGCCAGTTTTCTGCGGGATTGTAGTACTTCCCCGGTCGAGCCGGCCCATTCGTGCTACAGACAAATATTATGCCATTATTGACAAAGTATTCGTCTGCAGCGTGGCTCTACCACTATCAGACTTTCATTTCTACATACGTCCATATCACGTTAAGTAGTATTAAATTTTGAAACTGAATACTTTGAGTGGGTATTATTATCATACTCAGCTCATATCAGTCCACTGTTAGACAAATGCTTCACTACTAAGGTCACTCAGCTCAGTCTCCATCTTTATGCACTAGCAGCCCTATGTGAGATATTACTACTCGTTGTAGGAGAGTATACTATATATAGTTTCTAATATGTACGCTTTCTATACTCAAAAACAATATATGGAGCATCTACTCAACGGCTCACCGTTCCCTAACACCTGCACATTCAAACACCTTATCGAGGCGAATGCTGCTGCATTTGCAATAGCGAATTACTGGGCCGACAAAATTAAAGTCAAACGACTGACATGAAAAGAAAGAGAAAACTCAAACACAACTACTCCAACGATTATTTGTCCTTCGGTATATTTACCTATTATTTTATCGGCTTTGCTTCTATTTTAAAATGAATCCTTGGAAATATGATTATTTAGAACAACTAGAATATCGTTTTATCAACTTTTATTAATTTTCAGTGAAAAGATGTAGAGGCCAATGATGATTAAAATTAGATCATTATGTGGATTATTGAATGAGTGGTGGCAAGTAGAGTAATAAATATTAATCAGACGCGTCTGCGTTATGGAGGCATTAAGCTCTATATTATTGGCATTGCTTCAATTTGAAGATTGCTGAAAATGTTTTATTCATATTTTATACCCCGGCTTCTCTTTCGAATTCCACTTGATCTTTTTATTCTAATAAACTTTGGTTGCCAGCTGTAGGCTGTGGGCATCTTTGTTTTGAGCGCGTATGGCTTAACTCGACCGGGCAAGTTATATATACTCTTGTGGAAAACCAACATCTCTTTCCTCTCATCTCATTAACCTCTCCTTTGCCGCTTCAGTTATTGCACATAATGTCATTGTCATGGGCACCGGTAATTAATAACTATCAGATGATCTGCTTTTTCATTTACCTCTATCTGATACATAAAAAAAAATCGAAGGCAGTCATGAGGACTGTCGACACAAGTGAAAACTTAAAACTGTATTTTGTAATTTCTAACTAATTGTAATATTAAATGCTGCTATTACTACAGCATGTTGCTGATGCGACTTACAAAATTTTATCCACCCATGAAGCGTCCAATGCACACATACAATTGGGTATATACAATGTGTTGGCGTGATGCGTGTACGTAGGCAGCTGATGCGAATCCATCGATTTTTTCCCTACCTAGAGTCGTGCAACGCGGCTTTAGAAAATTTCACTTCAAAAAATATACATCTGTCGTAGCACATGAAGATCTGTGGTCTTTGCCTACTCCTACGGGAAACAGAGATGGTGATATATACTACATATGTATGTGTGTATATTTAATATTGGATGCAGTTATCTATATACTAAAACTAAAAATATTTGTATAAGTACATAACGTCCATATGTTAATAAAAAAATAGATAAAACTTAAATTTAATTTAATTGCAAAAAAGTAATCCTATTAGATTCTATTTCAGAGGAACTTCTTCGTTAATTGCCAATTAATAAGACGAGACCACAGTAGGTACTAGTATTTATCTTTTATCAAAGCCATTAAGCAGTTGTTAAGTATACATTCAAGGTTTCAGAACGGTGAATACCGACCCCGGTTAAATACTAAGCGACTGGTATTTTTTTTGGCTTGTAGTCCTAAATAAACATTCCTTTCATTCAAAATATTTATAAAGGATTTATAGAATAAGAAAACTTGATAATGAAGTAACTTAATCAATGCTATTTAATTACATTGAAAGTTATTATAATTTATAAAAGTTCATTTAAAATGTTGCCTTGAGATTCCCCGTAACTTTTTTTATGGAAAACAATACGAGTATACGTATTACCGGATAGAAAAACATCAACGCTGCCAGTAACATGGTAATGCATCTGCAACATTAAAGGCATTGCAAGTGGATTGTTTATTTTAGAGAAATTATGTGAATAGCGCAATAATGTTTACTTTAGAGAAATGATGAAAAAATGACGTAATATGGGAAAAAAGGATTAAAAAAAGGAGAATGAAGAAGTTAGGCCTCCGAATCCCTGATGTTTTCTTGCGCTATCCATGACTTAACTCACTCTATCTAGAATTGATCGTAAGCTTACACAAAAATAATCAATTGCGTTTGATATCAAATCAACTTTGTGGTGTACTGTTCTTCTTTTTATTTTTTCTAATTTAAAAGTTTTTTCTAATTTGAAATTTATTTTACTTGACTATTGCCTGACAGTATGAATGTTTATGAACGAGACTCATCCAATCATCGTTGAATCAATAAACTGACTTTGGATGGTGCATTCTTTTACAAACCGTCATTGATATGGAAATCATTTCAATGATTTGAAGTTACAACTTGCGTCATGGAACTAAACATTATATGTATATACTCTTTATGGAATACAATGCTAACCCCATGTCATACTTTATCGTAAAGTTTTATTAAACTGTAGTATGAATGTAGTAAAAGTTTTAATTAAAGAAATTGATAACTTTCTTCGTCATTATTGCAATGCTTTTATTAATTGCCAGAAAATTATAACTTTTGTGTGTGTGTGTACGTGTGTGTTTGTATGTCCTTGTATGTATATGTGTGTGTGTTTGTGTTTGTGCGCGCGTGTGTTAAAACGTTTATTAATTACATAAAAATAACAAATAATTTTATCATTCTTGTTCCTAAAAAATTAAAAATTTGGATCTGTGTATTAATAATAAAGCGGTACATATGGTCCATGTAAGAATTACTTGCTACCAGCAAAACGTCAAAATCAACCCTTGATTTTTATCAAGTCAAATAAAACTTCGTCCTTACTTAATATACCTATGATAAATGTGTGAACGCCTTATCTCTTAACCCTGCGACCCGTATAGAATAGTATATACGATAGGTATATTTACTTCCTTTGTGCCACTTTCACTCTAATAGCAAGTCACGGCAGTTTACATACGAGTATCTAGCTCATAACATATTTAAAGAATGTAAGCTCATAACATATTGAAAGTAATATATGAATCTTTTCCATTAACGTATATTAATAGTTAGTAAATTTTATGAAATATTACAAGACATAAGTTATATGTTGTCCCTGCATAATCATCAAATATAGAAAATTATACTGTAGCAAAGATATAAAACCATGATAATGTGTGATATATTTTACAAGTTACGAAGACACGAGAACTCGTGATACTTAAACACGCGTCACTTAAACACTGCGACATTTAAGCACGCTAAATGTAATCATTACAATACTTAAACACGGGTCAATTTAACACTGCGACATTTGAACACGCTATATTTAATCATTACGATACTTAAACACGCGTCACTTAAACACTGCGACATTTAAACACGCTATATGTAATCATTACAATACTTAAACACTCGTCACTTAAACACTGCGACACTTGAACACGATATATTTAATCATTATGATACTTAAACACGCGTCACTTAAACACTGCGACATTTGAACACGCTATATTTAATCATTACGATACTTAAACACGCGTCACTTAAACACTGCAACATTTGAACACGCTATATTTAATCATTAAGATACTTAAACACGCGTCACTTAGACACGCGCCACTTAGACACTGCGACATTTGAACACGCTATATTTAATCATTACAATACTTAAACACGCGTCACTTAAACACTGCGACTGCAAAACCCCACGGTCGAACATCTTCGGAGCCAACCAGGCCACGAACTCGTGGATGCTCTCCACCCTGAGGTCTCTCGCTATGACGTCGTTACGGACATAGCAAGGCACCCCCACGATGGCGCGCACAAACAAATTCTGCTGGATCTCGACGCGCTCTCTGACACTAGCGCATACCATGCCAGAGCGGCAAAGATAAGTCCGGAGCGGACGTACGCCTTGTAGATCATCAGTTTCGTACACACGGGTAGATGTATAGTTATCAGGATTGGTCGGAAGTACGCGCATGCAGCCTTCGCCTGGCTCTCCACATTATTAGTCTGAACGGCGAGACGCAGCATGCGGTCGATGCGGAATCCAAGGCCTCCCAGCGTATGTCCTACCCACGAAGTTTGAGTGGTGGCAGCAATCTTCCGCGGCTGGTCACGATGGTGGACGACTTTCCAAGTGATCGACATCCGTCACGTATCCAGCCACTCGGGTAGGAGATTCAGCATCCTCTGCAGCCTCTTCACAGCCATTTGGACCCAAGGAGATGACGCAAAGTTTGCACTATCAACGGCATATAGCGTCAGCATGACGTCAGACTCCCAAACTCAGAGTTGAAGGTGTTGCTGAAATCCCCACATTTTGGGAAGGAATGGGCTTATCCCAATGCGGGAATCGAACCCGCGACCATGGTCTTGAGAGAGCTAACTTCGCAACTGAACCAATTATGTAGTCTCATTCAAATTTAATATTTTCTAACTCAAATGCGTTATTGTTGATTTTGCGCTGGGTAAACGTTACACATAATCTGGACTTTGAAACTCTTAAATTATAAAAAAACGTAGTTTTTAATTAACAGACTGTAAAATAAACACTCAACGAAACGTGGAAATATGTATGTATTCAAAATATTTTCACATACAAAAGAAGTCGTGGATGCATTCGTTACTTTAAAACCAAACTTACTGTATTTCGCAAAAATAAATAATAAAATATTATTATGAAATTTCGATAAAATTTTATATACAGTTAAATTACATAATGGTCAAACAATTTTTTGTTATCAATATATCAACAGCTCACTAACGCAGAAATATACGGTGTATAGACAGGGACACATAACTCCAAATTAAAGCTTTTTAATTCCATTAGAGTTGGCATTTCATAAAAGGAAGGTGTATCTTGAAGTCTTCCAGCTACTAGACGGTCAATTTTTAACATTGCCTAGAAAACAACGATTATATTATGATAATCACTAGTTAAACATACAATTTGAAAGAAAATTAAAATATAAGTTACAAACGACGATAAAAAAAATAATTAATATTTGCGCCTAACATCTGTAGATATTATTACAATATATTTATATCTAGATACATTTAATTATCAATATCATCATCACTCTACTCGTTATAGTCCTCAGTTGGACATTGGTCTCGCTAATATTTGAGGAATGTTGCCGTAAATCGCATGATTGGCGGGAAGACTGAAGACGCCAGATTTATTTTGCTCAAGTATATGCTACTTCTTATTTGATAGTATTCGTTCCTATAGTCACCTCGTACGACGACCCTGGCCCTATTCTATTGAAGGAATTACACAATAAATTTACATATACATATATTAATGCAAATGTAATAAAAAACGCCCATTCCCGGCTATATTCGTATCGTATAAATATTCGTAAAAATATGATCGACAGAAATTAGTTTTATATTTTTAAAAAAAAAAAAAAAATATATATATATATATATATATATATATATATATATATATATATATATATATATATATATATATATATATATATATATATATATATATATATACATTTAGCTCGAATGAATCCTTTTTAGCGTTAAATTTTACTTCCAGGACATACGAGGGTATTAAATATGGTTTCCAATGATCGTATCCATAGTATATATTAGTTTCACAATTAAATAAATATACATTTATTATATTATTATGTATATACATACATAGTCTGTTCCTTACTTGAGCATAACATACTTAACATTTGTGTCAGTGCTTATCGCATCGTTGACACCATTTTGACACTTGATCCATTTATTAAGTCATTTATTGGTAATACACTTTTTTCTACTAACCTTCAATATAATTGTTTTAAAAACAATAAAAGTACTGCAATTTGTTTATAGTTTTTGTGTTTACAATTTTTAATATTTATAATAAATAAACCACTTGAAATAATCAAAATACTGGATATTGAAAAATAAATATCTTTATATGTAAAACTTACAGCTTTAGCAGGTAAAGGTACGGCGGGATGTACGTAAATTTGTGGGCATGCTAAAAGTGCGGCTAGGGGAACACGCATTTTCATTAATTGGAATGGTGTACTAGATGACAACATTTCTATAAAAATACAATATTTGTGTCAACATTATTATATCGTCTTAAGTAAGTAATTTTCAAATATGTACATATTTATTTACCAGCATATATTCTTTGACAATATCGATTTGATGTAGAAAATCTTGTTTTTAGTTCTGGATAATTTTCTTCAGTTATTTCCCAAATGCTTAGAATAGATCCGTTTTCTGGACCTTCCAAATAAACGAATACAGCATTACCTATATCTAAGGCAAATCCCGTCAATAAGTCATCACATCTTGATGTCATTTTAAACTCTTTGTTAACATCTAATGTCAATTTAATTACTTCTCCGATAGTATTTATATCATCACCGAGTAAATAAAATCTCAGAAAAGATGTTTCAGGTACAAGAGGCTTACATCCAACTATACCTAAGGAAACCTCTAACATCATTTGCGCTTCCAAAATAATATGAGGTTGCATAATAAGCCTGGGTGGCACATGAGCTCGAATAGCGTTTATATCATTTGAACAAATCGTTTCACGGGACAAATCAAAGCTCAAATTTGTAGATGCAAACAAGGGGTATTCTCCACGTACTGTTTTATTTATTCCTTTGTGTAACGCAGAGACATTTATTTTTGTTATGGCTAAGACAACGTCTACATCATTTGTTCTAACATTAACAGCTGTGTAGCCTCGTTCTATATCACTAAACAACCTGCAAAAATTTGTCTCCAGTTTTCTAATACCACGAAGCTGAAAATAAAATTACAATCCGTAAAAATAAAAATAAACTTATCCACATAATTTGTTAAATATAAATATAATATTATAATTGACTTGACAGTCATTCCCTTTAAAACTATGTAGCAGAAAATCTTTAAAACTTGTAGTTTATAAACTGAATACGTTTCACGTAACAAATATTAGTACGACTAATTATGTATGTATATGTGATAAGTAATCGTCTACAATAGACGTAAAGCCAATGATGATGTGAAAAATAGTTATAAAATATAGGTTAATTTGAATCCTGAAGTACATACACTTCAGGATTAAAATTTCGGTTAAAACATATTCATTAATATAACAATTATTATCTTGAATTTACGATGATAACTACCTTGATGATACTATGATAACTATTATAATCTATACAATGTTTTTGTAAAAGTTGGAGTATATTAATAAAAAACTTTAAGAAAGTTTTTTTTCTGCAACAACCAAACAATTAAAAAAAGATTTAAAATACGTTTAATACCTATCTTGATTGCTTCCGTTTATCCTTCTATTGAAGTACTGATAAACGCACTACATAGCTCATTTTGATTGATTAACAAGAATTCTAGTAATGTTTACTGCATTTAATGTCACTAATTAAAAAATAGAATTAATTTTTTTTGTGATTGTCTTATACGAAAAAAGAATAACCTGAATTTCAAAAGGACGATCTAACATCAATGCGGAGGTTTGAGATAGCAATGAATATTGAAGTGGTGTAACAAAAAAATCATTAAACGATATCTGAGATTCAGACAGCAGAGCTTGTGGCGTCGAATCATGCTGCATATTACCGAACTCCCATCTCGCATATATCTCTGAAAAACTACAAATTAAAATGCAATGATTACGAAAAATAAATACACTACTAAATTATCTATATTCTGTAATTTATATTTAGGTGTATGTATTTTATGTATGTATATTATATAATAATAGACGATCGATTGGTTAAGTGGCGGGGCCCTCCGCCCGCGGAGTCTATGGTCGCGGGTTCGATTCCCGCATAGGAATAAATATATGTATGGATTTATAAATATTTATTTCGTGTCTGGTCACTCCCCAATCCGCATTTCCTTTCCTGCCCTTTCCTTTCTTCTCTATACTTTCCCTTCCTCTCCGCCAATCCACGGTCTTCCGTACCAATGGATGCGTGGCTAAAGGCGAGCTTAGTCGCAAGCGTGCCGACCGCCCCGGGATCGACCTCCCCCGGGTAGTATGGTGCCTTACCTCAGCATGCAAGGCTCTGCTGAGACTGACCTCCATCCTCCCTTGCGGCTCGTGGAATTCACTAAGACGAATTTAATATACCTAATTTGTTGAAAATGACGGCGACGTGGTTCGCCACCCGTCACGTCCTGATTCTCACGAGGGCGAAAAGCAACCAATAGAGAGCCTTTTCGCTGCAATGAATGGTAGCAGACGGAATTCTGTGGTCTCTGCCAACGCCTGTGGGGGATAAGCTATTCAATCTTATAAAAAAAAATAAAAAATATTATATAATAGTTTAGTGTAATGATTTTTAATAAATAGTATTTATTTTATTTTAGTAATTAATATTTTATTTTAATAAATAATAAATAACTTTACACTTGCAAAGATATTTTCTCTACTCCATGAGTTGACTGAGAAAATGCCTGATCGCATTAAATCCGCCATTTTGCACCCCTTACATTTGAGGTGTTATCAAATTAAGTTTGTTAGGTATTATAAAGTAAATTACAGTAATAATAATTTATGAACTGAAACATAATGAATGATAGTGTAAAATTTTTGTAATAAGAAACCCTAAATATGTATTTTATGGGATAATTTATATTAATCTTTAAACTTAAGTAAAAGACTTAACTTTAAAAAAAAATCGAAGATAATGCAATGAAACAAAATTAATATATTTCATAAGTTATTTTCTAGGTTGATTTATAGTTGTTTAAGAGAAATACGTCACCCGGATTTGATTAATGCATCCAGAGGCACTCCTGACAAACAATTTATGGTAACGAAAAAAACTGGAAGGTCGTCATCTGCAGGTAAATTGCTGGTACTAATCAAGGCCAGTAATTGACCCTGTTGTGGAAGAGGCTCACCCACTTCTTGGAAACGAGTAAGTCTTCCAACCCCTTAAATAATTTACATAACTGTTACAGTATTATGTACAATATATAATTATTCTTTGTTGATTAAGATATTTTTATTTAATTCTATAATTATAAGCAAATGAAAATTTGTGTTTTTATTAAAATATATTTTCAAACTTGAAGGTCAAGAAGAGTTTTACCCAATGTCTGATATTCAAAATTATGTATAAAGTTTTATAAAACTTTATATTAAAGCAAAGTAAGTGTGGGCTAATATTTTGTCAAACCCTTTTTTAATTAGTTTCACCTTTATTAAGCATCAATCATATTCTGTATTTATCACGATACCTTTTCATAAAAGAATCAATTCGTCACTTATCAATTCATTAAAACTATATGTGATAAACATATCTGTAAAATGATGAACTTTAATTAATATATTGATTTCATTTTGATTCATTTGCATGTAGAATATTTATTATATCTATGTATACTATTTATTAAGTTTGTATTATTAAGTTGCTATGTGGATCCCGGTGTACAATAGGGCCATACCATTTCTTCCCGTGGACATCGTACGCGACAACCATGAGAGCAAAAAGACGGTCAGCAGCTTTGTTTACTTTAGTAATAAAAACCAATCAGTGATCCCGAATCCGTCCATCATGTCTCGGAATAAGGGCACACATACATATCATCACCATAGATCTCTATCTGCTACGATCTCGGCATACTTTCCTTGCTTCCTCCACACTCATCACTCTCTTCATGCAAGCTCGTCGGTTAAGGGTACTCTTGACCTCGCCTTTCTTGGAAACTTCCGCAATTTGATCAAAGTATCTTTTCCTTGGTCTTCCCTTACCGACCCTTCAATCTACATCCGCAACGTAAAATTCTTTTGTCAGTCGTCTTCCATCCATCCTCTTTATATGCTTAAACCATCTAAGCATCCCTTTCTGAACTTTTGTCACAACACCTTTTACTCCACGTCGCTCTCTTATATCTTTATTCCCTTTTCTATCATTCAAAGTTACCCCACACATACTTCTTAATGCTATCACTTTCTGCCAAACCCAACTTTCACTACCATACATCAAAGTAAAAACAAGCGCTCCCTGATGAACCACCAGTCGCGCCATTTTAGACACATTCTGACTTTTCATAAAATCGTGCAGGGCTCCATTAACCTGATTACCAGCTTTCACTCGCCTGTCAATGTCACCTTCACATAAAATCAAATCTAGATAATTTTAAGAGAAGCCAATGTTCAGCAGTAGATTAGTATTGTTGTATTGATGATAATAGTGATTGCCGAGTCACTGACAGTTACTTATACAAAAAAAATTTCAATAGTAATTTCTTATTCTTTATACAAATCTGGAATAAGATTCACAGATAGCCTTGAGACAAGCCAATGATTTCTTTGGATACTACATTAATAATGTACAATATCTTACAACAAACACTAAATTTCAGATGAAATTGTTTTAGTTACAGTCGACACATCTAAAGACGAACTGTTTGAATTATTAGATTAAATGAATAAAAGTATATGTAGATACTGTGTAGATATTATCTACATATACTTTTATTACATACATATGTAGATACTAAAGTAAATACACGGCTTATTAAGACGCAATACTTTTACACTTATTACTTATCTCAACAAATATTGTACCTGCTAATATTTCAGTCCCCGTGAGTTTGATGCCGTATTTTATTGGTGATTCAACAATTTTTTTCTTATCCTTATCTTTTAAATTCTTATCTGATTTTTGATTACTAAAATTAATTAAACTTAAAGCATTTGAATTTTTTTGTGTATTCATATTATTTTTCAATATAGCTTCTTGAACGTAATCAATAATAGCATGTTGATGTCTGATATCTGTAAAATTAATATAAATTTACACCGGCAATACCCTAGTCATTTTACTAACATAGGTTTACAACCTATAAGATATATACAAAAGATTTATGAGCGCAATTTTTGACAAAATCATAAACTTATATTTTTGGTTTAGATTTATAAAAATCTTTTATTTTAGATGTATGACACCTTAATAGGTACCTGTTATGTAACATCTATTAAATAATTCGATGATGATTATTTTCAATATTTGTAAAATAATAATAATTTACACATATTTTGTAAAATAAACAATTATTTATAAAATAAATTACTCTAATCCTGAGTTTTTGCAAAGTATTTTCAAAAACTGAGTATTAGAGTAATTCATTCTTTTTGAATTGAGTCAAGAGTTTAAAATATATATGAAATCGATTCGCAGTCAAAATAAAAATATATAAAATATATGCAATTTTTATTTTCTGAAAAATCCTAGTCCTAGTTTCTGAAAAGTCCTAAGCAGGGTAGTGCATATTAAGTAGCGGTAAGGCATGCAATATAAAATCCGTTATTTATTCAATTAATAATTGCTTAGAAGATTTTTTTTCCAATAAATATCTAAATTAAAAACGCTCTAAGTAATAAATATTTTATTGTACTCACATTTTATTGCAAAAAATTTCAATTAAAAATTTAGTGAAACATATATATAGGGACTATTAGTTAGCTTAATAATGTCAGTAAGACATATATGACGATGATATATATCAACACATATAAAAATGGGTTTTAGAATACCCGGAAATAAAAAATTGCTATAGTTATTTCATAACTTATTCCTTTCTTACATTTGAGTACGTTTTTTTTAGTCTTCCGTATAGATACTGTTAACAGGAAAATAAATTTGAAAAATGTCTCACCTGCAACTGAGAGTGGCGTTTCAAAAGTTCCATCCAAATACGAAACTGGTATATATTCTTTTACTTTGTTCCAAATCAAGTCAATTAAAAAATCCCGGAAATTCTGTTCTGTTTCACATATCCGCGTGAAATAACGGAGCTCGCCGAACGTAGAAGGTAAAAAGAGCACTTTGTTGCTTTTATAATTTTTGGCCCTAAAAATTATCGGTACATGAGGGCCCGTGACTTTTGACTGATTGGTAGAGCAAAGTATAGTAATATGCAACGTATTTAAACTACTCTTGGTATTGTAAATGTGATCTGTGCCATGGACGGCGGTGGTTACTTATCATTTGGTGACTCTTCTACTCGTTTTACTATCATAATAACTTTGTTTCCCCGTTTATAATAAGTGGATAATTTTTTTTTACCTCTAAATCTCTGCATCGTTTTATTGGATAAGGAAAAATTTGGACGAGTATGAGCCTTCTCTGTTTGCGCACACAACGCACATAAATTGACGCTTGATAAATTTGTCAAACGATGTCGCCACCGCCGAATCAGCTAGATTTATAATATTTTAAAGAAATTTAAGAAGTTATTGAAAAACCGTACGTGGAGCTTAATGAAGAAATTCCATACGTCGGTGTGATTGTGCAGACATAGTTTTGAAATTCTTGAACTCTTACAGGAAAAAGATGCCGTATTGTAAATGCTAGCCAGCATTTATTTAAAAAACGCCATACCTTTACCCAAGCATACTGATTCCCATGCCATACCTTAAATAGAAAGAATTTCGTACTACAAAGTATTAATTGTAATTAATTGAGATTTAAATTGGAACACTCATTAAACTATGCTACATTTTAAACACGCTTTTACGCTTCTTTATAGTTAACTTTATCATTATTAGAACTTATGTTACCTGCAGTTATACTCAAATTGCACAGTTCTAAAATTTTGTTTTAAAGTAAAATATTAAAAAGTTAGTGTTCTTTATTTATTTTTTATATTTATTTTATTTATTATCTCAAAATAACACCTTTAATATTTTTTACTTCACAAGTCGAATCATATAAAACTACAATTCCGTTAACCTTGGCATTACATTTTAATTTTATATCTCTGAACGAAAACATGTCAATGAAGTCTTTTTTTGAAATAAGCATGCTTCAATCTTTGTATTTAGAATTAAAACAGATCTGAGCACATCGGTGGGACTTATAACAAGTTTAAGTTTTTCGTAGAATTTTCTTCTAATTTTATATTTTTCGTATAATGGTTTATCAAAGTGCTTACTAAGCTTAATGATAGAGCCACGTTCCAGATGAATACTTTGTCAAGAATGGCATATTATTTATCTGTAGCATGAATGGGCCGGCTCACCCGGGGAAGTACCACACTCCGCAAATGTTCAGTTCCGGAGGCCCAATTCCCCTCCCACTCCTCCCTCCCATAATGGCACTTTCCTTAAACGATGGCAAATTGGCAACGCTTCTGCACTACCTATGGCGCTCCGGATGTCTATGAGAGGCGTTGATTGCTTTCCATCAGGTGACACGCCTGATCGTTTGCCTTCCTATCCCATAAAAAAATCGTCACCTATCCAAAAGCAAAGCTAAACTACGATCGCTAATAATTAAAAAAACTATAAAGATGCCTTATGTTTAAGCAAAACACGTATAGTACCTACACATTGTTAAAAAAGACGCTGTTTCCCAAGTTATGTTATTGTTAAGCATAACAATCAAATAAATGTTATTGTTTTCTAATAACAATATGAAGTCTACTAAATTGTTCGTAAGTATAAAAATAATCAACTTACTTGGGCAACTTGAGGCCAAATTACTATATCTATCTCGTAACTCTGATTGGTGTATAAATTATACTGTAATTTTACTCCTTGGAGATATGGTCCCAAATCCATCCATGCTTCGTTGCAATTATTTGGAACATCAACATCAAGAACTTCTACAGCGAAAGTGAGAGTAAATGAACTTTTATCCATAGCATACATTTAAGCAATAGCAGCATACATTTAAGCAAATTTCATGATTTCAATATTACAATTGTTTGATGACTTATATAAACCATAGATCAATTTGTTAGACATAATATGTATTCATTCATTCATTTGAATTAATGGCTTTCAATAATGCCAAATTAGCACGGATGATTTCGCCAATGTCACGCAAAAGGGAGAATACACGAAGGAGGTTAATCAGTGCGGTTGAGATAAGGAAGGAATAGAATACGCAGGACACTTATGAGATTGAACGGTGCGGACACATAATATGTAATACTGGCAAGTAATTATGATGTGTTAATTGTCAATAACATGTAAAATTTGGTTTGTTATTGTCTCAATTCCTTGTTTATGAAAGTCTCTATCGGTAAATTCTACCAGAAACAGTTCAGTCGTTGAAGCAATGACCTATAAAATATTTCCATTACAGAGGTAGAAGAGACTACTTATAGCTAGCTCAATTGATAAGGATCGACCTTTAAATCATGAGTTTATATCCTCAATTCGACTATTGATGTGAAGTCCTTTTTTTTATATATATTCACGCCTATCCCCTGCAAGGGTTGGCAGAGACCACAGAGCTCCATCCGCTACCATTCATCGCAGCGAAACGGCTCTCCATTGGTCGCTTCTCGCCCTCGTGAGAATCAGGGCGTGACGGGTGGCGAGCCACGTCGCCGTCATTTTAAACAAATTAGGTATATTAAATTAGTCTTAGTGAATCCCACAAGCCGCAAGGGACGATGAAGGTCAGCCCCAGCAGAGCCCTACATGCTGAGGTAAGGCACCATAGTACCCGGGGGAACCCGATCCCGGGACCGTCGATACGCCTGCGACTAAGCTCGTTCTTAGCCACGCCACGTCATCTTTTGTGACGTCAGACCGTGGATTGGCGGAGAGGAAGGAAAAGGATTGAGAAGAAAGGAAAGAGCAGGAACGGAAATGCGGATCGAAGGGGTTGGGGTTTCCAGACTCGGAATTAATATATATATATATATATATATATATATATATATATATATATATATATATATATATATATATATATATATATATATATATATATATATATATATATATATATATATATATATATATATATAATAAGCGACAAAAAAAATTGTAAATAACGTTTTTAATAACAAATTAAAACTCTGGTTGAGTATATTTTGAGTTATGCGGCAGAAAATTATTTAGTTTATAATTCAGAAAGTGGGTACGAATGACAACAAATATAATAAAACTTTAAGCTCCAAATTTTAATTCGGTGGCACTATTACACAACTGAGTTTGAGATCTCATTTGCTTTGTTCGAAAAGTGTTGACCACTTTTAAACATTCGTAGCACTAGTTAACTCTGTTAACTAGTTTTTAGAGTTCTGTAAAACGTAATGTGCGACGAAACAAATACACTCCTTTGCAAAAAAAACGGGCAGTTTGGATATATCTACATTATTGGTAATAATTAAGTTTTTAATAGCCAAACTATGTTACTGGCACATAATAAAGAGTCTGGGTATGAAGAAAAGAAAATTATTCCAAATTCGAAACTTGTTTTTTTTTAAATGAATCCCTTTTTTAGTTTGTGACTTTTTACTTACTTTTTGCGGGTTTGTTGAGAGAACGTTATCAGGCAACTAAAACTAACTTTTTGTAATTTTTGCACGTCGCATCATCCTGCCTTATTGTATATCTTTGTGTCTACTGTAATCGCAGAAAAAGAAATAAGAGCTAGTAAAATTAAATCGCTGCTAGAAGAACGTTTGGGGCTATTTATTAATAGCGATGGGGTCTCTCACGAGGGCGAGAAGCGACCAATGGAGAGCCGTTTCGCTGCGATGAATGGTAGCGAATGGAAATCTGTAGTATCTGCCAACCCCTACCCCCCAGGCGTGAATATATAAAAAAATATAATATATATACATATAAATAAATAAATATATATATATATATATATATATATATATATATATATATATATAATATATATATAAAGCGGCCTATCTTTAATAATAGTATTGGTACCCATAGCCACCCTATACAACACCCTCGGGAAGAAATGGGGTGGCCTTATTCTAACTACAGAGTAGAGTATAGAATAGAGTTATAATTAGAGATATTGCATATTTCATTATCACTAATGGCATTTCTCAATTTTTAACCTAACCCTCATAGAATATCGATGTCATATCAACATGCTAATGTAGTTTGGTGTTGACACGTTTCGTACGGTGAATTCAGGTAGGTATTCGGAGATTATTCCCTCTATTCATACCCTTCCTCCCCTATTCATACCCTTACTCTGAGGTAGAGAAGGGCATCTGCGAAGCTATATTGGCTGCTGATGTACATCGACAGCGGTGGTTGCTTACCATCAAGTAAGCTTGTTCGTTTGCCTATCGCCTTCATTAACAAATAGTTCCATTTTTCTATGGCTACAAAATTGAAAACTTTAAATATATTTAATAAAAAATATAACAATATTTTTGAAAATTAATAAAGATAAATGACAACAACAGGAAAATAATTAAATATTTATCGTTCTCCCTAAATGAATGGGAAACTGTGAAAAAGAAAAGCTCTTCTGTACACTGTCGTTACTTAGAATTATCCTGCTAAAAAATAAATAGGGACATCGTGAGTCTCTCCCTATCATAAGTTAATTCTAGCGCCCTAGTATAAGCTTATTACATTATCCAAAGCCTCTTCTATTCTGATTGAAATGTATTATAATTCCTTTACGGTAAAATTTGCCTAAAGTATCACTCGTTTTATCTTGCTTATTATATTTTCTTAAAAAATACGCAATGGTTCTTGCTTAAAAAGAGGTCAAACAATGTAAAGAGTGAGTTGTATAAGTATTACGAATATAATGAATCGAAATTTTAACTAAATAGAAAGCATCTTAGTAACATTGACGTCCAAATTACTAACAAGTTGTATGGACAGACAAAAGTTTTACTTAGCTAAGATCCGCGACAAGCAAAACAATAACAGAAAATTAATAATGTGTGTTTTTCTCACGTGTCGTTTACAAGATGGAAAAGTAGTAGTGTGTGTTTGGTGTTGTGTATAGTGGTTGGTGGGTGGAGAATTGATGGCCGATTTTCGGTAAGGTTTTGGTTTAAGTTCCAAATAAATCCACTTAATCCAACAGAAAAACACACATTATTAATTTTCTGTTATTGTTTTGTTTGTCGCGGATCTTAGCTAAGATTAGATTTCCGCAAAGTAACGCCTGACTCCATTAATAATATTAACAGGTTAATAGTTTTATAGAACATACATTTTGAAGCAAAATAATAAGTTACATAGAAATAAATCATAAAAGAATTTTTGTTCCAAACAGCAATAGCTCCATTGATATCCTTACGCTTCCATCCAATCCTTTGCGCTTGCGATTTTAGATCGTAGGTTTGATTCTTCAATGGAACTAGTGAACCTTATTTTCCTACCAAGCACTTTTAAATATTAATATAATCTAAAATAAAATATAACAAGACTTTTTATCTAATCGTTTTTTAAATCTATTTTACCTCAGAACGATAATATATCAGACATTACAATGACAAAATTCTTACGCTTTTATTTTACTACTTTATTTTCGGTCGGAAATGGTATTTTCTAAAAGAACACCGCCGAGCTTCGCACAAGCTCCTTAAGCCGTCATTCATCATAGGTGTCCAAATGTTTAGTAATGTTAGTACTTCGCTAACTAAATTTTAGAAGTTTACTTACTATATGATGATATATATTTTTTTTTACAAAACACCAAATTAAAAAATAAATTATGCAATTTTTATTGCTGACTAAAAGTGACAAGTATAAGCTGACTAAAAGTGATTATATCTTGTGGATTTTAATAATAATTGTACATATAAGGTAGAACCAACTATTGCTATAACTTAACAATTCTCTTTTTTGATATTAAAAATAAATTAATATTGCACAAATACACAAGGAAAATGGATATTAGTTTTTACTTTAAAGTGTAGGTACCCTTTTCATCCCAACGTTTATAATCAGCAAGGTTCTATGCTAGGTTTAATGACCTAAACTTTTAAAACTAGCGCTCAGCAACTTCTAATGCGAATATTAATTTAATATATGCAGTGATTCTATGTCCATTTGAATAAAATATAAAGGCTGTATGAATCTTGGATAGATTAAATATGTTATAGATAAAGTGTTACGTTTTATATTTGATTATTAACATAGAATATGACCACCCCGGTATTTCTCCACGTGGGTGTCACACAAAGCAATTATGGAAACAAATAATACCAGCTGTGCACCAGTGTCTACCTGAAAATAATACCAATCTGCGATCTCCAAGCCATTCCCAACAAACTTCAGAAATAAGGTGTTTAGTATACCTGAATAGGCTACTCACGTCTTACATAAAAAGATACTTCAACTGCAATGACAGAACCTACCTGTAAAAAAGGGATTAAATACAATGAATTTGGTCATAAATCCACGGAATATATAAAAATAACTCTAAGAAGACTTTGAACATCTAACTAAAATTAAAGAAGAGAAATTGAATATCCAAAATAAAGATGAATAGGAAAAAATCCTTACAAAATATTAAGGATTACTGGAAGCGAATTCAACCTCATTACAAAGTCAGAGTTCAAATAGATTAAGATAAAAGAGAATCAATATATGTAACAGGTATTGCTGAAAATAAAATTAATACTGAAGTGAGTGAGTATTTAATCAGTGTACCAATTTGTGTGTGCAAATGAAATTAAATATAAAGCTTTGTGTAAAAAAAGACAACAACATAACCGTAACTATCCTAGTTGGCAATCCTATAATTAAAGATTTCGAAATATATTTTAATACCGATCGATAAACAGGCAAAAGGTGAAAAAAAACGCTTTTGTTTTAGTTTAGCATCATACAACTCGAATAAAAAATCGTTACTCTCTTCTGTTCATTCTACATATTTCTTAACTGCAAGCAATACATCCTTACAAAGACCGGCAAGTTATCTGAAACGCCTCCGGGTTTGCGGATGTCTATAGGTGGCGATGATCACTTACCACCGCACTGCATATTTGTATGCCTATCCTGCTAATTTGAATTAGAAATAACTTAAGTCTTAAATATAAAGTTTGACTGAAGTTTAAGAAAAATTAGTCCTCTATCTTTTCTAAAAATATTGAGGTTTCGTTATATAACATTTTCCTATACCAACTCGCACGAGAGGGCTTTTGGTTCTAATTGAAATACATACGTAGTGAAATGATTTCTGACATTTAAACGTTTACATAGAATTTTCCCCTGTTGACTTACTCCCAGCAAACAAAATATTTCAAACATGCCAGTGAAAAAAGTAGTTTGAATTGAATATGGGTCACGTTAGATGTAGCGTTAAAACGAATGAACTTTTAGCTCGGTATGTGTTTTTGAATAACTGTTTTTATGATCATTGCGCAGCAAATGCCATTTATTAAAATACAAATAAATTGAAGTTTATGATTGCTTTTATTTTATTTCCCTATTATTGTTTTTAATTCACTTTTGATGCACATTTATTTTTCGTTCAGTATCTATATACAATCTTGTGGCATATACATTTTTATGTCTATTGAAAAATGTGCAGTGATAGTATAGGGTATGTATTTTCCCTTGAATTTTGGTAATTACATATGTCCCAGTGATAGGCACGGAGTCTACTCATTTCTTTATAGTTATTAATCCACCACGCTTGTTCAAGAAGACGCATCACAAATGCATTGCTGGCCTCTCGTGGAGACATACGTACGTTTAAATTCTTTATTACCACTAGATTCATGTACGCTATCTATATACTTACATATATATGTATGAAATTGTTGTCGTGGCTTACTTCTTTATAGTACCTATTAAATTTGAAAAATTATAAAAGATAATTACATCTTTATGAACAGTCATCACATAGCCTCCTAACATACATACATATGTTTATATATATTTATAGGCTTGTGGGATATAAAATGGCCAAACTACAACTTCCTTCTTCATCCTTCGTGGCAATTATAAGTAAATTCTCGTAGACTGAGTTTTACTTTTGTCCAGTTACGAATGCTTAAAACCAAACCAAATGACAATATCGTACTATTATTCCATATCATAATGCATTATAATTCCTTGACGGTAAAATTTGCTTAAAGTATCACTCGTTTTATCTTGCTTATTATATTTTCTTAAAAAATATGCAATGGCTCTCGATTAAAAAGAGGTCAAACAATGTCAAGAGTGAGTTGTCTAAGTATTAGGAATGTAATGAATCGAAATTTTAACTAAATAGAAAGCATCTTGGTTAGTAACATTGACGTCAAAATTCCTAAAAGGTTAATGGTTTTATGGAACATACATTTTTAAGCAAAATAATAAGTTAAATAGAAATAAAAAATTATAAAAGTATTTTTGTTCCAAACAGCAATAGCTCCATTGGTATCCTTACGCTTCTATTAAATCCTTTGCGCTTGCGTTTTTAGATCGTAGGTTTGATTCTTCAATTGAAGTAGTGAACCTTATTTTCCTACCAAGCACTATTAACTTAGGTGGAATGTTTAATAATAATACTTTAAATATAATTTAAAATAAAATATTACAAATATTCCTTTTTTTAAAATCTAATCGGTTTTTTTTTAATCTAAGTTACTTCGGAACGATAATATACAAACCAAATGACAATATCGTACTATTATTCCATTGTAAAATGGTTATTGTGATAAGTAAACCTTATTAATTTAAATACTTAAAAGCTTCCGTTATAAAGGTCATTTAATATAATTAATAGCTGTGGATAACCTCCGTTGCACCGGATTTCCTACAGAATTTATCTGTGCGTTAATGGCACAAAATGGAAAATAATGACATAACTTCTTTTTAATATAGTGTAAGGTTATATTTGTCTGTCTAGCTACAAAACAATATACAATATTAATTTTCAAAGCCTTTTTATTGAACTGTTTACGTTATTTTTAATAAACATCTAAAACTATTATTATTAATACAGAAATTAAATGATTTCGTTTTAACTTTCATATTTTTGTACCTAATTAAAAAATGAAGTGTGTCGTTTTGTATGTTAAAAGAATATAAAAAGGGATACAACTTTATTTTAAGTTGTGACAAATGATAAATAATTATTCACTACAAAAAATATTGGCAATAATAAGTTGTTGAAATGGCTATTTTTTAAATGCACTAAAGAATTTATGCCACTACTCAGCTGCTGGCAGCGACGAGCCACCTAACCTGATCTTCGGCTTCAAGTACCACCTTTTGACCAAGGGGCATATCTTTCCATACTTACTAAGACGCAGTGCTACTACCTAATCCAGCAGTAATCGGTTTTCCCACAAACGTGACCAGCTCATTGCCAATTCAGTTTGCTAACTTTTCGAGCTATGTCGATAACTTCAGTTTACCAACATGCAATCTGTCGGATGTCCAAGTATACATGGCATCACCTGCAAAGCCACCTCTGTGTAACTTACTCGCGTAATAAGTTAAACTGATCTCACATAGGACAGACCTAAATAGAATAAAATCTAGTACATGGACATATGTATTTACCTGAAAAGTATATATATGAAAGTACACATATATTTTTTTACATATATTACATATTTATTTTTTTCTTAAAATAAAATCTATGAAATATTATATATATATATATATATATATATATATATATATATATATATATATATATATATATATATATATATATATATATAAACATGTACCTGAAAAAAGTACATATTTGTTCAAGTTTTATCACTTTTTTAGACTTCGAACTTGCCCATTATGAAACAATAAATGCAATAAGGATGTGCTTGATGAATCTATGTAAACTAGAATATATCATATGTATGTACATATAAAAGATACACAACTCTTACGCACGAAAGTGACAATACGCATAAAAATTACAATCCACAATTGTGATTATACAATTTTTTTACAAATCATACTGCCTGAGATCGAAGGTCTGCAACCGTAACCTTATACTTTTCAGGATGTGTCAATGTGAGGTCAATAATAAATAACAGAGCAATAACCATTCTTTTTAGTTTATATTACAAAATATTTTAGCCGCAAAAACAAACCTTAAAATATTTTAATATATTTTATATTTAACATTGTAATTTGAGGTGGGGCTACCGCATACAAAGTCAATGGTCGCAAGTTCGATTCCCACATCGGAATAAATATATGCTATGTAAAGAATAGAAAAACTCGCATGTATCGCCTACAGACTATTCTAACCCTAGTTACCTAGCCAATGGGTTGTAAAAAAATTGTAAATTGAGCAAGCTTTTAATCAATAAAACTTTACATCACATTTTGTCCTATGTTTTTGAATTAAAAATTTAAAAGTTATATATTATTTAGATTGTTGATACTAATATATTATAAATACGGTATAAATCGAGTAAAAATCATAATGTTATTTTGTCTTGTACATATATCATCATCATCAGCAGCAGCAGCCTGCGGCAGTCCACTGCTGGACATAGGCCTCCCCCATGAAGCGCCACCTAGCCCGATCTTCGGCTACACGCATCCAGTTTCTGCCAGCCGCCCTGCATATATGACATATATGTACATATATGACATATTATAATAAATTTGCTTAAACCGTATACATTTCTAAACCATTATGCAATCACCAACAAACCAAGCAACGGGTGGCGATGTTACTTTATTGACTTGTTGTTCTCACGAGTAGAAAAGTTTTTAAATTAGTACAACCATTTTACAAAAGGCAGCGTGCAAGTTCTTAGGTAATTCGAGTTTTTCTATTCTTTACGTTGCACTAGAACGCGTACCTAGTAATTGTCCAGTATGTTAATATTTAAAACATTCAAATTTATCACTTTAAGAAGAAAAGAAATTAAACTAAATGTATATAGGAAGAGACACTATAAAGATATGATAAAATAAAATCTGTTAAAGTTTCGGAAGCATGGTCAAGACTAGTATCATAAAAATATTGTCAAATCGGTTTAATTTTATCTATTACAGAAAATAAGCTAAACTAACATTATATACATATGTATATTAGTAGATATGTAATGAAAATTAACATTATACGACTTTACTGAATATAATGATCTAACACGCCGCCTTTATGGAGTTACTTTATTCAGAGCAGATATTTAAGCTTCACGATGCTCGGAAACTTCGCACAAAGCAAATTATGTTTTTGGAAACAACGGTGTTTAAATAAACTTTCAGTGTATCTTTAACAAGCTGCGAGTTGTTTAATAACTGCATTAATTAAAAACAATATGACGACTCATATCTTACAAATCAACGACTGATGAAAACTTATTAATGTGTGAAATATCATTAAAGTTTGAATTTCTTTTGAATTACATATTTATATCATAGGGCAATATGCATACATAACATTTTGATTTCTCATGAAAGCATAAGTTGCTGTGAATTCTACTTTACAACAGTGATTGTGAAGTGATTATATAAATAAGAATGATATAAATGAGAAAATCTTCTGCAATCATTAAAGGCATACACTAATGAAAAGCACGAAATATTTTTAGAACCTTCTACTAGATTCTACATTTTCAAGAAAACAAGTTCAACATTTCATTTCAACCCCGCTATTGCTAAATTTATATATACGTTTAACTATTAATTATTTCGCAATTATTGTAACTATGTAGAATTTCATTTAACCGGGAAATGAATATTTGGAAAGAATCAAAGTCATACAGTTCAACGCACGCTTTGCATAATCGTCAAGATTGAAATGATGATCTTGCAAGTTTTTTGTGAATTAATAGGCGACTATAGCTAGTGAAAAATATCAAGCGAAACATAATGATTATGTATAATCATATACACAAACACTAAATCTGATCAATAATCAACGAAACGCTTATTCAATACTATCGTTTTGCATATGTCTATTGGTAACAATTAATTACTCACCTTCAGGCGACATACTCGCCTGTTTGACTACCTATTCCATACAATAAAACATTTGAAGGTTTACATAAAACAAAAATTTAAAAAAACAAAGTTATATTTTTCCTCTTTTACTGAATACAAATTTATTTTAAAATATATATTTAATTAGTTGTTCTAATCGAAAGAAATTTAGTCCTTTTCAAATTTCTAGCGTCAGCCCGATTTTGCGGCTACACGCATCCTCGCAGTTTCACACAACACTTGTCCTCCGATGGATATTTGAACTTAGCTAGTTTATATTGCATAGATAGTAAAAATAGCACGCGGCTTTTGAGTACCTCAATTTTATTTATATAAGATTATACTGAAAGAATTACAATAAGTTCCTTAATTTATTTCCCAATTATATTCTCAAAGACATACTCCGTCCGCTACTACTGCTTTGTG
Organism: Baronia brevicornis; assembly: GCA_031353405.1. Classification (NCBI taxonomy): domain Eukaryota; kingdom Metazoa; phylum Arthropoda; class Insecta; order Lepidoptera; family Papilionidae; genus Baronia; species Baronia brevicornis. The sequence goes on along the minus strand of JASFAT010001473.1, from coordinate 63,498 downwards.
TGTGATATTTTGCTTAAAAATCACTTTAACCTCATTTAGCATATATGGTTAGGAAAATAAATTGCCAAAGTTTTCAAATTGAATCTCTGTTAACGTTCAATATACTACTGTAAAGATTAAACGACATACATTTTGTATAACATATATAAGAAATAAATATTACTTTATAAATTTCTTTACTGTACGTAATTAATTTAAATATGTGTATTATTATATCGCCATGTATAACAATTAATGAATTTGAAGTTTAATAATTTTCTTCTTCTTCTATCTTGAAATATTTTTTTCATTATTTTATCATTATATTGACTGGCAGAATATAGTGTGTACATGTGTGTGTGTGTGTGTACCTTAAAAACCTTATTTATTTAGGCTTATTTCAGTGATACTACTTGTATGTATAACTTTTTATTGATCATTTTCATCAACACATAGTAGTTCGCTAAAATAAAGGTGTCCTAAACAAAAGGATTTACTAACAGTTGCCATGAGGGCAAACAGATTTGTGAAAGACTATAAACTTTACGAGATAACTTCGTTTCTCTTCCCTACCGCATCGAGAACATCCGTGAGGGATGCTTTTCAGCACTCTGAGTAAATTTCGTTATCGGCTGATTTATTTGCTGTTGGTTAAATACAGTAAACTCCAGTGCATTCTGAAAGCTGTAACCATATAAACAGAGTTTATCGAAGTTATTACTGATATAACGTCACATCACTATTTAATGTTTTTGAAGGTTTTACAGGGTGAACATTTATCAGTCCAGTTTTATACTGTTGAAATAAAATATTCAATTATTATAAATGCTTAAATATTTGATGAGTAATCAAATGGATTATGATCAAAGGGTTTAAATTTAAGTAAGGAATCAAATTAGTTGTTTATATTATGTAATTATTTCGGTTATTACATACATTATAAATTTATATCTTAACTGGGCTTTTTTTATTAAATTTATAAATATATTTTAATAATAACTTTTCATGTTTAAAATTATATTTATAATCCAATATCAAATAGAAGTTGTGATTCAATATTTGAATTATATATAATAATATGTTAACCCATTATATAAATTTTTACACACCATATATTGTTATATTATATACCATATATTTTTGGCCTCAATTTATATTAAATCTTATATCCCTTTTCCCCAATAAAGCCGTCAAAAAAAATCAATGAAATGCGGAATTTTGTATTCACGATTTTACTATTAAGTTATAATACTGTTATTAAGTAATAGTAACTACATTCATACTTACATACATATCGTCACGCCTGTTTCCCGTAGGGGTAGACAGATACCACAGATCTCTATTCGCCACGATCCTCGCACACCTTCTTTTCTTCCTCCACACTCATCCATCTTTTCTTTCTTCCTTTCTCTTACATTCATCGTAGAGAAACTGCTCTCTGTTAGCCCTTGTGGGAATCAGAACGTGACGGGTGACGAATCACATCATTTTTAACAAATTAGGTTTATTAAAATTCGTTATAGTGAATCCCACGAGCCGCAAGGGAGGATGCAGGTAAGCCTCAGCAAAGCCTCGCATGCTGAGCTAAGGAACTAACTCAGGTACATCCAGGTTAGTAAGGAACTGCTGCTGAGATGATTTCTTATCTCAGCAGCAATTCCTTACTAACCCAGAGGTGCCTGATCCCGGGACGATCGGCACGCTTGCAAGTAAGCTCGTCCGTAGCCACGCATCCACTGGCACGGCAGACCGTGGATTAGCGGAGAAGAAAGGAAAAGGATAGAGAAGAAAGAAAAGGGCGAGGAAAAGGAAAGATACGGTAAAAGCTCGTGAGGCCGGAGATGCGTAACCTAGGATGGCTGGGCAAAGATACTTTTTACCCTTAATAACTATTAAGTAATAAATTAAAAAAATATCTATTTTATATTTCACTACTTTAATAATTTTTTTAACTCTCAATTTATTTGGCTCTGTGTGTGTGTATGTTCGTGTGTTTGTGTGTGTTAGTATTTAACAAATCTTCTTTTTCTGTATGTATAGTACAAACGAATATTTCACACTTGAAATGACTATGGTTAATATTGTTATTTGTTGCAACTTGTAATTAATCTGGAACTATATCAAATTTTAGAAACCTATAGCAAGTTTGATTGCTTTGTGATAAGTTGCTCGCCACTTAATACCTAACTTTGATACTTCATGTAACATCAGTATATACTCGTACATATTCAGCAGTAGTATACATTGTCGGATTAGTTAAAAACAATCTTTCTCGTCACGTCTTTAACCTGAAACTGTATGTCTTCTTAAAAAATTCATCCATATTTTATATTATTATTAATGTAAAGCGAAAATAAAATAACTATTACAACAAGTATTCGCACCAACTGTAGCAAGGACTGGAGTGTCGTAAGAGGCGACTGAAGTCCAAAAGCAGGCGTTAGCATTCCGAGTGCTTGCAATAGGAGACATGGAGGGACTTATCATTATTTGTAATACATATAGTAGAAGGAAACTCCCCAATCAAACCCGGAACGAGATGTCCGATAGGCGTGAGTATAGTCCAACCTGAAATGTGCACCCAACGTGGCTCCACACTTATTGCTCTGCTTCTTCTCTTCTCTCCTCTAGAAGAATCTTCTCCTTTAGAAGTAGCTATCTAAGTAAAAAGGGTAAAGCAGGTACTGTGCAACCCTGCATTTTCCTTAACTCAGTCCCAGGCAGCGCGTAAATCTTCCGTAATAGACGCATAGGTCAAAACAACATATGTATATATGAAGTACAACTGGAGATACTTTTGAAATTAGGTTCCATAGCATGATGTCTTGATGTGTCTTCCATGGTGAAAACGGAGCTTCAAGACTGAAAAGCAGAAGGAAAGGAAAAGGATAGAAAAGAAAGAAAAGGACAGAGAAAAGGAAAGATACGGTAGTAGCTCGGAGCATAATATAAATTTGGAGTTTTAATTTTAAAACTTTTTTTTTCAAAAGTTAAAGTGTAAAAATACTCTCTACTTCCTCTATCTATAAATTTCATCACAACACAAAAAAGGGTTCAGATGTTTCCAAAATATGCTCATACAAAGAAACAGATACTTCAATTTTATTTTTATGTACTGATATACAATCAGTACATATAAAAAAAATTGAAATTTAATCATATATTTTTAAAAGCACTCACCAAAATTCTTTCTCACAAATGTTCAAAGATTTGGCTCGTTTACACTCGACATTACCATAAACTTTCAGAACATACAAACACAAGACCTTTTGTATTGTACAAAATATTCAGATTGCGCCTAGAAATTGAATTGCTTTAAACTCTTCCAAGTCGGCACACAGAAGATCGACACCATAACAATTCCATTTGGTAGTTGAGTTTACGTAGGTCCCCATTGTGTAATATAAACGAAACCCACTCTTAGTTCTCACAGCGGTTTATATTTTTTATTTGTACAAACTACAAAGATTGCAAAGTTTTCAATAAATAACTCAAATGTAGCCATTTTTCTCAGATATTAGCCAAAATTTTACATTTACATTTTTTTATATATATATATATATATTCACGCCTATCCCCCGCAGGGGTTGGCAGAGACCACAGAGCTCCATCCGCTGCCATTCATCGCAGCGAAACGGCTCTTCATTGGTCGCTTTTCGCCCTCGTGAGAATCAAGGACGTGACGGGTGGCGAACCACGTCGCCGTCATTTTCGGCAAATCAGGTATATTAAATTCGTTTTAGTGAATCCCACGAGCCGCAAGGGAGGATGGAGGTCAGCCCCATTTTTCTAATATAATAACATGAGCATTTAGTGATACTAGATATTATATACTCTACTATTTTCTTTTCAGTACCTTCTAATTATCTAAGGTCAATAGCAGTCACCCGCAATTAGGGAGAAATTCTGTCTTGCACTACTTAGGTTGTTTAACATCACCGACCTCTGACAATAGATGGCTTCAGTTTGTTTTCAGATTGGTTATATTACCAATAGTGGGTAGTTAGATATACAAATATTGCGACCAATTGCGACTCCCCGCCCCGCGGAATAAATATATGTCCGGCCTACGGATATTTTTTCCGAGTTTGGTAGCCCCGCCAATCCACATTGGAAATCGTGGTGGGTTATTGTCCGTTCCTCCAGAAATGAAGAGGCCCGTGCTCAGCTGTGCGACATATATGGGCTGCAGAAAAAAAATATATGTACGAATTTGATGACTTGCTTGATGAGGTCATTGATAATTGTAAAGCCTTGTATTTTTCTTTTCGTATTATTATTACTCGTAAATATATGTCGTTGCTCAAAGTATAAGTAAGGCTTTTAAATAAAATGTTAATTTATTCTTTACCTCACGTGGATCATTAAAGCGAGCCAAAAATATAGACAGTCAGAACAGATCTGTGACAAGCAATCCAAAACAAAACAATAATATTGTGTGTTTTCTACTGGAAGAAGGGGATTTACGGGAAACTTAAAGTAAATCAACAACTCTCCACTTCCCAACCACTATCAACAACACCAAACACACACCACCTGTTAAGTAAATTCTATTCCTAATAAGCCGCAACATTCATTTATAGTCTTCATAGAGCAAAGGGTCTCAACTATCTTGTTTTCATGGAGTATCGTTAGCCAGCTCGACGAAAAGTACCGCACCCTTGCGTTTCATGTATTAAGTGCAGGGGTTCCCAATTCCCAATTTCTTTTGCCTTCTTTTATCTTATCCTCCCATTATTTGCATATTTGCCCTTGGATTTGCAACGCGTCTTCACTGCCATTAATATTGCAGTACTGGTTGCTTATATTAATTTCATTTTAGATAAAGGAACTTTAACGTTTTGTACTTAGCTAACTAATGGACAGACTTAATTAAAGCTTCTACCAAGTGTTCCATTACCGATTGTACACGTAGTGCCACAGACAGAAAGAGATGGAGAAGCCACGCTTAAGCCGCTATGACCTTATTAGACGACCCACGACCACGACCACTCCACCAGGAGTGCACGACTAAGGACTAAGTACATACCTACTTAATATAGGTTCTTTGACCTTTTGCTGGAATTTATTTGGTTTACTTCGTACATATGTAATGTTTTAAACGAGCCCAAAATTTTGTCATATTATATTACGCTATTTGCTATTTATTCTTTGCCGTTTATCTTTTTTTTTAATGTTTTATTTTCATATTCACATTTAAATATTAAAGCTCAAAAAAGAAATAACAAGAATCGATTTCATTTTTTCCCAAATTGTAAATACGTAATACATCATTCGTAGGTTTCAGGTTTAATTTTGTTACACAAATGTAAACTCTGATTACGTATGCATACCAGCATTATCGCCGGTGATTTGTTAAACGACCGCTTCGCTGACACTGAATATAAATCAGGAAATGGCAATATTTTGAACTGAGCAAAAATTTTCATTGTAATGTATGATCTATACAAATTTTATTTCGTATATTGTTACCATCGTATCGATTTGTAAATAAATACACTAAAAAACGATTATGTATTTATAAATACCATTTTATATATAGTTATTCTATATATTATATTATATAGTTTTTCTATGTATAACTTTAATGATATGTTTTTCTGAAAAGTAAACTAGGCATTTACAACTTTGTCAGAATGACTCACAGGCAAGATGCACGCAAATTTCAGACGAAGGACAAGGAGATCGCTACAGCAAGAAAGAGGCTAGTTGTACTCCAAGTACCCCTTAAATGAAGTCGATACCTCCTTTTGAACCCCTATCGGGGAGAAGTAATTTCTAAATAATGCTACAGTATCATGCGTAGAAAAGTTTATATATATATATGCTCTCTATTGACATATTCAATAAATAAAATTTAATGTATTTAACATTACGTTTTGCATACCTTGCAAACATTTATTACTTTTTTATAAAACACATCCCACATTTTGTAATAATTTATAATATTTTTTTTTAATTTATCACATTTGCAAGAACGTCCTAGTGTCGCAAGTAGTTATAACCTTACATGGACATAAATGTAGATAACAGTAGTCTCAGTCGTAGACCGCACCTGTCCATTGTAGATACTGTTTAATAGTAAATGAGATTCCGTTGCCGAACCAATAGCTGCATAACTAAAATAGGTAGGTTATATATACATCATTTGTGCCTCTGCCTTTGCAAACGCCGAATAATTTCTTTTTTACCAGTTTCAAGATATTAAGTTTACAGGCCAGTTGGATGCATACATTTTGGCTGCGCACGTTTACATCCGAGATATATTAATTATACCATTATAAAAAAGTATTATTTTATTTCAATTTCCTTTTTTTTTTTGCTAACATAGTTTTATGACATACTTCATTTTCGCTCATCTTCTGTTTAGTTATATCACCCTCTTTGTGCGTTCCAGTTTGCGATAAAAGCAGACTCCACAACCTCTTAGCTGATATTTTTCGAAAATAAAATTGTGAAAGTACTTTTACTTTACGGAAATTGTGCAGCCTTGGTAATGCAAAAATGCTCGCTCCAATACGTAATGCAATTATATAGCAAATTTTAAAAATAAAAAACATGCAGTATTACTTTCGTTTCTATATAATGTAGTATAACGGTTGCATTCATAGGATTTTTAAAGATACAACTAATAATGGATTTACGTTTTGATTGTTTTTAATTAATTAACTAAAAAGACAATCTCAATAGCATAATTACAATCACACCAATTTTACTGCGTAAAAAAATATATTATATATTTATGTGTTTAAAAACATTGTGCTTAAGTGTATGACAAATATTATGCATGTACAACAGAAAAGTATTTTAAATATGGTATTTTTCTACTTTAATCGGTTCGTACATATTTAGATACGGCGAATAAAAGAAATTGAATGCGGGTTCTCACATAGGGGTAGATGGCGGCCCCTTGCGGGTGGCCTACATTAGGTTGCCACAAAATGATGATGATGATGATGTTTTCATTAAGATGAAAAACTGTATTTATTTTGAAAACATTGTCACCTATATTATATAAAGAAAAATGTATTTTCTTCAACAAAGTTCATTCATACCTCAAATAAATAAATAACTCGTACATTAAATATCTACTCATTAAATGACCAAGACTGTGTAATAGCAAAAACATAGATTTATTCAAGAAAAGGAGCTTTATACGAAAATGTAGTACATACAGTATATTTTTGTGTAAAATAGCTGTAAAAGTCAAAAAAATATATGAGTCTTTCAAGGTTTTTTAACGACACGCTTGTGAGTTGTAACTTTTCGACTGCGTACGTGTCAAAGCTTTATATACAGTTATAGCGTGTGAGCTTTTTTCAGTCACACTGCAAAAGAGGTGCACTTCAAAAATAAATTGATTTTAGATTAAAGATAAGTAGACCTTGCATAAACTTTAAGAAATTTTATAATGTATTTATTATACGAAGAGACAAAAATTCATAGTTCACCACCGTGCGATTCCATCACAATTTTCTGCCACGAACGACGCAACTATGGAACAACAACTAAGAAACAGAGATACCTTAAGATTTTTTTCTTTTCGTGATATAACTTATTCACGAGTAACATTAATTGAGGAGAGTAAAGTATTGTGACGAAGATTTGAACAACATTAAAACAAAAACTTACATTAAAATGTATAACTTCATTTACATTATGTAATGGAATTTTTAAAGCAAATTATTCTTCTCTTTAAGTTATTCAAATAATTTTTGTCCTTAGCTTTTATAAAGATTTGCTAAATTAATTTTTTTGCAACACAATCTAGTGTTCCATTGGTGTTGATTATATTTAATTATTTACTAGTAATGATATTCTTTTAAAGATATTTTAGAAGAAACAATGTAATAAACATAATTGATATGACACTAATAACCGGACTCATTCAAAAGTAATTATAGTCATATTACGATACCGTATGAAAAGAATTTTGTGATAATCTACATGAATTTCAGATTTCTGAGATCTGGTTTGTATAGTATTTGACTATAAATGGGAGTATTTGTTAGTTGTTATGTCCGCAAATGTTTTGGGACCAAATGGTTTTTTAATAAACCAGACCGCCTCGAAATTCGTAAGTGTACTCTCGTAGCACGAATGCAAAAAGCGGTGATTATTAATACTATCCGAACCGAACCGAAAGTTCGTTGATTTCTGCTCCCTTTGGGTTGAGCTCCGGCTTGTTATACTTACTCCTGAGTATGGCACTTTTAAGATGAGATTTTTTCATTAATTAAGGCAAACCAACAAATCCATAATGTGACTAGGTGTTGACAACTTGTATACTTTAATATTTGATAAATGTGAATTCATTGACTTATTTATGAGAAAACTTTTATAGGTATTCGATAGTGGTAGAGCCATGTTGCAATCCAATACTTTGTCAAAAATGGCATAATATTTGTCTGTAGCTCGCCCGAGGAAGTACCACACTCCCGTAGAAACTGAGTGATAGCTTCTCTACCGCGCTTCGTACGGTGATTGGTTCAGTTCCGGATGACCAACACCCTGCCCCTCTCCCACTCCCACTCCCATAATGACACTTTCCTTAAAGGCCGGCAAAGCTTCTGTACTGCCTATGGTGTTACGGATGTTTATGAGCGGCGTTGATTGCTTTCCATCAGGTGACACGCCTGCTCGTTTACCTTCCTATCCCATAAAAATGAAAAAGGTATGTAAAGTCAGCCCACGGCAATTCACTGCATTACATAGACCTCACCCAAAACCCAACTCTCCCGATCTTTGGCTACACGCACCTATTCTCTGCCTTGCTTTGCACAAATCGTCGCGTCATCTAACAAGGGGTCTCACGTTTGCCGAGACATAGTCTCCACTCCAACGCTCATCGTCTCCAACGATTTTCGCTTTTCAGTCAAACGTGTCTAATTCATTACCATAAATATCTTAACGACCACATTAACAGTACCATTTTTTTGTCCCAAGATTACCCGTAATTGCCTAGTTTGGGGTACACCGACAAAAAAATATTTTTAGAAATATATCAATACAACTGCGTACGCATTGAACAGAGTGACTTTTATAACATTTTATTATGAAGAATGTATTCGCATATTCATCTCTTAGAGATTAAATGTTAGTAAGGGTAAATTTGTTCTTTATAAAATAAAAACACTTTTGTATGCCTTGGAGTATTTAATTTTCTAAAAAAATCAGTTAAAACATTTCTGTTTTCATGTATGGACTGCGACGAAGTATGCTTTGATATTTCCATGAAGTTTTAACATTGCTGAAATACCACTCAAAAAATTCACTTCTCTTAAAACTTTACCCCGATAAAAATACATTATTGTCATATTTATGGCATTCAATAAATTTTAAATTATTTAAGCTTGGATGATATTTTAAAAAACGTTTTATACTTCAAGCCCTACTCTAGTATTTTCCTATTTTGTGAGTGCCATTAACACAAATGATATGACAAATACCCAAACTAGAAATATATAGGAAGACCTATCAAATAATTATCCCGATGCGAGAATCAAATTCGCTAACCTAAAATCAAATCCTAAACTCATAATTCGGAATGAAGAAATCCGCTGAATTCGGAATAAACTAAAGTCGTATTCGTATTAGCAAACTGAAGTGGCGATAGGCTGGTCACGTTCATCGGAGATCCGACGATCTTTGCAACAAACGAGTGCTGGAGTGGTGACCGCGTTTTGGAAAACGTAGCGTGATACCCCCCTCCCCCGGCTGGATGATACGACGATCTGCTCAGGAGGCCAGCAGAAACTGGATTCGTGAAGCTGAAGATCGGGGTTCTTGGGGGAGCTCTATGTTCAATGGTGGACTACCGCAAGCTGTTGATAATGATGAGAATGTATAAAAATGAATAAAAGTCACTGAAGAATCTTCAAAGTAAGATATGAATTTTCTAGAATTTTTATAACAATTGCTGAATTCTTGAAGTCGATCATGGCCATTTACTATCTAGAACTGTTATCATTTACAATGTAGAAACTGTTGGAAACAGCTGTGACTTAACATGGACTTGCCAATTTGTGTAACACTAGAAATATTGAATTGGACGTGAACATTCTATCTCCTAAATGTGATTCCCCTTAATGTGAAGCGACAATAGTTTATTTCGTTAGAAATTCCACGTACGATCATATAAGGTCATGGGTTTCTTTTATCTACCATTGAAGTGACCTATTTTTCTAACACATGCATTATTTAACTTATTTGAAATTGTTAACTAGAATTCTAGTAATATTAAACACAGGCAAACGAAAAGGAAGTGAATCTGATGATAAGTAATCACATTATCGAATAAAGACATTTGCAACACCAAGAAAGGCACTCCATATACATTTCACACCTTACATTAAGAATGTGAATTATGAGAGGAAACGAAGGATTTAAGGGAGGATAAGAAGGAAGAGGACAAGATTTCGGCCTTCGGATCTCTGTACTCATCGTACGAAACACAGTATTTTTATTTTATTTTTTATTACAAAAGGTACAGTTACAGACTACAGATTAAATAAAATAAAATATAAGATAACGAACATGCAAAAGAATTTAAGGTAAACCTGAAGGCCAGTTACAACTATACACAACAATTACAATGAATATTTAACAATAACAATATGAGAGACTTATGATTTCATTTATATGTATAATTAGGTAGACAAAAAAGAAAATTAAGACAAACAAAAATTAAGATAAATATGTAAGACCATAAAGATAAGTTTTAAAAGAATTTAAACTAATAATAAAAATATCTGTGTGAGCACATATATATACACTTTTCGTTACACAGAAAAATAGTCACTTACTTCTAATAAACTACTTATCTATAAAGAAAACATAAAATAATGAATATTCTTGGTAAAACATATATTTTGAAACAGATTCTATTCTAAGAATACGTTTCTTAGAATAGAAGAAAAGAATATTTTATTTATCACCATAAAATATTTTTCCATGAAGTTTGTCTCTTGCAAAACACTAGAAATAAAACAAATTCAATCGAATTATTACCTTAACTTACAGAAATTCCATCGAAAGCAAGCGTAAAATAAAATAAAATTTATATTTGTAATGCATTTTTTTTAACGTTGACATTCAATGACTCGTACTATTATAAAAGTTACAACACTATGTAGAGCAATATAACGGCAAAAGAGACCGTCCAGATAAAATATGCACCTCTTACGCTCGGACTCAGGTATGCTTTGATATTCGCGTAAAAGATATTAGGTACTATAGCTAGTCACGAATTTTCTATCAAATATATTTGCTGCCTATTTTACATTTAGTTGATGTAACGGAAAGCAGCTATTGTTTTGTGGTATATTGTTTTGTGCTAGAAGAGGGCAAACGAGTAAGCAGATCATGTGATAGTAAGTGTAAATCATCAACCATGGATATCTGCTATCATATCTGTGTTATCAACCGTAGGACAAGTATGCGAGGAGAAAAAGAAAATAAAGGAAGAATTCAGCTCTTATATTCTATGAGTTCGTTCACATGGACTTAACGATATTATGGAACTATAATAATAAACTAAAATAAACGTATATAAACTTAAATTTTCTCTCTTTTTATCTCTGACTGTTGGCATTTAGTAGTCGGCTCTCTCCTAATATTGCACATCCATGCCACATTAGAGGAAAGCCGACGATTGTGGGACTGTGATCTGTAGGACTGTGACTCTGTAGTGACTGTGGGACTGTGATGTGGGACTGTAGCATCCGAAAATCAGGAACAGCTATCCACTTATCATCAAGTTAGTCACTTTTCGTTTGTCAAAAATATCAAAAGTACTTTAAAATGGGCTAGTCGCTCACTCCACTTTCCGAACAGTAACTGTCGAGTGTGGAATCTTCGCGACTCCTATTCTTATCTAGACGAGGAATGTTCTCTTTGTAAACGGAGCATTATGCGCCAGTCATACACATCCCTCCAACGCCTCCAAATCCCAAGAAAGGAAGCCGCCTCCATAAAAACACCCTAATATTGAATGCTTAATTAACTGACGGAGAGCACTGACAAATGGCACTCGAAATTAAAAGTCTGAATAGCCTGCTGCAACGATTTGCTTTGTCACGAGATAAAAAAATTTGGAAGCTTTAGGATTAATTTTAAGCTTGATATAATGAAATGATATTATTACATAATAATATCATATAAGTCATTCCAATTCAATGCAATAAAAGTAGAATGATTCCACGCATTCCAAAATCAAAATCTGTCATTGAATTTGGAATGCATGTATGCGAAAAAACCATGTTTTTACACCGATGCTAAACATCATGAAACGATAAGATGCAGCGCATGCAGCATGATTTGAATGCATCCGTCAAGTACCAACACAATGCGAATAACCTAATTCTGATATTGCTAATAATCGTCTCTGTATTATTAGAATATCAGAATCGTCCCTTGTTATTCCTTGAGGTCATCCTAGTTATATAAATGTTCAAATTTGTTCCTTTTCACGACTTAACATCCAGTCCCATTCTGTAGGCCATTTTGACAGGTATTTATTGTGATACGTTGATCGAACTTGTAACCCTTTGCTTCGAATGTGAACAATTTTCTGACGGTGTACCTATAAATGTAGATAACATTTTGTATTAAGGTTAAATCTATTTAATAATTTTATTTTTAAATATATTGTTTACACTTAGAACTATTTCTGTTTATATATTTATTTAATATTTTAAACCTTTACAAAACGCCATTTAGAGATAATTTTCTTAACATAGAAGTAATAGACGTATAGAAACCGTAATTTCTTATTATTTCTGCGCCAACGAATTTGGAGCTACTTAAGCTTGTAGAGAAAATGTGAGACGTGATCAAATTTCTTTGACCCGAAAATGTAAGAAATACTTTAGTTTTACAGACGCACAAGCTTATTTTAAATTTCCTCCGTGACAAGTATCAATTAAATTTATATATATATATATATATATATATATATATATATATATATATATATATATATATATATATATATATATATATATATATGTATATGTATATATATATATGTATACTATTAGCGTGATGATATGTATCTATGTATAATTTCCCGATATGGTCCTATTTTTTTTATTTTTTAATTTTCCCATATTGTCGATCACCCGAAATATTAAACTCATAAGTGTGAATAAATAAATATCTTCTCACGAAAATTTCATGCTATGTCTCACTATATAGGATGAAATTTTCGTGAGGAGATATTATATTTTTTACGTTAGGTATTTAGAAAACGTATAAATTAACTATCAAGTTTAGATAAAGGCTTAAAATTTTGCTAAAATAAATGATGTCTGGTAGAATTGTCTGTCGGCGATACGGCGGCCCTTTATATGCTTGCAATGTAATTATTAATTATTAAATAACTTTCTTCCTGGTGTACAACAAAGATAATCTTAATTATTCAGAAACTTCCGATAAACTTATGTGACAATCTTATACGAAATGTTAATAGCAAAAGTTGAATACACTCACATGTATTCTAAATAGATACCAGTGATATCGAACACGGAAAAACTTGAGTTATATCAATGTTATGTAAGTATGCCTGGAAAGTTTGGAATATCCTTGGGTAAGCAAATGACAGTTTGGTAAAGTTAGCATGCTTGAATTATTTATACTACGAAAGTTTATCATTACACGGTAAAAGTCTAGCAACTAAGAGCTTTGCAAAATTTTACATCTTATACAGGTAAGTTTATTTATTATTTGTTATAAAACATCAACTAATTTATATATTTTTTTTTATGGGATAGGAAGGCAAACGAGCAGGCGTGTCACCTGATGGAAAGTAATCAACGCCCATAGACAGCGCTACGGAAGTCTATGGACTTTCGCACTCGGAAGCGTTGCCGACCTTTAAAGATAGTGTCATTATGGAAGTGGGAAGGGAGGGGGGGGCGTAGGGGGAGGGGAGGATGTTGGGCCTCCAAAATTCGGCAGCTCACCGTACGAAGTGCAATAGGTAAGCAACTACTCAGACGCCGGTTTTCTGCAAGAGTTTGGTACTTCCCCGCCCTAAGCCGGCCCTTTCATACTACAGACAAACATTATGCCATTCTTGACAAAGTATTCGTCTGCAGCTTGGTTCTACCACTATTTACTCTTTATGTTAAAACACATAATGAATGTCTGACTTTACAAGTATTTAAATTATGATTAATTAAGTTGGATCAATTTATATTTTAAATAAGTGTTATAACTCCATTCATTCAAGAACAGTAATAGCCAATTACAAATACTGAATATCCCCCGTGAGTAATGGTAATTGCTCTGGCCCGTCCATGAACCCTAAACTAAGTGAAATCGCAAGCCATCTGAAGGAGTTTGTAAGTTTGTCAACAGAAATGCAAATTATAGGTTACAATTAAAAGCAGAATTTATAACGCAATCCTAACAATACCAGTTAATTGAGATCTGGTGATAGTGATAACATAAATAAATCTTTAATGTAACTTCTATATGTTCATATAATATATAGTAAATAATGCTTCACCTAAGAGAAATTAATTCTTCACTTTTTCACACGTACGCTTAAGTTCATCGAAAATCTTACCATCTTCATAACCATCAGAGAGTCTACCGTTGAACGCAGGCCTCCTTCAAAGTGCACCACCAACCTCGATCTTCGACAACACTCGTTCAGTTTGTGGCAGCGGGCGGCTGGCGTAAACCTACCTTAGCCCATCATCGCTACATCTGGCTGGTCATCTGACATCATAAGCGTATGACGCACCAGCCACCGCTTATGAGCAAACGTAGTGACGTTTTCTAATAAGCGATCTCCACTTCTCGCTCACTTCCTTCAACGACTTCCTTTCTTCAACGGCTTTCGTTTCTCCTACAAACGTGACCTGCCCACTTCAGATTGCTAACTCGAGTCAATTTACGATCTTTGTACAAACTTACGTACAATTTTCTTTCAATTTAATGAAAATATTTGTCATTACTTTATCTAGCTAGGACTGTATTACGTTTTAATTAAGAAAAAATTAATTATTCAGTAAGAAAATCTTTGTAACTTCAATAAATATTCATTATTTTTAAAAATATATTCAATATCACTGTCAATAATCCTTTTATACAACAAATATTTTAGTTTACAACCCCTATATATTTCTAAGAACGCTTTCAGCATGGCTGATGGGGCATCCCCGCTCTTACGTCGGAAATGTTTACAGCAAGAACTGGTTCCATTTTATGTCATTGGACGTGAAAAAATGGAGCAGAAGTAGAACGTGTTGTTTCGGTATCCTAGAAGCCTTGTCTACTAAATATCATCCTTTTCTGCAACATTCATGCTTGACAAAGTAAGTTCTTTTTTTTTCTTTGATGGCAATTAGTTATAACTGTTATGCCAGTGTCAAGAAAAATACAACAATATCAAATCTTTTGAATTGTAAATTGTCAGCTGGTCAGCTTACGTCTTGATAAAATGGTGACTATTCTACCAAAACCTATGGACTTATCTGAGCGTGTATCGTGACTTTTTAAGTTGACTTAAAAAGTCACAATACACGCTCTGCACTGCAAGTTATAAGTAAAGTTATATGAAATAAATACACGCATTTATTTCATATAACTTTACTTATACACCTTAATCGAACTATATTGTATAACACGCTACCAGAATTAAACAATATAACTGATAATAATATAAGATTATAAAAATGAAATAAAAGCACAAGGTCACTGATGTAAGTTGGCGGGAAAAGTTAATATTTAGTATAAGTTATTATTTCCTTTTTCCTTTAATATCTGCTTAATGTAAAATAATTATTGATAAACAATATTTTGTCAAGTTCAACATTATACTTCTGTTATAACTTACATAAATATAAAAAAATAACTAGCATTATTTTTTTATACGAAACCTTCGTGACTAAAACGTTTGAATGCCCGTAATAAAGTACATATGTAATCCTTAATTGCCGGCTTTAGAGATACACCGGGGTGAACACAGCTGCAAATCTGTATGCAACAAATAGCAATCTACACATTTTTATTTTTAGCGTTTAATGGTACCGAATCTATTCATACCAAAAACAAAACTTAATTTTACTTTGAAAAAATCCTCGAATTCAGAGATTCACCGTTTTTGTAATACAATGTCTCAGCCACGATACTTGCGATTTGGCCTTGGAGAAACGTAGTGGATTAATGTCTTTCATTCCAGCAATCGGTAGGTCTATCGGATACCCAGCAATAGAATATACATATATGATATCAATATTATATCCGCAATAAATTCGAAGCACAGTGTTACACACTCTTTCGGTAATTAATGAAGACTCTTATTCATTCCGCTCTGTGGCTATGCTTTAAATTTATTATGTATTTCCATTACGGGGTTGTGGAATTTCTTAAATTGGAACGTATTTTTCTTTAATAATTAGTATAATACATGTAATTGTCGTACACTGATAGTATTTGAAATTTCACGCACTACGATGAAATTATTTAAAAAGACTACGATTCCGGTATTTATATAATGTACTGATTACAATTATTACTACATAACTAGCTATATTGAGGCAATTCATTGCAGTCGTTATAAGGGCTTGAACTATGGTTCACTACAGGATCTTAGCCTCTCTCAAAATGGAAAGGTGTTGGCGTAATCTACATGTTTGGCAGAAGAATTATCATGTAATATATAAATATGCGAATCATTCAAAATTAAAAAAAAAACATTTCGACATAAGAAAGTAAATTTGAAATTTTAAAATGTATCGAATGTCAGTTTGTTATCAATAAAGCTATTTCGTAAATAAATTCCTCTGAACGGAGAAGAAACGGCGAAAGAAACACCGCAGGTAGAGAGGATTTTTTATAACATGTCAATGTGTAGATCAAACTCATAGTCTCGCAGACAAGCATGAGAAGGTTCGGTTATGCGTGACATTCAAGTTTCAAAGAAAAAAAATTATTACATGTGAAAAGCAGGCCCAAGAAGACCGTTCTCCATAAACAGCACCTGTTCACAAGTTACGCATGTGGCAGCCATCCATTTTAAAATGAAGTGGACGACCCGTCACACAACGCCACCGCAAACAAAGACCTTTAAGCGAGCATGATATACCCAAGACTATCACCACACTATATATATTCACATTATTACTCAATATGTATATTATGTTTTATTTTTACAAGAATGTAAACCGATTTCCAAGTTTCTAAATCGTTTTCTATATTTTCTATTCTTTAATTTCGCTTAATCTTATGATTGATAAAGCTTCATCTTAAGGGGAGTGATGTTGTAACCCGATGTAGTTCCTTTATAATGTCAAATCAGCATCTTATTCCAGTATATTTCCATTGTGGTCTAACTACTCGGTCGGCATTTTTATTTTACTTGTTTTAAATTATTACTTATAAAAGTCAGTTAGATTCTGTTAGTCGCAAAGAGCGGTTCGCTCCGAGAAATTCGGAAATCGGTGCCAGTAAAAGCGTGTCCACACTTGTGGAAATTGGTTTAAACATTAAAATCCACTTCAGTATTCAAAGCTTCTTTTTTTAAAAAAAGACAACAACCATAGTTATTGGCAGGACCAGTTACAAATAAAATCACAAATTACATGAGTAATAATAATTATTGACATAGAGCCTTTTATAATGTATTTATACACACTAGTGTATAAATTAAACCTTATAGATAAATCTCTAAGGAAAAAGTTTGGTTGTGCAAAATTAAAAAAATGAGCTAGATATTGGTGTGAGATTAAATAGTATTATAATAATACAAAATGCAAAACAAGCCAGAGCAGATCAACATCTACAAGTAGCACATGATCACAGGTTGACGCATGTGGCCGCCATTTGCCTCCTCAACCATTTACCGCAAGCACAGACCTTTAATTACTGATTAGTTTAATTCCTAATCATTATGATAATTATTATATTTGAACATTGGTTAAATTTATGTAGTGCGACACAAACCTTGTTATTGTTTGGTGTAACTATATTAAAATCATGACACGAAATGTATTATATATTTTTACCAATTCATATTTTTTTACAAGATTGCAATAATACTTAAGAAAACGTAATGCAGCTGTATTATGAAAGGATTATTTTGTTAATTAAAATCGTCTATAGGGAAAAAAATGTAAGAGTATGACGTTCTAAATATTGTATAATTTTATGTTTTAATCATTTTTTAATAAGTTGTGTGGAATAGAACAATTTCCCAAAATGTGGCAAAAATTTAAGTAGACATATATATACTGATGTATATAATGCAGGGCGCAAGAAATTGTACGGACGATTGACAGATGATACTATTATACACACATACGTACGATCACGCTTGTTTCCCGTAGGGGTAGCTAGAGACCACAGACCTCCATCTGCTACGATCCCTGCACATTTACTTTTCTTCATCCACACTCATCACTCTTTCACTCACAGCTATCCACAAAATATATTAAAATTAAAGCTCTAT
The DNA here is from genome assembly GCA_031353405.1 of Baronia brevicornis. Lineage (NCBI taxonomy): Eukaryota > Metazoa > Arthropoda > Insecta > Lepidoptera > Papilionidae > Baronia > Baronia brevicornis. The sequence continues at coordinate 45,059 of JASFAT010001473.1, read as the reverse complement.
TAAAATGAAAAAATGTTTCTCTTAAATCAACCGAATTTACAATTTCAAATACTTATTTATAGTTTGCATACTTTCCTTCAACAGACCTAATTTCACACGGTTAACAAGTCAAAAAAATACTTAGGTCGAGATCTATCTGTAAAATTTACCTACAAATTTCAGTTTAGTTATAGCATAACTAAATCGTTTTATGTAAGTTAAATACGGAACAGTTATTCCTCATAAGAGCTCAACATATAAACCACGTTACTTCAAACTACTTCATATAATCAAACTGTGAAATTCAGTGCTTAGTTACAAAGCTAGAACGAAGTTACACATACAACTATGAACTGCCATATAATATTAAAGTGGTAACTTGCACATACAGTAGACGTATTTAATTCTATCAGACAGATAATTATATTATTTAAAATGGATCGTTTGATGAGAACAATCATTACTGTTACTTATCTATATAAAACACAAAAGCCATTGAGTGTTCTCTAACAAACTCAATAATAAAATTAACGTATTTATGTACTAACCTGAATATTAAATAATTTGAAAAATAACTTCAAATAAGTCTCAAAAGGTTATGCAACAGTTATTTTTTATGTAGGAACGCCCTGCGAGATTCTGCCAAAAACTTTTGATAAAAATTTTCATAATATTTTTTTTATCTCTAGCACGCATGGACCCGGTCGATTAGACAAACGCTATATTCTTGCAAAAATAGTACTCTGATGTAGTAAATAAACTGAGAAGTAATGCACATCGTTCGATGAAAGCCTTTCCCTTCCTTCCTTTCCCTTTTCTTCACATTCTATAATAAACAAGTTTTTATCACCTTCAGACACAAACAGATTTATTTAATTTATTAACTGTAATAGTGTAATAAATAATCGATTATGATGAACTAAAACCCAGTATGTATATAAATTCACTTAGTTTATTACACTGATTTATTATATTATAATATTTTTCTTTGCTTCACGTCTATATGAACCTTCGAATCATTAATTCCGTAGTCGACTAAAGTAATATCAAATAATACTATAACACATACATAGGTTAAATCATAAATTGTTTCAGCTAACCACAACACTGGCATATATTCCAAAATGTTGTCATGTAAAAGGAAATTAAACTGTCATTTTTTGCAAAAATGGCGAGAAAATGTGTTGTAATAAATACGATAAATATTCTCATAGTTATTTACGACCACTTGTTAAAGTACCTACAGATATTCATTTCATGAAATGAAACACAAAACGAGCTCAACAGTTCGTGGACGAACGAAAAATCGATATCAATAAAATACGAAGTATCCAAAGCGCAATAAACAATTTTATCAAATATAGAAAATTAAAACTTACTTTGCTTAGATCGACGAAACACGTAATTTTGTGCAGATGCTTCTTATATTAGATAGGTAAACGCAAATAAATATTTTTGAAAATTGAACCCAAGTGGATATTAAATTTGGGATAAAAGTTTATATTATTTTTTTTTCTATGGGAAATCGAAAAAAGATTTAGTTTTAAAATTTTGGTACACGTTCTACCCGACAGTGTTTTGAAGGTATTTAGAATGAATAAATATTTATTTAAAGTCAGAAAATCAAACTTATTTGCACATTATTAAACACATGTTATTAGAAAAGTTAATTTACATATTGAAAATAGGTTTTTAAAAAATTACTTCACTTATTACATAAATATAATATTTACACTTATTATCTAATCATAATAATTTTTATGACGTTCAAAAACTTACATTGTGTTACTCTAAAAAGAATAAGCAACAAATTAGTTTTTATTTCAAATATTTCGTCATAAAAAATTATTTTAACAAAGGTATAAAACAGTATTTACAGCTATTATTTCACTAATCTATTATATATAACAAACATCTGATACGAAAAAAACGTAACCTTAAAATGTCTTCAGTGACAATTACGCTGGCATTTTCAAAATTTAAATTGCGTGACGTACTTTGTTTGCACCTAGCCATCTCCCCATTTTTTTATTTATTTCATTGTGTAAGTATTCACATTGTTTCTGAAACAAGTTTATTTATATAGAAAAGGCTTTATTATATATCTTTATATATCTGTACACATTCTTTGGTAACTTTCCAAAATTTCATAAGAAGTAATTTTTAATTCATTCAATTTATTTCTGTTTAACAAAAAGAACCTCCTGCTTTCGATTCACAATCTTTCCCATTTTTTTTTACAAATTGTTTTTTATAGTATTTTCCATATTATAATTGTATGATTTTGTAGTATTTTCCAACGCGACTCTCCTATTTTGCTTTAAATTATTCCTATCTCTGGTACTGTATTAATTCATCTGGTACTATGTCAATATTTTTACCATTCAATACGTATTCTGAAGAAAATACTGTCACAGTATGTTCCGTTTCATTATATATCTCGTTACATTCATGACCAATCGTTGTCTGGCTTTTTTCTTTCATTTTTTTCATTTATTTTACACCTTATTTTACTAACCAATGTTTGGTTCAGTCTCTCATTGAAACTATTTGAAAAAGAGACCTCAACTAAAATTATAGGAGAAAAGTTTAAAAGTAATGTTTCTAACACTTTTCACTTTCTTCCAGGTTACTGGTCCGACGGAATCAGACCAATTTTATTTATTATCCACCAATGGCAACGAAAGGGTAGGTAGCAGATAGCACCTTAGTGAGATGTTAGTCCAAATTTAGTTTTTTGTCTGTTGTTTTTTTAATACATATCTCACAATTTTTATTCATTTCATATTATTTCGCTTAAAGTTGTTATCAATAAATAATCTGATCCAAACAAGGTATAATACAAAAATTCTGTTTAAAAACATTTTTGAGCTGTATGAATAATTACTAGCTAATAACATGAGTGTATGATTTAATAAGATAAATTTCATTACATATGTAAGATTACAAGTTCAAAGAATGCACTGAATAAACTTTAAGCTAAAACTGGGGTAATTTATCTTGTTCGCATTGTGCAGCAGAGAAGAGGAGTTATAACTGGATAAAAAAACTTATATTAAACATATTTTCTAGCAAGAACAAGATGAATAACACTGAAGATTCTTAGTATATTTTATTTTAAAATATAAAGCTACCCGGGCCTTCCTTTATTTCATAGATTAACTTGCTAATAGTTTTTTTTCACAGCCCATATTTATCCTGCTTCTGGGCACTGGCCTCTCCATTTCTGGAGAACGGACATCAACCTACCACACTTGTCCAATGCGAATTTGTGGGGTAAGAGACACGAAATAAACATCTGTAGGCCATACATATGTTTATCCGAATGCGAAGATCGAACCCGCGATCGAATTCGTAAGCGGCAGCCCCGCCACTGAGCGAATTTATCGACGCTAATAATTTAAGCCTACTATAATTTAATACATTTTTGAAACAAAAATATATTCTTATCTTGCTTGCCAGTTATATTGTTCGAAATCTATCCAAATTAAAAAAAAACTGTCGATTGCTTTAAATTAAACACAAATATCGAAAAATGAGGAAAATTAATGACACACTCAACAGGCTGTTGCGCATGATCTGCTTTGAGAATACGTGGGTTTGATTCACCTATCGGAATAAATATATGTATGATCTACATATTTCAATTACAAATCTAGCTGATTACGCAGGCGATTACACAGTAATAACATATGTATAGGTCGTAACGGTTCAGAAATATCGCTTCCTTCAGTGGCATCTCGCAACCGACACGACACTGCCGCCCTCAGAGCCTTTATCTCTCTAAAACGCAGACTGAATTTGCAATCGCCCTCATATTCAAAATGTCTCTGGCCAGCAACGATTGCTTATCATCGGGTTACACGCTTCCTCATTTGCCTTACCTTATTATAAAAGAAATAAATCTTAAAATTGGAAAATAATAATTGTATTAGAAGTAAATAAAGAATTATTATTATTAAAAAATAAACGACCGACTGGCTCAGTGGCGGGGGGGGGCCTTCCGCCCGCAGAGTCAATGGTCGCGTGTACGATCCCCGCATCGGAATAAATATTTAGGATTTATAAATTATTTAGTCTGGTAACCCCCCCAATCCGCATTTCTTTTCCTGCCCTTTCCTTCCTTCTCTATCCTTTCCCTTCCTCTCCGCCAATCCACGGTCTGCCGTACCAATGGATGCGTGGCTAGGGGCGAGCCTAGTCGCAAGCGTGCCGACTGTCACGGAATCGGGCTCCCCCGGTACTATGGTACTATGGTGCCTTACCTCAACATACAGGGCTCTGCTGGGGCTGAAAAAATATTGATTGGTTCTGTTCGCATTGAAAAAGAGACATTGATGAACTTAAATTCTTAAAGGTATTCATTTAATTAATAATAATATATGTGTCCTTTCAATTCCGTCCGTCCTTATACAGTCAATGGCTTTTATAAGTGAAATGATTTTATGAAAAAAATAATTTTAAATTGTGAGAGTAGATAGTTGTAGCTTAAGTAAATTAATTAGTTCAATTAAGACGAAATTATTGGGTCTAAGATAGACGTCACAATATTAAAGACATGATTGATTATAGTGATTCAAAAAATCAGAAGATTTTAGGTTAGACTCAATCAAGTCATAAGCCTCCTCCTAGACGTTGCTGTCAAATGCCAAATGATTACTTTTACGACAGCTGTGATCATCAGGTACCACTTTAATTTGCACACTCAATCACTATTTTTTATTTTTTGATATTGTGGATTTCACTTACAAATCTTATACTCGAGGGAAACCCTAGGCTCTATTAACTTTTAACTATATAATTTATTTTTTAATATACGCATATAAAAATATTTGTAGCTGCAGCCCGCCGCGCGCCACGGCTCTGTAGAAGCGGTATGGGTGTGTGTGTGTGTCTGTAAGGTTTTATATAGCATGTTCAGTTCTATATCTATTAATAATAATAATAATAATTCTTTATTTGTATAATGTGAGGTTATAACAAGATGAAAAAAAGACGTATAAAAGCTCCATCACATCACAAATTTCATTAATAATAACACACTATTAGAAATAACTAAAACAATTATTACAAATCTAAAAACATAGCTAGATTATTATAATATCATTAAAATTATAATTTATTATTACATTTATATATCACTTTTTACTTTACTATTGTATTCATTGTAAACTGAATGATATGATACGATAGCATTTAGTTGCAAATTTGAATTTTAACGTTCATAGACCATCCCACAAGTGAGAGGTGCGCGCACAACATTCATTTCACACAGGCCATTGCCGTCCGAATGCAGGCCTGAGTTCTCTCACTCGTCACGTAGCTGATCTTTACAATCAAAATTTTAATAATATTGACATATTTTCTATAACTCCTGCTAAATTTATAAATACAATTGTAAATAATCCCTTCTCAAATTAGTTATTAATCATTTTCTTCTTTTTTCTATATGTTTATCTTTTATACCTATTATAATTTATTGTTGCATATTACCTTATATTATATATAAATTATATGTAAACATTGTAGCTGGTAGCATAATAACTTACTTTATATACTGTTATATTTTTTTTAGTTAATTAAGATGTTGCTATTGTTTATTGTCCTTAATAAAATAAAAAACTAAGAAAAAATCTATTTGCTTTGTCCCCAAATGAACACGTGTATATAAATCTGCAAGATATTGCTCATAGAATTGATAACAAACGTTTGATGCTCTCTCTCAGCGTGTATCTGAGTACATCTGCAAACTAACGTCGCTGTCACTATCTACTTAATTGTTAGTGATTTAAGATTACGGCTGTCATTAGCAGATTGCGTTTCCGTTTAGACATCAAATTATTATCATTATAAAATATCATTTTATTGAACAAAATTAAATAGAAAAGCTTATACGAATGCTTTACATAATCTTATCAAAAATAAACAAAAAAACGTTATTTTTACTTGACCACCTTTAGTGACGAAGATATCGTCTTGAGAGTCCAATGATCACGAATTCGATTCCTCGGAATAAATATATGCTAGTTTACAGATATTAATGCCAGGACCAGGACAGGACAAGCGTAATGGGTTAATGTCTGTTTCTTTTACAGGTTTTAGCAGTGAGACATATAATAAGTATTTGGGGTCTAAAATTATTTTTCCTACTTTCCTACTTTTTTTATGAGATAGGAGGGCAAACGAGCAAGCGTGTCGCCTGATGGAAAGCAATAAACGCCACCCATAGACAACCGCGACACTGCAGGAGTCGCGGAAGCGTTGCCGGCCCTTTTTCTTCCCATATTAAAAATATGGTACGTAGTCATTTCCTTTCTTCTTGGGAGAAAACTATGCTGCAACGGAATGCTATAAGATTATAAGAATAATAAAAAAATAAACGGATAGTAAATTAGTAATTTTGTCCATGCAATTAAAAAAATTTTTATGATATATTTTTTTATTAGCTATTGTTCTCTATATAATATTTTAATGCTGTTTATTTTCCCTAATGAAGGAGATTGTTTTATTCATAATATATCTATGTAATCTACAAATAATAGTGTACCTTGGACGACAAATAGCCGTACAAACATAAAGAGGAAATGCTGCCAGCATTCTAAGAACCTTGCCTCAATAGAATGATGTGAAGATATTTTTATTTTTTTTAAATACTTTTTAGTGCTTCATATTTTCCAATTTTATCCAATGATATAATTTGTTATTACAAATTAGGTTTATAGCGTAAAATTTGTTTTATAAAAGATTTGAATAAATATAAATAAAAGCTATTACTAAAAATATCTCTTCATTAAAAACTACTTCCTCTTCTTTCGTTTTGCAGTATATATACTGTATCAAATATGTTTTAATTTTTATAAATATATTTGTTTTACATTAAGTTTCCGAAATCGTGAACTTTATCAATTAATTTTGAATCTTATTGATTTCTTTCCGTCAATTCGAATCAAATAAAATACGAAGCGGACACTGATAAATGATAAAAATAATTGAAAAGTTAACGGGAGACGTTTTAAAAAAAATCACTCTAAACTTTGTAAGGTTTAATCAATCTTTACTGACAGTAGTGACAACTGCTTTTGTTCACCAAAATATATCACTATTTCAGAGATTTGAGGCGAGGCACAACACTGAATTTGAGGCGTTTTAGCCGAATGAATTGATCTCAATTTTGATTGATTCGTGATAAAATGTTATTGTACAAATCGAGATTTTGTTACAAGAACATGTTTATTCTATTCATAAATTTTCCATATTCCCAAATATTTGTATGTTATCGTCATCATTATGATTAATTGAAACATAAGATGAAATGATTGTTCACCATCATCAAAAAAGCCTTTAGAAGCCTACTAATGGATAAAAACCACTCCCGAACTGAAATAATAAACCCAAAACCAAAATATTCATACCCAAATTAGTACTTTTCTTTTTAATAGAACACAACATATCGTAACCAACAGTATAAACCTTTTTATGATATTTGTAAATGTAATACTGAATCAGTTATGTGTTATGGTAATAGAAAGGAAACAAATACATGTTCAGTGCTCTTCTCATGCTCCGGGCAGACCTATCCTTCAGAGTAAAATACTCACTTTAGTTAACAATGGAGCTACATGTTTATTTAGGATTGAACCAACGGCCCACTAAGGTGTCGATCCTAATAAAACAAATAATCGCACGCCCTTTATCGGGCATTTGCTCTCTGGAAAACCTCAAATTAGAATAACCCTATTTACATTTAATTTCACTTGTAAATGTAGTAGATAAGTAAGTAAATGCGAAAGATTCATTAATTAATCACAGATAATGTCATTTTTGTAGTGATGTCGAGTATTCAATTTCGGATCCTGGGGGCTGTAGTACCGTAGAGCACCCTTAAAGTTCCAACAAGACCTAAGCAAAATAATATTATACATACATAGGTAGGTTTGAAACCCCTGGATGGAAAAGGGCTGGTAAAGGTAAATGCTATTGGAGTTACAGATATGTATTAAAACTTGCCGAAGTCAAAGCAGTAGATTTTATTTATTTATTATATTTCTTATTTTTTATCATTAAATCTCACATTTTATCTCTAGTTTTTTATATATAGTTTCATAGTGTGGCTTTAGTGGTTAAATAGACAATATTATTGGATGCTCAATTTTTTACAGTCATTTGTCTAAGTCATTGATTTATCTGAAAGTAGAATAAATTCCTGCGGGGGATTTGACAAGATGCCCGAGATTATAAGGGACAAATGTTGGGAATTCAGCAGGGAAAATTTCGATATCTCTTAGTACAGTCATTGGCGCTAAAACTTATTTCAAGTAGTAATAAGACAGCATTATTACTTTAACGGTACTTTAAATGACAATTTTATTCTATTTATAAAGTATTGAACAGATGTATTTATAGTCTATCTATACTTATGATATTTACATGGCTCCTCAATATCTATTATGGGCCGGAATAAATATAGCTCGAACCATTGACAAGAGGTTATGAAATTGCGTTTTCTTGACTCTTATATATTTATTTTAAATTAAATTTATTATATTCGATTATAAATAATATTTCAATTGTCCAATTGACAAAATTCGCACATGATTTTTTGTTCTTTCTATTACAGAAATAAGGTTGTATAAAAAGTTAAGCAATTAATTGTTAATTTGTATAATAAGTATATAATAAATAAATAAAGTATAATAAATATATATATATATATATATATATATATATATATATATATATATATATATATATATATATATATATATATATATATATATATATATATATATATATATATATATATAAAAGGGGTTACGTGAAAGTTAGGGAATAAAGACGTCAAGTTGTCACACGCAAGCAAAGACGCTCGCTTTGGTCCAGTTTTTTGATCACTACTTTAAGAATCTGAAGATTTATAGAGTTCGTAGTGTCTGCACATGAGCTGTTTTGTTCTTTTTTTACAGTAAACTCATTTTTTGACACTAATTTCTAAAAATTATGTAATAACTTTAAATAAATGTTTACATTCCATGAACTAATGTTGAAATTATATTTCTTTAAGACACTCATATTTTACACATAGTCACTGATGTGCACACTCATTTAGATTAATATTTTCATACGATTAATGTACATGAAAAGATAATATAAATAAAATAAAACAAAAAAATATGTAGTAAAGTTTTGAATATTATAATGTTAATAATTTTTTGAAAAGCTTTATACTGCAATTTACATCAAGCCCCATTAATAAGCCCGTTCATACATACATGTTTAATACATCCACCAGAAATATAATTACACAATTCATGAAAACATACATTTTCATCGATAATTAATGTTGATGTTCGTGTGGGATTACGAATATAAATCATTTTAATTATTTTACACTTACATAGTAGCATTGAAAAGCATTATTCTCATAAAAATGTTAGTTTCTGTAAGAGAAATCGTATTGACGCAGTTAAATAGATAATTTAAGTCACCAGTAATGGAATCAAATTATATACAAAAAGTAATAAATTTTTATTTTCTTTATTACTATTTGATTTTACATGCAATAATTGGTATTCCTGTACAACTTCTATAAAGCGATTGGTACATTATACAGTCTGACAGGCGATATCTAACAATGGATATGTTGTGTCAGGCATACATACGTTATATATTACTTGCAAGTAACTTGTTCTCAATATTTATTATATATTGATTTACTTGATGGCATCGCGTTAATTATTGTAAGTAATAATGTCTGCATTTTTAAGTGATAGCAAATCCCAGTTATTGATTGCCTTATTAACTTTCCTTAGTATGGAGAACTGGGAGCAAAAATCAAATTTTTTGATCAAATTGCATTACTTTATTTTATTATAATTTGATAATCATATAGAAAAACAAGCTAGATTTTGCTTACTGTCTACAGTATATAATATTGTATATAAATAGTTTATATGATACGTAAATTTGTTAGTACATATACTGTACTATTACATCTATGGAGGAGGCTTATGTCCAGCAGTTATGTCCAGCAGTGGACTGCCGCAGGCTGTTCATGATTACTGACTTAATAGATGCCAATTACATGAGTTAATATCCAACACTATATACATATGTATAACCTATAAAATTTTGGTATAATTAAAATTCAGTAACAAAGATTAAAATAGTTTTAATTAATGAAACCACAGTGAGTGGATCTCTTAAAAATTGAAAGCAAAGGAAATCAGAAAATTCAAATTAAATCCATTCAATTATTTCTATACTATGTTTTTCTATCGCAATATTTCGTACATCCGGCTGGCTCAATTATTAAAATGACTAACTACTTCACTAAAGGTTGAAATCTCGAAAAGAACTTTTTCAAAGAAATACAATATTAAGAAGATAATAGCCTGTGACAAAGTTTTAAAAAATGCTAGTTATGTTTAAACATCCTAAGTATTCGTTCGAGCGAAGTTCAGCAAGATTCATATTTTGCATTAAAATTTTCTTCGTGGTTCGCTTAATGAAAGTTACGAAGGACCCATTTATTGCATATTAAACATATTTAATTTAAAAGTACAGTTGGATGATAAATTATTTGAAATTAAATCTTATCTATAAATTAATGTCACTGTCCGAACTTAATCTAATTTTTATTTTATTTATAAATAGTTTACAATTTCTCTTTTTATTTTTGAAAAATCATAAACTTGCTTTTCTTAAAGTTATTTCTCGAGTTTAGGTATAATAGTGTAAAAGTATTGCCACTTTACATATTTATTAGTTGGGTTGTTTGTATTACATATTTGTATTCTCCGACAACGAAATAAAACGAACCTTCTTCACATTTTTATTCTTAATACGATGCAGAGCGTTTGTGCATTAAGAGTTATCAGTCCATTATTCCGCAAACAGAATCTAAAACCTTTTCAAAGTATCGTTTTATTGTACACTTAACACATTAGATACTTTCTTGAACTCGACTACGCCATTACAAAACTTTGGCGCCATGCTTTATTTACTTATACTTTGTTTCAAGCGTACTGCCAAGTCTTCTACACGTGCAGCTTGTGGTGTGTTCATACGCAGCGAACCATCAACGCCTTGCGGGTCCAATATAACAACGGTTTCAGAATATTGTTGGGGTAGCCCCGTTTCTGCAGTGCATCAGGTATGTTCGTTAAAGCCCGCACCGATGGCTTTTTAGCCATTTTGCGAAAACGAACAGCCTCTTTGCTGCACAGAGTGCGGGATAGCTCCAACTCTATAATGAAAACCGTTGTTGATAGATTCAACTCGCGCCTTATGAAACAGCTAAATTGGCTTCAAACATAATTTTTAAGGTGTACATAATTACTGACACAAATGTAAAAATATAAAAATGTTAAAATGTAAAATGTATAGACCGAAAAATTGTCTATAATATATTGAATGAAATAAAGATTATTATTATTATTATTATTTATTTAAACCAAAAGTTCTCAAACTTTTATACCTACCGCCCACTTTTGTTTTTCTATTAGTACTAAAATTTTCTAACTGTTCAACGGTTTCAAAGTAGCCGTGGTTTATAAACAGACAGTGCCGTTTGGTGTATCTACCGCCCAACTTCAAAGCTGGAACGTTCACAAGCGGGTATTCGATATCAGGTTGACTACCACTGATTTAAACGAAATAACCTAAGCTTGTTTAAAACTGTTTGCATCGAATGAATATGCAGAGTTTACACATTTACATTTACATAAATGTGAGCGATTATATTATTAAATTACACAGGTTATTTATGTCAATTTACATATTGTTTACTTATAACAATTAAATATAATTCATTATAGAATAATTAAATTGCAAATATGTCTTATAATACTTTTATATCACTTATCAAAAACATATTCTGTATTTAATTTCCGCTGAGGTAGATTACTTTTAGAGATCGTTTTGTTTCAAGAGATTGAAATTAGAACCTATCATCACAATTAATCACATCCAATTCAAGCCAATTCAATTCCAATGAAAGCAGTCTTTTAAATTTAATAATGTTATCAAACTTTTTGGTTTTATACATAAATGATAAATTAAATATCTTGTAGCGAAATTGTACATGGTTTGTATTTTTTTTTAAGTTTACTAAAAACTTTTCGTATAAAACGAAACCAAAGAGTCACTTTACGACCAAGCTTCTTAAAATTTGATTAAAAAAAATCTATAATGCTTACAATTATATAATATTACATAACATACCTAATTTATTTCTACTTTTTTGATTTAGGAAATCTGCTCTATATCTATTTGTTATATTCTTTTTCCGGAAGAACTAAGACATTTTGAGTATTTGTCTGTGGTATTGAAAATTGGTATTTGTCCTTTGTTGGTATTGAACCGGTCGATACCTTTGCACAAGAAGGAAGCCTTCCAGCTAATGGAAACTTAAGAATCCAAACAGTTTTCCATTCTAACCGATAGATAATTCTATCTAATATTCATGTAACAAATTCTCTCTCTCCCTACTCTCATTCGGGTTACATTATTTATAATAAATAGCCATCATAATTTTCTGTGTCATTTTCATTTAGTAAATTTATAATATGAGATACGCTCAAAAAATATATGAATTTACGTACAAAATTAATAAACTCAATATTTTTGTAAAGCCTTCGAAAATCTATAAAATAGAACTGACCCAACGACAGTAAATCTTAAAGCCAATCTTTCACGAATGAGGAAGGAATACGTTTTTATTAGTTTTGGAAATAAGCCAAAGCCGTTACAACTACTATATTTATTGATAGATCTTCTGTTAATGTTGCTCTGCAGGATGTATCGTATTTCCGTACATAATTATTTATTACGTACGTACATAATTGAAACGTGAACGTTTTTTAATTCGTCTTATCATATTTGTTGCTCCATTACAGAAGTGTATTTGCAGCCTTAAAGTGTTTTAAAAATAAAATATTATATAACTATAGACGTATTTTCGTTTATGAAACACAACATGTAAATAAATGCAAAATAATAAATATTAAGATTATTTCTTTGTTAGATTATTTTGCAGTAGTAAAATAATCATATATAATCGAAAAAATATCAAAATACGTAATCTAAAAAAAATTAATTAAATAATTAAGCAAAGGACAAAATAAAGATGAAATAAAAATATAAGTACAAAAAAATAATTGTGTTATATTTTTGGTTACATATATTGGTCTTAAACATTTATACATAAATATAGATATTTTTTTAATCTTATAAATACAAATCAAATTTATCTGAATATATTATTTGACTATTTTTATAACATTTAATTTTTATTATTATAACATACATTTCTAAAATAATGATGTATGGCAAATCATATAAAATAACAACTTAAAATTATATATACGGGAAGTAAGAACAATTCGACAAAAATATGAGTCTTAAGTTCAAATATCCAAGAAGGTGAGCTCGGTCTTGGTTAATTGATTCTACACATGGTAACCCAAGTTTTACGTTCGAACCCTATTTTTATCAATATAAAAATAAAAAACGAATTCAACATATCATACTTCGCTTTGTAAGATATCTTCATATTATATCGAAGTCATATACAAATTGAAACAAATATAAAACTTTATTTTATGAGAGGCGAAACTTGAGAGCCATGAGTGCGCATGTGTGTGTAGGAGGAAGTTGCAAGTGGTTGATAAATGGTTGCAGAAAAAGACGTTAAAGATAATATTAACTTTATAGAAGTACTCTTTATCTACATTTGCCTTCAATTTGGACGGTTTTTATACCGGCTGTGTATGCGAAATCGTTCAAGTAAACCATTAATATATTATACAAAGAAAGAATCGCAATTACATATCTAAATTATTTTCAATCTCTAATTTTATTATCTGACTTTATAATAGAATTGCCTTTAAAAATACATTTAATAACAGTTATAAGGAAGAACAGGAGCGCAAATTTGGTTTATACCTACCGTGACCTATCACGGTAGGTATAAACCAAATCTGCATTCGAGAACCTTTAAAAATGATCGAAAGTAAAACACGCAGTCGTTAATAGTACAAGAATAGAGATAGAAAAATGCAAAGATGGAAAAGGAGTAACCCATTAACCTACTAAATACTCAGAAATCAGTCCTTGAATATGATTCACCACATAAAATGTATAACACATACTACAAAACATGCACATACTCTGATTTTATTACATTAAAAATCCTTCATTGTTATCAATCACTGTTAGTTAAACCAGAGCCGTAAAAACCATGCCGAGAAGTATTTTCATTACTCGTCTTTGAAGCTGTAACAAACAAAGCCACTGCGATTTCATTTTTTTCCGAACTAGGGTCACTTAATTTATTTTCTTCAATAAATAATGGATGGCAATTTTGCACCATTACAATTTTTTATTGGACTAAATGATCACAGTTCGCTAGGTCATTTATTATGATCCATCGATTTAATACCGACATGACAAATCCCGTGGTCAATTGCTCGGTCTTTCTTATAACGTACGAGGTCTTCTGTTTCAGCTATAACTGTTCTTTTATTAACTAGACAATTGATGGAATTCATTTCTCAAATATTACAGTTTTTCGTAGAAAATTGTGCTCTAAGAATTTTTTAAGAGCAATTGTACAACAGACAGTAACCGGATTATTGCCAATAATTTAATGCTATTTTTGTTTCTTTGAAAGGTATTTATTACAATATCTCACAAGTCAGACTTTTATAAATATAATTAATTCCAATTTGTGAAACATATAGGGTAATATCAGAGGTGAAACACAGAGGCTAAAAAGATTTTTTGAACTTTAAGAGTGCATTTATCACAATAATGTTACAACCCAGTCGAGACTGCGACAGTCTCGCACTTGTATATTATGATAAAAAAAAATTAATAATTAAATTGTACATACACATATTTATAGCAGACTCCGGAAAAATTAATAATTTTAGAGTGCGATAATAACGATACTCAGAGCCCTAAAAAATTTAAAATAAACTTAATATTTTTTCTTTGTATTCTATAACCCCACATAAATTACCGTAGAAAATGTGTAAAAAGAATGATAGTAATTATTATAACTTTTAATCGTTATGAACTTAAAACTACGAAGCCTTTTATCTTAAAAAAATTGTGATATTCTCAAATACATGTTTTTTACATTATCGACTGCACTGTCAAAATATATTCTTATTGTATATACAAGTAGTTTATGTGACTTTTTTCTAATTTAGTTTAAAGTTTAATTTTTTCTATTATTAACTAAATGCCATCTATGACTTAAAAAGTTATTTCAGCAAAATTTATAACAACCTCATATTAATATCACAAGATGTAAGTAACCACACGTAAGAGCTATTTTACTTCATTTGACCCTTCGTTAACATGCCACTTGAGTTTCACAAGTTTACAAGGGTCAAGATACGTAAAGTTATAACGTGATACTTTAGGTAATAATTGTAATGTTATGAATATATATTTATAAAAAATTAAAGGAATATAATTATTACGTATGTTATTTTTAATTATTACGTATTTTATTTTAAACAATAGAATAGCGCCAACCCATTTCTTTCCGTGGATTCCGTACGAGGTGACGGAGGAGAATAAAAACGAATTTACAATCTCCAGTGTACCCATTAAGCGTAGAGATTACAGTAACACCTCTCAATTTCAGGGGAGACAACAGCATTGCATATGTGCAGTAGTACATTTAGTGGCCGTATTGAGGACGATGATGTTACAAAGTGAATTACAAATGGCAAAAGTGTCGACTGACTGTCGCATCGTTGCAAATTGTTAATGATTTTGATGTCGCTGAAGCTTGAAGACTGATTGAAATTTGTACATACAAGGGATAAATTAGAAATGAATGTTATATTGTATCATTTAAAAATTATTGTTAAGCGTGATTGTTTATTTTATGGAGTAGGAAGGCAAACGAGCCAGCGTGTCGCTTGATGGAAAACAATCAACTCCGTCAATGTAATCATAGGTAATCATTGGTATAGGCGTCAACTATAGGCGATATAGAAACGTTGCCAGCATCACAAAATATAAGCTTGTTTTCTTATTTCTTTATGTTTTTTTATAGCAGATCAGGCAAGCGAGCATACAGATCACCTGGTGCTGGAGGGATCGAACGAAATCGTACGAAATACATCAGCAGCCTGCGGCAGTCCACTGCTGGACATAGGCCTCCCCCATGGAGCGCCACCTAGCCCGATCTTCGGCTACACGCATCCAGTTTCTGCCAGCCGCCCTGCGCAGATCGTCGCACCATCTAGCCGGGGGGCGTCCCACACTACGTTTACCGAGACGCGGTCTCCACTCCAGCACTCGTCTGCTCCAACGATCGTCGGATCTCCGACAGACGTGACCAGCCCATTGCCACTTAAGTTTGCTAATTCGAAAGGCTATGTCGGTGACTTTAGTTCTCTGGCGGATTTGTTCATTCCGAAACATATCTACCAGAGAAACTCCGAGCATAGCTCTCTCCATAGCTCTCTGAGCGACTCTGAGCTTATGAAGCAGACGGACTGTCAGCGTCCACGTTTCGGCGCCGTAGGAGAGTACGGGTAGGACACACTGGTCGAAGACTTTCGTCTTCAGGCTCTGAGGTATGGGCGACGAGAAGACCGGACGGAGTTTCCTAAATGCTGCCCAGCCCAACTGAATCCTTCTATCGGCTTCTTTCTCGAAGTTGTCTCCACCCAATTGCAAGACTTGCCCGAGGTAGATATAGTCCTGGACAACTTCGAGAGTTTTACCACTGACGACGGTCGGTTGTGGATCCAGATGATCATTGACCATGACTTTAGTTTTATCAAAGTTCATGGTCAAACCGACTCGTCGAGAGGATTCATTTAGGCTGTTCAGCATCCCTTGCAGTTCCTCTAGCGATTCTGCCAAGATCACGATATCATCGGCAAAACGCAGGTGTGAGATGTACTTACCGTTTACGTTTATGCCTCGTCCTTTCCAGTCTAGCGTCTTGAAAACGTCTTCCAGTGCGTTAGTGAACAGTTTCGGGGATATGACATCCCCCTGTCTCACACCACGATACAACTAGATTTGTTTTGTTTGACTGCCCTGTACTCGAGCGGAGATCGTGGCGGCATTGTAAAGACATCTCAATACCTCGATGTATCGATGATCTACCTGGCACCGCTGCAAGGCTTCCATGACAGCCCAGGTCTCAATGGAGTCAAAGGCCTTCTCATAATCCACAAATGCTAAGCACAGGGGCTGATTATACTCGTTTGTTTTCTGTATAATTTGCCGCACTGTGTGAATGTGGTCTATGGTGCCGAATCCTCCTCGAAACCCAGCCTGCTCTGGGGGTTGAAACTCGTCAAGTCTTCGTGCGAGTCGATTGGTGATGACCCTCGAAAACAACTTATAGACATGGCTCAGGAGCGAGATGGGCCTATAGTTGCTAAGTAGCGTCCTATCCCCTTTTTTGTGGAATAAGACGACTATGCTCCTGTTCCATGCCCGAGGAGTTCTCCCATTCTGCACGACAGAATTGAATATTCTGCAGAGCTCTTTAAGCACGGGTCGACCTCCTGCTTTTAAGAGCTCCACAGTAATCCCGTCTTCGCCCGGGGCTTTTCCATTTTTAAGTTGTCCGAGGGCCAACTCCATCTCCTCAAGGGCAATATCTGGCAGCTCGTCGGTGTAGTGGCGGGAAAGCGTGGCTCTGGGATCATTGTAAACGGGTTCAGGTTGTGGTGCATGAGAAGCGTATAGTTTGCCATAGAAGTCTTCGATCTCACCGAGAACCTCAGACTTCGACGTGAGTATTCTGCCATCCTGGGTTTTTAATTTTGTGAGGTGGCTTCTCCCAAGCTTTTGTGCAAATACTTTAGGGCCCTTGTGTCGCTCTATTGCTTCTTTAATGGCTTCAGCATTAGAGCGACGCATGTCCCGCCGCACGCATTTCCTGATAAGCTTGGTGAGTGCCACCTGTTCCCCATGTGTGGTCACTTCACGCCGCATGTCCATTAACTGTAGTGTCTCGTCTGAGAGCTTGGACTTTCGGCCCATACGCTTCCTTCCACAAAACCTGTTCCCTTCGTCCCTCAAGGTCTTCACCACGCTGTTGAGGTCCTCGTCAATGTCCAAAGTGGGTTCCAGTATGTCGAATCGATTTTTAAGTTCCAATTGGAAGCGTTGAGATCCCGCTACAGTTTCGAGCAGAGTCGGTCGGAGCGTGGACTTCACCAGACGACATCTTTCAATCTTGAAGTCGATATTCAGAGTGCCTCTCACGATTCGGTGATCACTGCCGGTATTGAACCTATTGATCACTGAGACATCTCTGAATACGTGTCTTTTGTCCGACATGATGAAGTCAATCTCATTTTTTGTCACAGTATCGGGGCTTCGCCACGTCCACTTCCTTTGGGGCTTCTTCTGGAAAAAGGAATTCATCAGATAGAGCCCCTCTTTCTCCAGGAAGTTGACCAGCATTTGCCCCCTGTGGTTCCTCTGTCCAAAACCATGTGGTCCCATAATCGATTCGATTCCTGTTTGCAGCCCCACTTTGGCATTGAAGTCCCCCATGACAACATTGAAGTGGGCCTTTGTGGTATTATGTAAGGCCTTGGCTATGTCTTCATACATAGCCTCTACTTCCACATCCGGGTGTGCTGACGTGGGCGCGTATGCCTGTACTACCTTTAGACTATATCTATTCGATAGCCGGAGTACAAGGTACGCAACCCTCGCCGACACACTGGATATTTCTTCAATGTTGTCAGTGAGGACTTTGTTGACGAGGAATCCCACGCCACCTTGGGAAAGACTATGTCCCTCTCGGTAGTAGAGCAGATGGCCAGATTGCAGGGCCAGCGTGTCCTCCCCCTGTCTACGAACTTCGCTTAGTCCAACAATGTGCCATCTTATCTTTTCCAGCTCTACCACGAGTTCGTGTACGTGCTCGTCGTGCCGCAGACTTCGTCCATTGTACGTCGCCAGGTCCAGTTTGTGTCGGTAGCCTAACCTCTCCCGGGGATTCTTCGCACCCCCCACCCCATCGTAACCATGACCGCTACCTTGGCCAGGAATAATGGGGCAACCGGAAACTGGGGGCCGTGGTTTTTTGGTGTGCTCCATTGGGTGTTTGCCCGTAGTCGCCACACTGGGCAGGTGGGTTGGCGACCGCGGAGCCAGACGCGTCGCACCGGTAACGCCGCTGCCCGTTACCGGCCTGAGTTACTTTGGCCTGGCATTTTGTGCGATGGTTATACCGCCATCGATCGGTCGTCATTGCCTCGTTGGTTTGTGGCAGGATGCACCGCGTGCAGGTGAGGTTGACAGTTGGAGCAGAGGTTCAAGTATGCTCCCTTGCATCCCCGTACGAAATACGGTAACAAAGAAATATGGTAACACTTAAGGCCAATTACTTATAAGAGAGTAGTACTTCCCCGATCGAATCGAGCCGACCACTCCTTACTGTGCCTTCACAATTTTTTTCGAAAAACAATGTGGGGAAAAGTAAAGAAGATTTTAAAGAAAAAATATGAACAAAATGAAACATAAACACAGGCTAAAATACGTGGTACAAATTCACAAGGAATAAATCATTTACGTTACCTACAATAAAGGAAATTAATGGATGTTCATCGTTGTTTGCCCTAGAATCACCCTGAGACTTACAAAGAATATAATCTAAATGAATCTCGTTGTCACTTTTTATGCTTAAAAGTACTTTGTACTCAACACAAAAATGCTTCTTTCACTTAAATAAAAATCAATGATTTTATATATTCTGTCGTTATTATGATATTTTTCTTTTGTTATCATCTTACAGCATTTGTTAATCTCCTATCAGGTATAATGAAATATTTGATTAATAGAAGCAGGCGTTACTTGGCGGATTTTTTTTTTAATTTTTTAAAAGGAAGATCAGCAATGTAATTATATAAAAAAATTATATATTATAATATATAATTTAATATTACTAGAATTCTTATTAACTTTTCCAAGTATGTTGACGCCGAATGCTTATGCTATATACCTTGAAGACATTTTTTTCAATCATCAAGTTTTTTATAAATACTACTTACGAACTACTTTTTTATAAATACAATTAATATTATACAAAACATGTAAATGTTCAAATGAAAATAACTCAAACAAATTTCCGTTAATGCTGCCTTTTTTACAACGCCTGCCACTGCCGTATTGTAGTTCTGCCTTGCACCCGCGGCATTAAAAATGCAAGACATCTACCGAAGCGCGCGCTGCATATTGCTGTTACCCGAAGGCGTTCCGGTGTTTTCCTGTAAATGAAATCACGCCTTTATTCGTTTCGCGTTTTGAAGGAAGAACATTTTATTATATAGAATAATTTACAAAAAATTCTGACGACAAAGTTCAAAATATACAATTTCGTTAGTAGTATTATGTACAGAGCTTATTAAGGAAATACCTCACACTCGCAGAAAACGACCTTCTGTTGTAGCTTTAGTGATATAAAGAACCCAAATATCAGGTTAAACCCAGCTTTGATTTGAGGATG
This sequence comes from Baronia brevicornis, assembly GCA_031353405.1. Taxonomy (NCBI): domain Eukaryota; kingdom Metazoa; phylum Arthropoda; class Insecta; order Lepidoptera; family Papilionidae; genus Baronia; species Baronia brevicornis. The sequence goes on along the minus strand of JASFAT010001473.1, from coordinate 24,571 downwards.
TATAAGTGACCAAATCTTGGCTGATTATTACTGGACAGAAAGCCACTTTTACACATTTAATAAAAGTCACTTGATTTAATAAATCGGAATTTTTATTTTCGTCATTTTTATCAGTCTAACATAAGTCTGATATGTTTTTCAATATCAAACAAATTTTAATATTTACGTTAGCTTAGCTTCCGCATTTACGTCTCGAGGACTTTCCTATAACCCTGCTTATGACGTTAAAAATATTAAAGTGCTTCTTATAACAGATGAACGAGAATAGCCTGTACGAGAACAACATCTACGACATAAAACTTCCATCGAATAATATCGAAAGTGAAGTCTAAAACGGCCCACCAACCAAGTCATATCATATCATAATACAAATAATAAACTTTTTTATCGAGGAGATATCTCCTGTAAACGAGACTATGGGATACCAGAATGATAAATTATTACCGCCAACCAAGAACAAAAAATCGACTATATTACATTATACTACTATATAATTTTACATTTCTAATCTTTACTTGAACTTCTTTTACTATTTTGTTGAAAACAAAATAGAATAGAAACAAAAACGTAATTTCTGTTTCCTTTCATGGCGTGGTTTATAATTTTGATTAAACAAGATACTGAATTTGTAAGCATTAGAAAGTAGTCAAATTTATATTTTCTTTCTACTATGATGACAAATATGAGATCCGAAAAAAGTAGCACAAAGAAATGTAATATATAACTATTATGAACTATACTATAATGTATACTATATATAATAAGCAAAATAAATAAATGAAGCTAGGATCAAGCAATTAGCGTATATTTGATTAGTGCAAGGTGTCGATCTCCCGCAATTTTTTCACAAGTATCCTTGTAATGTAATAAAAATATAGTTGTAGAAATTCAAAATAAATGATTATTATTATTTTATAAATTATCGATGATAGAGGTATTATAAATTAAATTTGTTCTATAACGACCGAATGTCCTGTTCCTGAACAACCGTAGTAAACGTAAATCAGTCGAACGGTTATATAAGTTATTTTTATCCAAAATGTTTGTTGTTAACAAAGGTTTTATTATTATTATATTAAACTTCATAAGCTTATACTTAATAAAATTTTATTCGTTTTAGTAATAATATGCGTATGTGACGCATAACTCAAATGTTGTATTTACGTAATGACTTCAATAAAATACATATTTTTATCATGATCTTATATACGAATAAATCTGTTTAACGTCTTATTAACGTCGTGTTTTTGTGATTACTTGCATTGTAATATATTATTGAAGCTATTCAGGCACAGTGTAGTTTACAACCAACGTGTAATACGGAAAAAATAAAAATTAAATTAAGATATAATATGAGGAACACACTAAATGTGTTACTGTAACTACGAGTTACATAAATAATGTAGGATTTCTTTCTTTTCTTTTCATCATATTGTGCCAAAAGGTACTTTCATTAAAAAAAAATTCTTTCTTTTTTGTAGGAATATGCTACGGGGGTTTCTGACACATGAGAAGATTTTGGATTAACAAACAGTTCATATATGTCACATAATCTTCATCATTATTTCAGCCGTAACAGATCACTGCTATACATTGATCTCCCGCAGAAACGAGAGGCGTTGACGTTATCACCACACTTGACACACGTATAGGGATAGCAGGTTGGTTTCTATTGCTAGACGCTGTCCATCTACCGGTACTACTTCCATAGCCATCTCTTACGACACTCACGGGACGACATGGGGTAACTCTTTTGTATGCCGTGAGGCATTAAGCAAAAAAATGTACATCCGATACTTATTTATTAAAATATTTATCATAATAGCGCAATCAAAGCTTATTTCAAAATATACAATAGCTCCTTTGTTCAAAACTCATTTCAGACTTATTCTGTTATTTAACAAATGCCCACTTTCCTTGAATATCACTGAACCAAATTTCTATTCTATCTAATAAACGAAAAAGAAGGTAATTCACAGAAGCCCCCAGCAGACTGAGAACGCTAATCGAATTTTAATAGCACTGAACTAAGGAAGCAAGAACAAATTTCGTAATGGACGCTCCAAGAATTATTAAGGGTTACAAATTTCTTTTGTATGTGTTAAAAGCTTATTTTTTTTATTTATCCAATGAAAACATAACAAACATAGATTTAATTCATGACACACTACACTTATTACGTATTTTCACAAATAAATATTTATATTTTAAAGAAAATACAGAAATTTAATAAAGTTGAATTAAACCTCATTATGTTAGGAAAAAAATTTTTAGAAAAATTTCTGGTTCGACATTAATCTTGCTCTCAAAGATTAACAACATCAATCATTTTATCTATTTTTTACAATAAATTTTCGCAGTATCTGTATTTTCAACTATGAAAGATATAATATATTTTCATATAAATTTATCAATTCATCAAATGTTTGTTTAACACTTACACAGTATTTCTGATTCCCATGAACTCCCACCGGCCGATCCTACAAAACATTTGTCACTGTCCTTTTCTTTTTTAATTTAAAAGAGCAATGAATTTTAGAAACATAAGTAGTAGTTTTTTATTTTTACAGAAACTCACAATTGCGTTATTTGTTGAAACAACATTTAATGCATTGAAAATATAGTTCCCCAAAAAATAGTGCATTATCTTTCTCTATTTTATTTATAAACATTGGCTTTTTTTTTTCACTATTTGAGTGGCGTTATGGAGTCTGCTTTTAATACAACCTGAAATGATACTCTTACAATATATCACTCATTCATAACGATAAATAAATCTTTATTTTCATAATATTACATATTATACCATGTTGGTGATAACAGTCACCGTTAATTTATTTTTAAAACATTTGTAATAAAATAAATCTTTCACTCTCCAGCTACATACATATATGTCAAGTTACTATTTTTTAAGAAAGATTTAAATTGTGAATTCATAAATAATCCAAACAAATTATATTTGATTCTGCTAACTTCCGAATACTAAAATAATTTAAGTTAAACACAAGATGTGAATAAGTAACATTACCAGGTAAAAGAGATTCCAGGGCAATTTTCTGCAGGTATATGCAAAAAACAAATCACGTTTTCATTTGTAATAACTTAAATCTTCTAGATAATATACTTAGATCTATCAGTTTGGCGCCTGAATATCATATACCATTAAAAATTATCTACTAGGCCCAGGAACGGTCTGCCATTGAGACCAGCATTATATATCTTTATGTTTATTATTTATATTAAATACATTTTATTATTACAAATAACATTTCCTATTAATGTTGGGTGAAATTAGTGAGCAATTTTAAACAGCGTAGATTACAACATATCAATACAAAGGAATTATTTTTATTTTGAGTCCATTAATTAAAATAAAACCAAGCGCAATGGTTATGCCGATATTTTTTCACGAGAAACTAGCAAATTGCTTCTTGTCCTGAGTGAGCTATGGGAGCCGTTTATTTTCTTGATAGCGTAAATAAGTCAACAAGGCCACGAGGCTTAGCTTAGCATTTTATTGCAAAAGAAAAATGGTTGCATTCTGTTAAAACAAACATCAATGAAAACCTGCTTTTAGAAACCAAAATATTTGTGATACTCGACTGCACTGTCGTACATTTAATTATACATTCTAGTTTAAGATCAGGGTATTAGAAATAAAATTCAAATGTATGTACAAATCTATATTTTTTTTTATTTACCATTTCTGCTGCCGCCTATTAACTCCTACAACACCATGAGAACTGTTCATGCCCACTGACGTACCTAAAAATTAGGATATTCAATAATACAAGGCAAGAGAAAAATAAAGAGATAGGAATGGAGCAGGCCCTCGTTTCTCAATGCTTACCGAACAAAACGCTGTAGTTACTACTCATATATTTATTCGAGGATATAGTAGAACTATTTGTGTGAAGAAAAATGTATCAAAAATACATATTTCACAATTTGAAAATCTTTAGTTTGACACAAATTGTTGTTTACAATAAGTTTTTGTTGCTCTTAAAAGAATAGATGATATATTATTTATTTATGCAGTTTTAGAAGAAGGTTCAGTCTTAAAAATCATCACATTATATAACATTTACTATTTTTTCAAACGATTTTAATAAGTAAGCTACTAAGTTTAATGAGTGTTTGTATTCTGTTGTGTATTATACTTCATGGAAGTCATTATTTTATAATTAAAAAATCTTCATCCTCATCGACCGATTGGCTCAGTGGCGGGGCTCTCCGCCCCCGGAGTCAATGGTCGCGGGTTCGATTCCCGCATCGGAATAAATATTTATATGGATTTTTAAATGTTTATTCCGAGTCTGGTAACCCCACCAATCCGCATTTCCTTTCCTGCCCCTTCCTTTCTTCTCTATCCTTTCCCTTCCTCTCCGCCAATCCACGGTCTGCCGTGCCAATGGATGCGTGGCTAGGGGCAAGCCTAGTCGTAAACGTGCCGATCGTCCCGGGGTCGGGCTCCCCTGGGGACTATGGTGCCTTACCTCAGCATGCAGGGCTCTGCTGGGGCTGACGTCCATCCTCCCTTGCGGCTCGTGGGATTCACTAAAGACGAATTTAATATACCTAATTTGTCGAAAATGACGGCGACGTGGTTCGCCACCCGTCACGTCCTGATTCTCACGAGGGCGAAAAGCGACCAATGACGAGCCGTTTCGCTGCGATGAATGGCAGCGGATGGAGCTCTGTGGTCTCTGCCAACCCCTGCGGGGGATAGGCGTGAATATATAAAAAAATAAAAAAAAATCTTATAAAAAGTCCTTGTTATTTTTTAAAAAAAATTCTTCAATTTGATGTTATGCAGAACTGTGACATACGAATATTACGACGAAAAAGCAATTTCACACCAATCACCGCAAACTCCTCTTGTCAGGATTGTAGGAAAATATGTCGCTACCGAATTTGTTTCGTGTAAAATAAACATACAACAAATAAACAACAAATAAACAACAAATAAACATATCAAGATAAATCGTCTGTGATGAACGCATAGGCCATCAGTATAACAAGCAGCAGTCAATATTGAGATGTACCACTATCAACCTAGTCTAGTGCCTTAGACTCCTTTTAGACATGTCACGCTTGTGAATCGTCAGCATAAAGTAAAACGAATATTAAATAATGTACATTGTTATACGTTTAGTAGGTTTACATAATTATTTCTTTTCATTGAATATTTCCATTCACGTTTCAAAAAGTATTCATTCGAATGTTCATTTCCGCTGCAATAGATTTCGTTTAGGAAGCGTTTTATTCCAACATACTGAAATTAAAACCTCTCATGCAACCATTAATAGGCTAACTATTAAATTTAATTAATATTTTGATTATTATATTTCACAGATTACCAAACTCTTCAACCAATTTAAAACTCATTTGTATTGGACCGTTGAAGCAATAAGTTGGGTCTAATCAATCGGTCAGATTTGTTTACTGCGGACAAGTTCTATGTGAAAATACTAAAAATGTTATTGGATAGTGAATTATCATGTCAAATACTGAGGCTTCTAAAATGTTAAAAAACGCATGGTACTGCATCACCGCGCGCGCGGTACTTGAGTTTGAATATTTATAGCTCCGAGAGCTTTTTGTTTATGTTTTAATCATAAAAATTAAAATGTAATGAGTTCGAGTTACAATTGTTGACACCCAGTTATATATCCTATAAGAAGAAAGAAAAATATTAACATTTGAATGTATATTTAGATGGACATGAATTAATGTCGTTGGTAATCTTGGGTACTTTTTCGTATGACATAAATTCATATCCGGGATATTCAAAACGTTAAGGTTATTTAAAACTCTTTTAACAGTTTTTAGATTGTCTTACAATTATTTTGCTACCATTCATAACAAGACGTTTGCAAAACCGATATTACCTACCGATTAAATTTTAGAAACCAAAATGATAATAAACGCGTCATTATAACAGGGTAAAGATTTCGGAGACTCAGGTATCTCAAAAACTATTTTAAAATATTAGCGAGAAGAGTAAACTGAAAAATAACATATTTAATGTACTGGAACACTTAGTCATCCTTACTAATAATAAACATAACTTGCAAATGAGGGCCGTGCATATCTATAAATAAAATGTTGTCACAATGCTGACCGACATACCAAAATGTAGTCTGTGGCGAGAGAAATACTAAACTAAAATTAATTAGTTGTTAAAAATCTAATACCTAATTATTATAATTTTTAATCCAAATTAATAACGACAGTCATATATATTTTCAATACATTTATAAAAAATTATTTATTTATTGACAACAGTCGTTCATTAGTTTCCAAAGATCAGGCACCTGCAGTTTCCACCGCCACTCGAACAACAATTACGTCCGACAGTAAATATTACATTAATTAAACTTAATTAATGAATTAATATTTGTAAAAACTATACTAAAATCAAGTGTTTTCATCAAACACTACAGGTTTAAAAAAATGTATTTGAACTTAAGTGAATTGATATAAAGTATTTCATTTACGATTGAAAATTTAAACAAGTGACTCAAAGGGATAAATAACATTCTAAACCGTAAACATGAATTATTTTCAAGAAATACATTTCAAACGTTTTTGTATATTAACAATGAATAAAACTAACGAAAAACAATTTAACTATTATATTTTCTTATATAGTTATAAAGTTCAGAACCCCGAAAGACACATCGTAAATTGAGGCATACAACTTCTGAAGAATCTTTCATTTTTATCATAGAAATAGGTTTGTTAAGATTGCTATAAAATAAATAAAAGATTCTCCGTGCTTGCCGAATTATTATTTTTCCTCCTTACTTCCGTGAGTCAGTAACTCGATCAAAGGAAAATATTATCCAGAGGGTGGTACATGCGTAAGCAAGTTACGTTACGTTATTTGCCGTGTATTTTATCACGTTGCCTACGAATCAATTCACACATTTATATGTATCAAATAATATAAGCAATTCAAACGTGACGGTATACTTCTTGCGCAGTTTTATTATATTTAAAAACCAAAACGTGATCCATAATTAAACATTTTCTGAAGTCTTATAAAAATAAAATATTAGTCTTTTCCCTCTTTTTTACATGTTAAAAAACCAATATCTAAAATTTATAAAAGAATAAAAATAAAAATTCTAACAAAAGATTTAACGGTCTTCAAAAAAATTGTACGATTTATAAATAGATTTTAATAATATTTTAAACTGGATACTAAATAATTTCGACGTATTAAAATACTGAGCGTTCAAATTTTGTAAAATAGTTGTTTTTTTTTTTGGTAAAAACTAAATTTGTTTGCTTAGAACGATAACACATCTACAAGAAAATTGGGGGTATGAAAATATTTTACTATTTGGGAGATTTCTAGGCACTGTGCCACACAAAAGATTTGTGAGACTGCATTAGTGTACACAATAGAGAGTATTCATTCTTATGCCGGGGCATCCCATTTCTTCCCGCAGGAGGGTTTATTTTTTTTTTTTTTTACTTTCTAGGTTACTATCTATGTACGTACCTGCCACCCATGTATAATAAATATCGTATAATTAATATATAATTAATGAAATTCTTTACTTATTTATTATACGTGACCAAGAAAGTGATATTGACCTTTCCAATGTCATATTTTTAAGCAATTTTATTATGAACTTAGCGTGATCGTTACACTTAGAATCTTATTGACCATTATGTTTTGTAATAACTGATTCTTTTATGCATTTCTTGGAAGAATGAATTTTTACTTAAGTAATCAGAGACCTTAAAGTGGCATAAAGCATACCGATTAGTAATTATAATATCTATTTTATTTACGTTTAAATTTAGTAAGTTTAGCATTAATATTGATCCTCTTTATAACATTTTTTGTAGGATTACAAAGTTTATTTACTGAACGGAAGCAAGTTATATTGATTCTCTATCATATACGTATATTATTCATAACATTTTTTATAGGATAACATAGTTTTCGATTAAGAACATTCCCTTTCAACTTGTAAAGTCGCAAATTAAATTCAAATTCTTTTTTTTTTTGACACAAGAAATCATATTATATGTATCAAATCTTTATATAATAAAAATCAAGCTTTTACCACCCTTTCATATTGAAGTTCGTCTGGATGGAGAAGACACGGCAACTCATTGTCTTTCGCCGTTTCTTCTCCATCTAGAAGAATAAAATACTTTTTATAATTTATTTCCATCCTTCTATAATGAAACAATGTGTGGAGATCAAACTTTAGAGTCTCACAGATGACCACTTTTATATATAATTAAACTCAAGTTAGAAAGATTTAAAAAAGTCCGTGCAGGCCGGTCTCCACAAGCACCACCTTTTCACAGGTTGACGTATGTAGCAGCTATCGCCTTTCTCGACCATTTTAAGGGGCAGTGGACGATCCACTACAAGACGCCACTACAAGCATAGACCTTTAAGCCAGAACGACATGCCCAAGTATATTTTACATTAGGATAGCTAGCTTTATAACGAACATCCACCGCAGTAACCAGCGCGACAATCTACAAAAAGAAATACATAAGTGAGAAATTTAATAAGAGCTTTACTTCACTCAAATATGTTTGTAATATACAGTCTGCAGTTCTATTAAAGAGAAACCCGACTTGGGGTAAGCTAAGTCCAGTCCATAAATCTATCCTCAGTAAGAGTGTTACACCCAAGCACACGAAAGAACCATTAAGCTAATGATATATCCAGCAACTGTCGGTGAAGAAATTTTGCATAACGCAAAAAACGTCAATACAATGTAAGCTAAACAATCGCCAGGTACATATACGTCTGAAATCATAAGACAGGCTGCTTATTCCTGACAACAGACGACAGACGCAAGATTATTCACCCCATTCTTGTGACTATAGTATGAGTAGCGCTTCCTCACAACACATCTCTATCACATAAATAGACCTTACTAATGTATAATTTTCTTATGTAGGACTTCCATACAGTAGGTACTATTGTGCTTAAATATATCAGGCTACGCTTCAACCCAACTCCATATGTACGTACATAATCAACGCCAATGTCTTCTATGAAAACTTCGACTTTCTCTGATTTTATCATACTTTTTGTTTTCTTTCTTTGATGGCAATTAGTTACAACTATTATGCCAGTGTCAAGTAATATACAATAATATCCAAATCTTGAAATGTAATAAGTCAGCTCATCACATTACGTCTTGATAAAATGGTGGCAATTTTACCAAAAACCTTCAATGGACTTTTTCAGTCAACTTGAAAAGTTACGATACACGCATTTATTGCATATCACTTCACTTATACACCTTAGTCGAACTATATTGCATAATACGCCACCACAATTAAAGAATATAAAAACACAACGTCACTGATGTAAGTTGGCGGGAAAAGTCCTTTTTCATACTTATAATATATATATCAATATCAATATCAGCCCGCGGCAGTCCACTGCTGGACATAGGCCTCACCCAAGGCGCGCCACCTAGCCCGATCGTCGGCTACACGCATCCAGTCTCTGCCAGCCGCCTTGCGCAGATCGTCGCTCCATCTAGCAGGAGGGCGTCCCACACTACGTTTGCCGAGTCACGGTCTCTACTCCAGCACTCGTCTACTCCAACGATTGTCGGTTCTCCGACAAACGTGTCCAGCCCATTGCCACTTCAGTCTGCTAACTTGAAGAGCAATGTCGGTGACTCTGGTTCTCCGACGAATTTCTTCATTTCGAATTCTGTCCACCAGAGAAACCCCGAGCATAGCTATCTCCATAGCCCTCTGAGCGACTTTGAGCTTAGCGAGGAGACGGACTGTCAGTGTCCACGTCTCGGCACCGTAAGAGAGTACGGGCAGGACGCACTGGTTGAAGACTTTTGTCTTCAGACTTTGTGGTATGGGCGACGAGAAGACTTGACGGAATTTCCTGAACGCTGCCCAGCCCAGCTGTATCCTTCTGTCGGCTTCTTTCTCGAAGTTGTCTCCGTCTAATCGCACTATTTGGCCTAGGTAGACATATTCCTGGACAACTTCGAGAATTTCACCATCGATCGTGGTCGGTTCTGGCTCAATATGTTGGTTTACCATTATTTTAGTTTTATCCAAATTCATAGCCAGACCGAGCAGTCTGGAGGACTCATTTAGGCCGTTCAGCATTGCTTGTAGTTCTTGCAGCGATTCTGCCAAGATCACGATATCATCGGCAAAGCGCAAGTGTGAGATGTGCTCACCGTTTACGTTTATGCCACGTCATTTCCAGTCCAATGTTTTGAAGACATCTTCCAGCGCATTAGTGAAAAGTTTCGGGGATATGACATCCCCCTGTCTCACTCCACGATGTAACGGGATTTGCTTTGTCTGATTGTTCTGTACTCGAACGGACATCGTAGCGGCGTTTTGCAGACATCTCAACACCTCGATGTATCGATGATCTATCTGGCACCGCTGCAAGGCATCTATGACAGCCCAGGTCTCGATGGAGTCAAAGGCCTTCTCATAGTCCACAAATGCTATGCACAGGGCCTGATCATACTCGTTAGTCTTCTGTATAATCTGCCGCACTGTGTAGATGTGGTCTATGGTGCCATATCCGCCCCGAAACCCAGCCTGTTCAGGAGGTTGAAAGTCGTCAAGCCTTCGCGCGAGTCGTTCTGTGATGACCCTCGTAAACAACTTATGGACATGGCTCAGGAGCGAGATCGGCCTATAATTTTTAAGTAGCGTCTTATCCCCTTTCTTGTGGAACAAGACTACTATGCTTCTGTTCCATGCCTGTGGAGTTCTCCCGTTCTGCAAGACGGAGTTGAAAATTCTGCAGAGCTCTTTCAGCACGGGGCGACCCCCTGCCTTTAGAAGCTCTGCAGTAACTCCGTCCTCGCCTGGGGCTTTTCCATTTTTAAGTTACCGGAGAGCCAGCTCTATCTCCTCAAGGCAGACATCTGGCAGCTCGTCGGTGTAGTGGTGGGTAAGTGTGGCTCTGGGATCATTGCTTGTGGGTTCAGGTTGTGGTGCGTGAGAGGCATACAGATTTCCATAAAAGTCTTCGATCTCAGCGAGAACCTCGGATTTGGACGTGAGCATTTTGCCATCTTGAGCTTTTAAATGTGTGAGATGGCTTCTTCCAAGCTTTTGCAGAAATACTTTAGGACCCTTGTGTCGCTCTATTGCGTTTTTAATAGTGTCCGCATTAGAGCGACGCAGGTCCCGCCGTACGCACTATCTAATGCGCTTGGTGAGGGCCACCTATTCCTCGTGTTTGGCTGCTTCACGTCGCATATCCATTAGCTGGAGGGTCTCGTCTGAGAATTTAGACTTCCGGCCTGCATGCCTTCTTCCACAAAACCTGTCCCCTTCCTCCCGTAAGATGTTTACTACACTTTTGAGGTCCTTGTCGATATCCACAAAGGGTTCCAGGGCATCGAATCGATTTTTGAGTTCCAGTTGGAAGCGTTGAGAGCCAGCCACGGTTTGGAACAGAGTCGGTCGGAACGTGGACTTTACCAGACGGCATCTTTTGAACTTGAAGTCGATATTCAGAGTGCCTCTCACAAGTCGGTGATCGCTCCCAGTGTTAAACCTGTTGATCACTGAGACATCCCTGAATATGTGCCTTTTATCGGTCATGATAAAGTCAATCTCATTTTTCGTCACAGTGTCGGGGCTTCGCCATGTCCACTTCCTTTGGGGCTTTTTCTGAAAGAAGGAATTCATCAGATACAGCCCCTCTTTTTCGAGGAAGCATCAGCATTTGCTTCCTGTGGTTTCTGTGTCCAAAACCGTGAGGTCCCATAATCGATTCGGCTCCTGTATGCAACCCTACTTTGGCGTTGAAGTCCCCCATGACAACATTGAAGTGGGCCTTTGTGGTGTTGTGCAAAGCCCTGGCTATATCTTCGTACATAGCCTCTACTTTGTCATCCGAGTATGTCGCCGTAGGTGCGTAGACCTGCACTACCTTAAGACTTGTTGTGTACTTGTTAGATAGCCGGAGTACAAGGTACGCCACCCTTGGCGACACACTGGATATTCCTTCGATATTGTCAGTGAGGACTCTGTTGACGAGGAACCCCACTCCGCCTTGGGAAGGATTATGTCCCTCTCGATGGTAGAGCAGATGGCCAGATTATAGAATCAGCGTATCCCCCCCCTGTCTACGGACTTCGCTTAATCCCACAACGTGCCACCTTATCTTTTCTAGCTCTACCTCGAGTTCCTTAATGTACTCATCGCGTCGCAGACTTCTTCCGTTGTACGTCGCCAGGTCCAGTCGTTTGTGGTAGTCTTTCCTCTTCCGGGGATTCTTAGCACCCCTGCTCCATCGTAACCATGGCCGCTACCGTGGCCAGGAATAATGGGGCGACCGGGAACTGGGGGCCGTGTTTTAATGGTGGGCTTTATGGGTGGTGTGCCCGTAGTCGCCACACTGGGCAAGTGGGTTGGCGACCGTGGAGCCAAACATTTCGCACCGGCAACGCCGCTGCCCGTTGCCTGTATATATATATATATATATATATATATATATATATATATATATATATATATATATATATATCATCATCTATAATCTCAGAGCTCAAATGGACTTTATTCACTATGAACTTATTTGGTAGGTTTAATTTGGTTGTTTTGTATTATGTGTGATATAAACAATTTTGCTTTTAATTCCATTATTTGCACAATTATAAATGAGACACAACATAACAAATAATCAAAACTTCAGACCGAACAGATCTCATAAATCTTACCTTCATATGAGCTGCTCTTTATTATGTACACGGTCATAATTTACATTAGGTGATCAGAATATTAAGCTCATGTTCATATAAACATTTAAGTTCTTTTCAACATTAATACTAATAATAGTTTTTTTTTTTCAATATTAGTACCAATAGGTATTCTGAAATACAATGATTCCGAATAATTTAGAGAGTAATTAATGCTAAAAATTATTTAAACCTATGATATTTCAGAACGAGCAAAGAAAAGAAATCGAAACTGTATTTCCCTAATGATCATTACGTCCCCAAGCATCAGTCACGATAATTATCGTTTGTCCAAATGGTTCTTCATTAGAGCGCTTGAAGAGCTTGCACTTTCTCTCATCCATACGATATTATTTTTGTTTTAATTCTTTGAACGTTTTAAAATGGTATAAGGAGACTAAAATGAGCAAGATTTTTGCCTAATGTAAAGCAATGAACGGCGCCCATAAAAATCTACAAAACCAGACCAAAAAAATTAACGGTTTCGTTGTTGAACCATACACACATACATACAATCAATTTTGGTTCCGAAAATGGAGAATCGAGGTAAATCCCGAGAAAAGTGAAGCAATTTACTTCTCAAGGGGCACCAGTAGAGACTCCCACAAACGAGGCGGCCGACTCTTAGATATCACTCTCTTTGGCAGACCTATCCCGTGGAAAAAGTCTGTCAAATATTTAGGCGTCACCCTCGACAATCACCTGAATTTTACTAAACACATTCAAAACGCTCGATCCAAAGCGGCCTTCGTCTTAGGTCGTCTTTACCCCCTTTAATTAACGCCCGCAGCAAACTGTCCCTCAGACACAAGCTGCTTCTTTACAAAACATGCGTCCGGCCAATTATTTCCTACGCAAGTGTCGCCTTCGCGCACGTGCATAAAAGAAAAATAAATAAACTTCAAGTGATACAAAATCGCTTCAATCGTCGAGCCACCGGTGCTCAGTGGTTCCAGCGCAATATCGACCTCCACTGCGACCTTAACTTGCCGAGCGTCAAACAACACTTTAAAACACTCTCTAAGAAACATTTTGAGAGATCCGAATCCCATCCGAATCCACTGGTGGTACAATCGGTAAATTATTCACCCGATTTAAACGCACTCCCGAAAAGACGACGCCCGCGTAACGTGTTACACGATCCGGACGACGAAACAGCGTCATTCGGATCCACTCACGACACCAACACTCACACGCACCCCGGCTCTAGCCGAGCACGTAGAGCAGGGAACACTTCTACACCGGCCGTTTACACGAGATTCTCTCACGTACCCGGTCGGTTCTCACCCCCTAGACCTTGGGGTCTATGGGACTAATAGGGACTATAGTTACTAAAGTTCAATCCTCCCCTACATGTTAAACGTAGAATCATGACGAGTTTAAAATCAGCACACACACACACATATGTGTACCTCCGACACGGCGTCAGGCCAATGGAGTCTGCGATTTGCGCAGATTCCCAATTATATTATACTTGCCTGCGGGCTTCCAGCCCGCGGGCCCTGAATACGATAAAGCTGTTAAAGCCAATAGGCTACCAGCATTAACATCTTCGAATCCAATAACATACAATCACGCCTGTTTGCCGTAGGGGTAGACAGAGACATCCCCTCTATACGCTCAAACCTCTCTAAGCTTCCCTTTCTCAACTTTTGTCACACCTTCTTTTAATCCACATTGCTCTTTTATACAATACAACTTCACTAAAACAACCCAAATATCTAGAAAGTACAACTATACTCCCTTTATAGGGATGTTTACTAGAATTTTTGTTGAATTCTGTTAATTGCCTGGCAACTGGCAATAGAAATATGGTGTATATATATTACGAACATTTCTTCTGGCGGCTCCGATAGCTCTCTGGATGGTTTCTGTTAAATAAAAACTAAACTATACCTCAGCGGACTTGGCAACCGTACGATAATTATCGTACATGTACGTTAATTTTACACTAACATACGATTTACGATAGTGATTCATTATCGTACGCAAATGTACGGTAATATTGAAATATCAAAAAAAATCTAAACGAAATCAAAATTTAGATAATCATAAAATTTTTGAATCGCACAAATTTGATTGCACGCACATTAACATATGAAAATCATAAAATTCGATAAGTTACGTGTTGGGCGCAATATAAGTTCGTGATATTATCAATTTTATTAAGAACTAATGCATTTTATGTTATTTGAACATGTACGATAATTTTTCGTTAGGTACAATAATCTTACGCCCCTGGTACAATCAGCGCCATCTTTCAGATTACCAAGTCTGTACTCAAACCAAATTCCGAAAATAATAAATGTAAACAAACCGTTTTAAGTTCATCAAAACTCACATACTACAAATGTTGAATTATTGACTATAATATTACTGGCAAATAGCGGCATTTGCCAGGGTTAAATGACAATATATATTAAAGTACAATTCTTTGTATACTGTATGTCATGGACATAAAATATAAACACGCATGGACATTCGGGCAAAGTTTGTACTGACACACTACCAAGAGGGATCGCCCTTTGTATGCTGGTAGGTCAGTTTTGTTGTGGACTACAGACCTATCTGTTTCTCCAATTCCTATACCTTGTGGTTGGGAGAAGTCGCACCTTAAGGAATAGTGGCTACCGACGGTAACGATGGACGAAACTATTCTGCAAAAAATATGTTATAAATATAATACAATTGTGCGCTAATACTGAATCATTTTCTATCTCTTGTTGATACATTTAATACTACAGTCGTTGTCTCAGTCTACATACATACATACATATCGTCACGCCTATCTCCCGTAAGGGTAGGCAGAGACCACAGATCTCCATCTGCTACGATCTCGGTATACTTCCCTTGCTTCCTCCACACTCATTATTCTCCTCATGCAAGCTCGCCGGTTGAGGGTACTCTTGACCTGGCTTTCTTAAAAAGTTCAGCAATCTGGTCAAGGTACGTTTTTCGTGGTCTTCCTCTTCCGGCCCTTCCATCCACAGTCTAATCTATATCTCAGTCTAAGTCTAGTCTCAGTCTAATCTATATCTTTACTAGCTTTCATAATGTAAAATGAACCGAAACATCAAGATATATTTGAAACACACAAGATTTACTGCTAATTGAAATTTTTGACAGACACATCTTTTTTTCGAATACTGAGTTATACAAGACTAGTTTACGTCAAACAGTTTGACTTTTGACTCAAACTACAGTTTTTATACCTCAAAGCTAGTTGTTATTATAGTAATAATAATAATAATATATGTTTACGATTTTAAAATAAGTTTTCAAATACGCTAGTTGTATTTTCATTTAAAATTTTGTTAAGGAACCATGTATTGCAATTGGTTACTTTACTTCCCACTTTATATTATTTGAAAGTTGTTTTTATAGTAATCTAATACGTGAGACATCTCATGATAATAAAATCCTTGACTATTAGAGATCTGAAACAGTATTCAGTGTAACTTTATACACATATTAGTTAACTAGAAATGAAGTCATTAAAACAATATAGATATATTCTCAGGACTCGATTGTAAGTATTGTTATAATTGTTTAATTTTTTTCATCGTTATAATTATTGCTAATAATTTTAAAATTATAGCAGGATTCGAAATATTCTTTGAAGTAAAAAACTATCAGTGAAACAATTTATATCTTTCTTTTTTATATACAGTTTATACATAAATAAACATAAAATCACTGTTATTTCTAGTTCTGATACGTGCAGATTTCAAATGTTTGGATTGACCAATAATTTACTGCATAATTCTCCGAGGGCTGAGACAACTGTTGACTCTGATGATGTACATAGGCACGGACAGTTAATGAAGGAATGGTGGAATGTAAATGGTCCAATAAAAGCCCTGCATAGCATGAACCTAGTTCGGTATGTTTATATGTATTGTAATTACATATTTTTGAAAGAAATATAGACAAGCTTAAAAATAAAATAAAATATCTTTGAATGTACATAATCTACAGCTTTTTTGGGTCCCCAAATTGAGCATTATTAGAGGGTAATAAATATAACAGGTATATTACTTAATACTATTTTCCCAACCATGTCTTTGAAAATATATGATATAAGATATTTCATCAAAAAATATATTTTAATAATCTTACAAATATTCCTTAAATATTGTATTTAGATAACAATAATAAGTATAGATATATTAATTAACAATCTCATAATCAGTTCCTAATGATCCATTGCTATTTACTTGGTGAATTATGATTGTAATCATTAATCCATTTTTCTAGTGATGTATATTAAGTTAGTGTAGTAAAGACTGATTCTTCATCAGAGAAAAAACTCAAGAAATAATCATGTTGTACATTTTTCATATTTTCTACACAGAGTACCTTTAATAAGAGATGGTTTGATACAATGTTCACCAGAGGAGAGACAACCAACTCCATTAATGAACAAAAAAATATTAGATGTTGGCTGTGGTGGAGGAATTCTGTCTGAAGTAAGTTTTACTTATTTAGGCACAAAGTATTTTTTTCTTGACAAAATATAAAATAAGTTAAGATACATAAAGTTTTTTCATGAACAAGACTAAATCACATACAAAATAAAGGTGTCTGGAGTTTACCATTCATATTTCAAATATGCTTGTTATTTCATAGGAGCACCTTCATCACATTATCTAAGGAAGCAATGAAGAGCTTGGAGCATATAGTTCTATTCCCCCCCCTAATGGGTATACAGCTCCTCAGTTATGTATCTGTACCTGAACTGTAATGTTCGGGAAAGAATTCTAGAAAAATTAAACAATGCCCATTGCTTTTTAATATCAGACAAATAGGCCATTGAAATTTTTCTAGTAGCTGATTCATCATATAAAATGATACACATTCATATGTATATAATTTTTAGTTATATAAAATCCAAACATACAGCACCTATTTAAAATAATTGTATACATTATCCAGTCCATGATGTTTTCCTTTTTTTGAAGGCAATGTTCATCAAAGTAAGATGCCTCATCTACCATGAAGTGAATACTATGATTTCACTCACTACTTGGATAAAATTGATTACAAACTTTCAGCTTAAATAATTTCAACTAGTTTATGATATTTGCTAGAATGTGAAAGACTATTGTCACTAGTAATGCAAAAGGTAGATCAAGTCTAGCAATGAAATAATTATAACTGACTTTATTTTTTCAGGCTTTAGCAAGTTTGGGTGCGAATGTGACGGGTGTAGATGCTGGCAAAGATTTAATTGGAGTGGCCATAGAGCACAGCAAACAGAATCCAAAATTGGAAAATAATTTACCTTCTTACCTTTGTACAACTATTGAGGCAAGCGATTTTATTGTTTTGGAACACTATACTATATAAAAAAACTCAGCATGACGAGGTCATCACCCTTATTTGTGGTTTCGATTCTCAAATTAATTGTTTTAAGAAGACACGTTTTGATATTACTTGAATTTTTGTTAACCATTCCAACTAAGTTAATTATGCTTATAGGTTTAATGCAATTGAGGATACAAACAAATGACCTCAAATTATAAAAGCAATCCTCATATACTGAGCTAATGCTATTTATGAAGTATAATTATTTTTATAAATACTTCTGCTATCAAAATCTCAACTCATAATTTTTAAATGAAATATATATTCAAACTAATTTTGAAATTATCCTTGGTTTTATAGCGATATGTCAATGTTGTTACTGTTGTCAATTATGTAAAATCCACCAAAACCTTAACCTGTAAAATTCATGCTTTTGAATTTTGCTGAAGTCCACTCTTAAAGTTAGGATATGTTTGCAATTAAGGCACATAGAAGTTATTGGCTACCCTTTCACCCCCTTTGGATTGTAAGAAGCAAACCACATCTACATGCCTTCCTTTTTCTTTTTTTTTTTTAATATTTTATTGTACACATAAAACACGACATACAAGAATTAAAAGGAAAGAAGATGTACAAGGGCAAGCTTAACTCAAAATTGAGTTTTCTTCCAGCAAACCCAGGAGTGAAAGATAAATAAGATAAACTGTAAGGATAGAAATTTCTTCATAAATAAATTTCATTGTAGGAACACTGCAACGATCGTCCAAATTATTACGATGCGGTAGTGGCCTCAGAAGTGATTGAACATGTTGCCAACAAAGAACTTTTCGTACAGTCATGTGTGCAAACAATGAAACCTGGTGGAAAAATTTTCTTTACTACTCCAAATAAAACCAGATTGTCCCAAGTACTTGGGATTTGGTTTGCAGAATATGTGCTGCAAACAATACCTCGGGGTACCCATCAGTACGACAAATTTACAACGCCAACCGAACTTACATTTTTGCTTGAAAGAAGTGAGTACATATTACTAAAATATATTTACAGGCATACACACACACATACAGATTTCTATCTTTAATTATTTATTATCTAACTTAATTCATATTTTATTATCATTAGTGATTATTTTTTAATTTTTTTCCTTACATTTTTGATATTTGTGTTCTTACATTGTATTATTAACTAAGTAAAGAGCCTAGTTTCCCACAACACATGGAATCCTAATGAACATATGTAAAGTTTTAAAATATAGGTTTTATTATTATTTACTCAAAAACACGGTCTGAAATTTTTGCTTTTGCACAAGCAGGCTTTAAATCTATCTTAAGTTGGTTTAAAACTCACTCTCTCTTAATATATCCCAAACAAAATATTTTTTCATTATCCAGTGCAAAGAGAAATCAACCTTCCAATTCTCTATATCTTTTAGAATGTCATAATAAAGAACACAATATCAATTGCAAATGTAAAACAATAGAACAAGTTGAATCCATTCAATACTTAGGTCTAATAATTGACCAATCTATTTCGTGGATACAACGCATACTCTGCGTATCCAAGAAACTAAATTCATGCGTTTATTTATTTTGGCAACTACGTAGAATTATAGAGGGTTCATTTCTTAGAAGTGTATCTTAGGCTCTGGCTCAAACTGTTATTGACTATGGTGTACTTGCTTGTGAAAAATCATGTTAAAGGCATAAATTTCTTAAAACTCTATTAAGAGTCATATCAGACAAAGCTAAGCGATATCATGTCGAGGACTTGTACCAAGAAACAGGAGTAATGACAGTTCGCGCGCGTTTCCTCTACCGCTTGGTCTTGTACTATCATTTACATCCCGAACCCCACACACAGCGACCACATGCCATCAGCAGGGTAGAACCACAATGGGTAGCCGTTGGTTTTTTATTACGTTGGCCCATTTGAAAAGTATACAATGAATTCCCGATATCATCTCTGGGTAAGACATGTATGTATATATATATATATATATGTGTATACATATATATATGTGTATATATATATATATATATATATATATATATATATATATATATATATATATATATATATATATATATATATATTAAAAAAACAATATTTTAACACGATCGCCAAGAATTTGACGAAACATAAAAACTGTGTCGTCAGATGAAGTAAATCAACGCCGCCCCACAGTGAGGCGCACAAAAACGAGCGCCGGCCTACGCGTGTTAAACGATTTTTTCTCGATACGTATATCGAGAAAAAATCGTTTAACACGCGTAGGCCGGGCCGTCGGAGTTGTTATAGAAAGTTGTTCGGTGTGAACTCAATGAAGGCCAAATCCAATGCCGAGTTATTAGTCTCAAACTATTTCTTCAAGGTTATTTTGGTCAGTATAAAATTTGGTTAGCTTAGGTTAAAATTTGTAACCTTTAAAGTTTTGCTTATAATTGTCTTACAGACAAAGAGGGGCTTTTGTCTGTAAGACAATTATAGCTTCAATAAATAGCAGAGCCTCATTTTTGTAGCTATTAGCTAAATCAGCCGAGCAATATATCATTGAACCGGCGTACTTCTCTTTTTTATTTAAATTAATATTACTTTATTCTTTTTATTTTTCATATATGGACAGGATTACCACTACAGGTGTACATACACACTTCGTCGTGTAATCATGTTTCCCCATCACTTTAACCAAAGCTAAGTCTTTATTTGCACAAATAATATTAATCCCCGTGAGCTTATCACGGGTTTATTTTATTAATATTTTTATTTTTTATTATATTATTACATTTGTTATAGATAATTGCCACGTAGAAATGACCCATGGATTGCTTTACTCCCCATTTTCCAACAAATGGGAATTCATTGAATCGCACATTCTTCTTTTTGCTCTGCAAGCGATGAAGATTGAGTAATTGTTAAATATGCTGCATTTAATGTTTACTTTTGTATAAAGACTCTATTTTATGATGAATAAATGTTATTTTTAATCCGAACTTTGCGGTAAAGTTATTTCGAAGAACATAGACCTAATTCATTTGATTCGGAAATCAAAACGATTGTTGTCGTTTTTAGATGCCATTACAATCCCATTTTGCACATAATACAAAAACTGCTATACGCATTACCATACTACATTTGCCAAAATGCGGTTTCGATTTCAGCTCTCCTTTACTCCAACGGTTGTAGCTTTTCCAATAAATAAGACCAATATATTGACTTCAATTTACTGACTCAAGATACGTCAGTAACTTTAACTCTCCAGCGGATTTTTTCATTTTGAACCAGACTAGCAAAGTCTTCTCTACCCTGTGTGCAACTTAGAGTTTATAAAGCAGACGGACTATAAGGGCCCACGTTTTGACACCATAAGACAATGCAGACGCACTAGTTGAAGACTTGTCTTCAGGTTGCGAGGCCTTAATGAAGTCCAGCCTTCTACCATTTTCTTTTCCCAAGTTGTCTGCGCGCAATCGCACAATGCGCCGCAGATTTTTCTACTGAGAATCGATCACGGTCAGTTTTGGCTCGATAAAGTCGTAGAACATAAATGGTTTAATCCAAGTTCTTAACTAAACCAACCAGTCTAGCCGAGTCATTTAGGTCAGTGGTCCCTAACCTCCATTGTTCAAAGGATACCGGACCGCACAACACATTAAATTATACTCGTTATTTTACTGCTGAATATTGTGCAACTTTACATAAACAAGAAATTATCGTGAGCGGAGTCATCATTGGCTATGTAGATTAGATACAAAGGTGTGTAAATTAAAACAACAAAAATATTAGGTCATTACCTACCAAATTGCTGTTCTGAAGTACTGGCCATTTTAAATATAAAATAGTTTGTGTTCTTATTTCAAATTAATTTTATTTTTAAAACCTGGAATTATTTTTTTTAAATCAGTTTTTGTTTTTTTATTACCTTTACGTTTTCATCACATTTGAATCTTTTTCGTCACCATGGATACTTAAAGAATTCGAGTAATTATATGTAGAATATGCCTACCGCCGTGGTAATAATGCGGCACATATGATACACAACATCAACGACATACATATACGAGGGGAACAGTACAAAAGAACGCACGGATTGTGCGTTATTTGGTTTGCTCGCTTCGAATTCCGAACCGAATCATTATGCCTGCCACGAAAAAAGGATTCTGTTTAACGATTGCAAACGCTCAACAAGTTAGATCATGATCCAGCACCTAATTAATGCCCCTAAACGAAAAAGTTACCCCTAGAAAAGTAATGGGCACTAACGTTTTTAACAGATAAAGACTTAAAATAAGTTAAAACTAATTAGGTTTTGAATCTAGAAACGCTAGTTTAGTTGCATTGTTAATTACAACTGAGCTGAGGACATAATATCAGAAAGTAGCTTTAGAAAAAATGGTTTATTATTATTTAATCCTGTCCATGTATCAATAACAATACCAACAAAATATTAGTACACTGTTATAGATATTTTTTGTATATCAAGATGAGATTCATTAGATAGATATAATACATAACTTGTTTATTCAAGGCACAATACAAAAAACAACATCGAAAGTATGAAAACAAAATTAAAGTAAAAAATAAAGTACTACACAAATTTCGGAATAACTTAAAATTAACATCAACGTGCCAAAGAATAGGTCCTCAGCTTAATGCTGTAGTTGGTTAACTACAGCGCTGGTCATGCTGCCAACACCTGTTAGTGTGCGTTACAAAAAATAATTTAGGTATTTCTAAAGAAATGACGTAATTTTTATAAGTTGAGTTAAGGTACTAGCAATATAGCTATATGAGAATATGAACAATTATTTTAATGTGGTGCCACCGATATAATGTATAATATTTAACAAACAAATAAATATAATGATAAAAAAGAAACACAGCAAAGTTAGTCAAGGTTAATTTATGGCTACAATGAAACTACGAAGAAGTATTTCGAAGGTTGAAGGTTGAAAATCAGGGAGAACTTTTTATTGGTACCAATTGCACGATATCCACTTGATTTGCGCGTCAAGTAGCCGTTAAATTTTTGGTTGATATCATCGTCCTTGACGACTTACTCTTTAAGACAGGAAAAAAGGGACAAAAGTATCTCAGAGCGGAAATTCGACTGCAAAATAGTAGGTAAGCAAATCATAACCGCGCTGCGAGCGTGCTACAGATGACGCTTGGATGACCTTGCTCGCGTCGCGGTGGCAACACAGACTAGAGATTAATGTCATAATATTATGATAATATAATACATACAAAAATTAATTATGGAGTATGTATATTTATCACTTTCGTTCTGTCTGTCATCGAAGTCGTTTCGTGATTACACAATAACACACATGATTATTTAATCTGGAAGTCGTGGCATAGTATTGATAAATTGATAATGATTACATATTTGCTGAGCAGTGATAAAAACTCTCATTTTACTTGGCATCTTTGATTAAAAGAGACGAGTTATCATACAACGATACGAAAATACAAGTAAAATGAAATCATTAAAACAATATAAAAATATTTCCAGGATTCAGTTGTAAGTAATGATTAATTATTAGATACGATTTTGAATTGCTTTTTTATTATTTCCAACGTAAATTTCGACCGAAGTTCAAAACTAAATTAGTTTTGTCTCATACTAACAATATGTGAAGCGGACAATATTTTAATCTATCATGTGTTAAGTGAAAACAGATATACTTGCTTAATTCCTACTATTAAAATAACATATGTCTATGTAATGACATGAATTATAATTAGGGTAATAATATGATATGATTCATAATATGTCATGGAATAAAGATCTTTAAAATCATCAGTTTATTTATGCACTTATAAAATTAATAATTGACACTGTTCTGTGCAGATTTCGAAATTTTGGATCAACCAGTAATTTACTGAATAATTCGCCAAGAGTTGAATCCACTGTTGACCCTGGTGATATACAAAGGCATGGACAGCTAATGAAGGAATGGTGGAACACAAATGGTCCAGTAAAAGCCCTGCACAGCATGAACTCAGTTCGGTATGTTTACGTTCAAGAAATGTTATAAAAAAGGACAAGTATCTTGGAACAAAAAGTTGAGTTTATTGAGCCTATTAAATCTTATCCTTAACAGCTTTTATGTTTCACTGATAAGTATTGGTCTCTTGATAAAACAAACTGGGTTGGCTTTAAAATTTGTTTTTATCAAGATCCTTCCTTAGTCATCATTTTGGACAGACAGGTTTGGTAAACTATAAAAATTGTCATCAACAACCTATAATAATAAAAACCTTAAATGCTCATTAGATTTTTGAAATTATACCTGTACAGTGTCAGATTTTAGTAAAACTTTCGTACGAAAATTATAACATTCTAAATTCGAAAAAAATTAGAAATAATTTTTGAATTAGTTCCAATGTGGGACAAATACAGCAGAAACTAATACTTGAAAGGTTAATTGTTTGTTGGTCACTGCATTCAATATAACTTTCTTAGATCTGGTCAAACAATAACAGCAGATATCTATTCTGCAGAACTCGGAATAATGATGAAA